>CM062835.1:18698639-18727662 GCA_031772345.1 Himalopsyche anomala
GTTAGAGCTTGCTCTACCGACCAGGTGTGTCTGGGTTCGATTCCCGGTAAGGTTAACATCAAATTTAGATTTTCCAATTTAAATTTGATGATTGATTTGTGATGTCAATTTACCTCGAGTTTATCTCGAGTGACTTACAATACAAAAATTCTCATCGAGTTTTGCTCGTATGATCTTTCAACTTAAAAAAATATTTGGCGCATTGGCATTAGCTGTAATGCCAAGTATTTTTCTTTTATTAAAAAAAGCGAATTCAGAAAAAAACACGTATTATTAATATATAAAGAACTTTCAGATATAACGGAAATCCCATCCACCCACAAACGTCGGTTAAATCAAGATTTAACTAAAGTGTTTGTGGGAAGGCCCACAGCATTACCATTCGGCTGTATAAATAATATATATGAACTTATTTATTTATTGCAGAACAAAAGGGATGTATTTGAAACAACGAAAATAGTTTATACATTATGTGTTACATTATATAAATATTGAAATAATCTCCATTTTGGCAACGTTAAATTTAAACGATACATCATTACAAGATAAATCGCTTTGTTGGAATTGTTTAGTGCAAATAAGGGTTGTTAGGGTTGGAAATTTGGGCTATATGACAAAACAAACACAAACAGTATGTAAGCTTCAACAACTCGATTTGAAAATAAGTAGGTAATTATTTTCACAAATAAAATGTAGAAGACTTACGTATGAATAAAATAGATTTTTTTTTGTGCGACATCCCAGGGTGGAATTCGTTATCGTGCACTATTGTTTCTATTGGATGATGTCATAAACCACCCTCTCCT
Source organism: Himalopsyche anomala (assembly GCA_031772345.1). Lineage (NCBI taxonomy): Eukaryota > Metazoa > Arthropoda > Insecta > Trichoptera > Rhyacophilidae > Himalopsyche > Himalopsyche anomala. The sequence goes on from CM062835.1 coordinate 18,699,446, forward strand.
TTTGTCTAGGGTTTTCATCATTTACCAGTATTCTTTCACTATTTCTTCGGCTCTCCTCTTTTTTGTTTACTCTAGGGAATCCACCTTTTCAAGATATCGGGATTTATTTATTTGAAATTCTCTCAAAGCTTATATATATTATATATGTCTGGATTTTTTCCAACGATTTTTTTTACGTACAAAGTATGGTAAATTTTGTGTTTCAGCATTTTACAAAGTTACTAAGTTCAGATTATTACGCGATTACAAAATTTAAAACATTTTGTATAAAGACTTTGTGCCTTGCGGTAAAGCAGAAGACGTATAAAGCTATGAATTCACTAGAGGGCTAGCTAATCAAGCAAATTGAAGCTCAACAATTGACATGTGCACACTGGGACTCGTATTACGGTTAAGTTAAAATATAATGTTAATACAATGTAATGAACTTATTTTGGTGTTTTCCGAAACAATTACAACACTCGGATTATTTAAACCAATTGGTTATGTAATTAATTCAGTTTTACACATTGAGAGCACAATCAGTTGATAATACTCGCGTTGAAACTAGTTGTGATTTTAATAAATAATATACAATTAGTGCAGATGAGCTTGATTTTTTTAATACAATACCTTTTTACCAATAATTAACAGTGAACACTCTAAGTGAGTAATCCATAAATGGGTTGAAAAATCATTTTTTGAAATTGAAATAATAAAATATAATCGGGAGCATCTCAACCGATGACAATGATGTGGATCACTTGGCTTAAGCACAATATACAGTTAGTAACTATACTTAACTCTTTGTACTCGACTGGCTCCGTAGCGGCACCACTGTGGGCGACCCGGCAACTCGACAGGCTCCGCAGCGGCACCATCCGAGTTGCCGCCGCAACACGGCATTTAATCCAATACAACGCTATTATTGATGTCTAAAATTTACATAGCGATATCGAACATGAATGATTATAACTATCTTTACAAAAATTTGGTAAAATATTCGAATGTCGAATGTATAAACGATTGATAAATAAGAAAAATATATTTTCAGATTAATCATCGCATTTAATATTTTTTATAGTTTATATTGTCATAAAAAATCATGATGAAGATAGTCTATATTGTCATACAAAATATATTTGATTTAAACAAATGTGTATTTTGAAATTTCGTGAATATTTCGTGAATATCGTATTTTGAAGTTTCGTAAACTTCAGGGGCGGCATAAATCTATATATGTATATAAAAATGAATGTTTGTTTGTTTGTTACCTATGCGCTCCTATACCGCTCATCCGATTGCGATGAAATTTTGGTGACGTGTTGTGCGGACGCCCGTGAATGTAAATAAATCAGCGGTGGGCTGCCAATAAGTTAATTTGTTGGTTTTTTCCGTATTCGTTTCTATACCGTTCATCCGACTGCAATAAAACTTTGGTGAGTTGTTGTGCGGACGCTCGTGAGTGTATATAAATCAGCGGTGGGCTACCAATACGTTAATTTGGTAATTTGTGTCTTATGCCTTCCTGTTTCTATACCGTTCATTCGATTGCGATAAAACTTTGGTGAATTGTTGTACGGACGTTCGCAAATGTATACAAATCAGTGGTGGGCTGCCAATACGTAATTATTTTTGTCTTTTCCGTATGCGTTCCTATACCGATCATCTGATTGCGATAAAACTTTGGTGAGTTGTTGTACGGAGGTCCACAAATGTGTACATATCAGCGGTGGGCTGCCAATACGTTAATTTGTTTGTTTTTTCTGTATGCGATCCTATACCGTTGATTCGACTGCGATAAAACTTTGGTGAGTTGTTGTGCGGACGCCCGTGAATGTATATAAATCAGCGGTGGGCTGCCAATACGTGAATTTGTTTGTCTGTCTCATATGCGTTTCCTATGCCATTCATCTGATTGCGATAAAACTTTGGTGAGTTGTTGTGCGGAAGCCCGCAAAGTTTTATAAATTGGCATAGCCAGCAGTGGGCTGCCAATGCGCTTACAAGGGTCTCGCTTTATATAAACGCAATTTTCGTTGTTCTAGAAAGCAGTGAGTTTTGTTATCATTCTGATGGAGTACTTAAATAAGAAATCGATTGTTACTGAATACATTTACAATATGCAATTTACTGTATACTTATCAATGTAAATTTCCGAAAATATGTGCACTGATGATGTCATAGACAATAAATAAGTCAGAAAATTCATTTATGTACTTATTTGATCTAAGAATATTTAGAGGAGGTAGACCTCCATGAAAGATACATTTAGATATGTCCAGCGCTCCTGTGATATTTTATAAAATATTAGCTATCGAATACCTAAACACATACAGCATCATGGTGGGTGCAAAACTGAAACAGTATAGTCCGATTTCTCGACTGGTTCGAACGGTTTGCTACTATAATTTTCGGTTAGCACAAAAATTACCGTTAAAAATGGGTGAAAAACGAAGAAATAATATAGAAAACTTCAGTGATTTCGATAGCAGTGATGATGATTTAGATTTTCGCATTTATGATGAAAATATAAACAGAGACATTAGTTCCGAAGGGGAAAGTAATAGTGGTAGTGATATAATTCCAGTTAAAAGAGTTTCATTAAGAACTGTGAGTGACACAGAAGAATCTACAGAAATGAAAAATGACGTAAATGACGACGACGAATGGATAGATGTCATAGAAGAACCTACAGAAGAAACAATTAACTCAGATGGCGAGTGGGAAGATGTTACAGAACAAGAATATGTCCCATTTAAAATAGATTTTTAAACTAGTTCGATGACTACAGGACCACAAATTTCGGACGATATAAAAGAACCAATAGAATTTTTTGAATTATTTTTCACCGATGAATTGATACATAACATAATAACAGAAACTAATAAATACGCAAATACAAAAATACAAGGAAAAGAATTATCTAAGAGATCAATTTGGCGCTCGTGGATCGATGTAAATCGTGAAGAATTTTTAGCTTTCATCGGTGTAATATTCAATATGGAGACAATGCCGCTGGCAAATTTGCAAGAATATTGGTCGACAAGATATAATAGCAAAATCCCATTTTATTCAGAGACATTCACAAGGGATAGATTTTTACAGATATTTTGGATGCTCCATCTAAAAAAACTGCACCCAATGATAATAAATTTTGTTCCCGGGCAAGATATATGCGTTGATGAATCGGTTGTAAAATTTAAAGGAAGAATATGCTTTATAACGTATAATCCATTTAAACCGAACAAATGGGGAATAAGAATTTACGTTTTAGCGGATTCTGATACCGGCTACATTTATTCAATTTTACCATATTATGGGAACTTAACGTCGAAAGAACTAATAAGACCAGACCTTCCCGGGAGCACTAGAATTCCCCTGCATTTATTCAAAACAATATTGGATCAAAATCCTAACGCCGAAGGATATCATATGTACACCGATCGCTATTATACAAGTATTCCTCTTGCAGATGAATTGTTGAAAATGAAATGCCATCTCACCGGTACTATCAAATCTAATCGAAAATATTTACCAATAGCTATACGAAGACCAAGATTTGTTGGAAAAAAAAACAATAGCTGTAAGGAAAGATAAAACATTAGTCCTCGCGTGGAATGATAAAAGAGTGGTGAATTTACTGAGTACTAGTGATGTACCAACAGTAAGATCTGTGGATAGATTTATTTGTGGTGGTGCAAGAGTCACAGTTAAAAAACCTAACATTGTGACAAATTATACAAAAAAAATGCGAGGTGTCGATCGTGCAGACCAGTATGCATCTTCTTATTGCTTTCTAAGAAAAAGTCTCAAATGGTGGAGAAAATTATTTTTCTGGGGGTTAGGAATGTGCGTTATTAATTTTTATATAATGTATAAGATCAAAAAAAGTGATAGGAATGTGAAACCAATGACATATTTAAAATTTGTAAAAAAACTGGTTGATCAATTGGTCGGAACATTCAAACAAGGGAATTCTTCTCGAAGACGCACTTCAGGTGCAAATACTTCTTTAGAGAGGTTGGATAATACGTTACACGTTCTTCGTTCTGGAAAAAAGGGTGATTGTATTGTGTGTTCAAAAAGAAGTGAACCGAAAGGACGAAAACAAACACACATTTATTGTGATACATTTAAAGAAAAACCACATATGCATATGGGAGAATGTTTTGTAAAATATCATTTTCTTAAAAAATACAAATAGTCTTATTTTTACTTTTATATTTTGTATGTAAAATGTATCATCGATTTACGTAAAAACGGTAAATATAGATGTAATATTTTAATATTTTTTTATTTTTCCAAAACTTATTTACCACACATTTTGTTAGCTTTGAAATGGCATATTCAGTGGGGGCATATTACATTGAATAACAAGGCATAATTGTAAACTTTTCATAATTGTTACTTTAAAATATTTTTTAAGCACTAATTAGATTTTTTTTTAAATTAACTTATTTTATTCTAAAAAATATATCTTCACCCATATTCATTTAAAATTTCATAATTCTAACTCAAATGTAAAATAAGTTACAGATTTTTTACACGATGAGCCATGAATATGCCCACTGCGCGTCGATTCATTACAGTTCAATCAATTACATGCGCTGTCTCCCGGCTCGATTTATTTTAGGCCATAAAAGAGACGATTTTCACCCGTTCAATAAATACAAAACATACTTATAAAATACTTTAAATAACTTGAAAAATAAAAAGTAAGATAATCAAACATAAAGGATGAAAATCTTCGCATCTCAAAATTATTTATTTATCAAAAACATGCATTTCTATTTTTTTTTTTAAATCTGTACGAAATTATTATTAGTGATTACAAATGCGTATTAAAAATTTGAACTTGATTAATTGGATAGTTCACTCAAAGCGATAAAAAAAATAATATTATTTTCCTTTTAAAAATGTTGAGAACCACTGTTGGAAATAAAAAAAATATATATTTACGCCATATTCCAAGATATTTCTCGATGACTTTAAAAAAAAATATGTTTCTAACAATAATGGTGTAGATTTGCAAGCGTTGGGAAAATCATCAAAAACCTGCGGAAAAGGGGAAAATTCCGTCGAGTTGCTGGTACATCATGGGGAAAAACCTCTCGAGCGCAAAGAACATGCATTTCTATTTTTTTTTTAATCTGTACGAAATTATTATTAGTGATTACAAATTTGGACTTTATTAATTGGATAGTTCACTCAAAGCGATAAAAAAGTAATATTATTTTCCTTTTAAAAATGTTGAGAACCACTGTTTGATATAAAAAATATATATTTACGCCATATTCCAAGATATTTTTCGATGACTTTAAAAAAACAATATGTTTCTAACACTAATGGTGTAGATTTGCAAGCGTTGGGAAAATCATCAAAAACCTGCGGGAAGAGGGAAAATTCCGTCGAGTTGCTGGTACATCATGGGGAATAATCTCTCGAGCGCAAAAAGCATGCATTTTTTTTTTTTAAATCTGTACGAAATTATTATTAGAATTTACAAATTTGGACTTTATTAATTGGATAGTCACTCAAAGCGATAAAAAAAGTAGTATTATTTTCCTTTTAAAAATGTTGAGAACCACTGTTAGAAATAAAAAAATATATATTTACGCCATATTCCAAGATATTTCTCGATGACTTTAAAAAAACATATGTTTCTAACACTAATGGTGTAGATTTGCAAGCGTTGGGAAAATCATCAAAAACCTGCGGAAAAGGGGAAAATTCCATCGAGTTGCTGGTGGAAAACCTCTCGAGCGCAAAGAGCATGCATTTCTATTTTTTTTTAAATCTATACGGAATTATTATTAGTGATTACAAATTTGGACTTTATTAATTGGATAGTCACTCAAAGCGATAAAAAAAGTAGTATAATTTTCCTTTTAAAAATGTTGAGAACCACTGTTGGAAATAAAAAAAAATATTTACGCCATATTCCAAGACATTTCTCGATGACTTTAAAAAAAAATATATGTTTCTAACACTAATGGTGTAGATTTGCAAGCGTTGGGAAAATCATCAAAAACCTGCGGAAAAGAGGAAAATTCCGTCGAGTTGCTGGTACATCATAGGGAAAAACCTCTCGAGTGCAAAGAGTTAATTATTAATATTAAGTGTTTCATAAGAATAATTTATTTCTCCCGACATGAGTTTAATACAGATATAAATTACTATCTTACCATTGAAGTAACATTATGAACAGCCAGTTCCACTCGTCCCCTCGCACGTTTTGCCGGGCTAGTAAAATTATGCTCAAGAAAATAAACGTCAAGAGCAGTTACGACAAAATTAACAGGTAAAGTTTTCCAAGTTAAATGAATGAATCTGCCGCGCTTCCTTCTGAGCGTTACAAATAAACATATGTCGTAGCACAGTAGTAGAATATTAAGGTTATCATCATTGCAATACCACATTAAAATTTAAGCTGCTAAAGTTGTCCATTGTATTTATTGATTTGCTGACTAAAAAATAAAACGACTACAACTCCGATTTTTAAATTAATTGACTAGTCCGTTACCGACTCCGACGAAATAGAGAAAAAATCCTCCATTGAAATGGTCTTTAATTTTTTCAATCAATACGATGAATAAGGTAATTTTATGAAATATTTGGCTAACTAATATGTATGTTATATACTTACGGACTATAAATTCCTAAGTGAATGTAAGTGTGAATTCTTTATATCAGTATTTTATCTCAACATTACGATAAAGTTTTGATATTTTTTTCCTAGACTTTTAGAATTATTTAAAGGTTTAATTTCAGGATTAGTAGCATGCAGTGGCGCCACTTACTACCCTAGTGATTTTTATAAATAAAACAAATATGTGTATAAGAGTCGGAGTCGATAGTTTAACTTTTACAACTACGACTCGAGTAAAAACCTCCCAGCTCCACGAATGTTGCTATAATATTGTTATATTTTTATAATCCACAAATTAATATCAGATATTTTATCAATTTGATTTTACTGAGTCTAAAATATTAGGTCGCCTGTTGTGGCCTAGTTGGTTAGAGCTTGCTCTACCGATCAGATGTGTCGGGGCTCGATTCCCGGTATGGTCAATGTCAAAATGGACTTTTTTCAATTTAAATTTGAGATCTAAGACATGGGTGTTTGTGACATCAATTATCCTTGAGTTAATCTCATGTGACACAAATATTCTATCTCGTATGATCTTTTAACTTCAAAATATTTGACGCATTGGCATAAGCTTTTATAAAAAATTAAAAAAAACAAAAAAAAAATGTCACTGTGTGCTATTTTGTTATTCGCGACAATGAAATATTTTAAATATTTTGATTATTTCAATAGGTTCATCGATTTGTTTTCAAACGAATTGAAATAATATGTAATGTTCTCACCCCTTCCTACATTACCTCTTATCGGATTCTAAAGACGAATCTAACAAGAGAGCAACCTTTTTATTTTGTATTAAAACGGGATTCATTTTATTCTCAATATATTTTATAGATAAGGTAAGATAAATAGGGTTGTGATATTCAGTAGACTGGCAGAGCTTTTAGAGACGGTATTATATAAAAAAAAACGATTTAATTAACAGCAATGGGCTGCCAATACGTTAACAGGAATACTGCTTAATTTCAGAATTAATGAGAAAAAATAATCACTCTTATTTAATAGTACGCATTCTTTTTAAAATCAATCTAATGCTATTTAATATACTTTTATTATGTACCCGTAAAAAAGTTTAGCTGAAAAATGTACTAACATACCTGATTGGAAAAAACAAAAATTTCAAGATTACCAAGGTATTATTTTTTTCGCAATAATTTCATGTTTTGACTGTTAGACATAAACAGTATTTGAAAATAGCCAGAAAGTGTTGTTATTTTAACAAGGGGCTCGCCAGAAAAACTAAAAAAATGCGAGCTCCCTCCAACCCACCTCTAAATGGGATGCAATTGAACACAAATTTATAATATAATTTCGTATTAAAAATGAGCAATAGTGTGCGAATTTTTTTTCTTCAGTTTAAGACTCAAGCAGAGAATCGCAGACAAAGAATTACGATTTGAATGGTGAAGCTTAAAATTTATAAATTGGTTGCCTTTATTCACGCAGCTCATACAATAAATCCAAAATAAATAACACCCAATTCGAAGCAACTATAAATATTCAAGGGGAGAAAATAATAAATTGAAAATAATGATTCGAGTCGTGTGAACTTGCACGCCATTTCTACATCGCTGGGCTGCAATCAATCCGTCGGCCCGCCACACAAATCTCGACCTTACGACCACAAGGTCATCGATCGGTCTGCCCGATTCACTATTTTGTACGAGGTAAGTTACGTTATACCATAAAACAACATACATGTCCGCAAAACTATGCAGCTAGGAATCTATCGACAGACTTCAATACGTAATAAAATTCAATATGATGTTCTGTAAGACCACATGTTTTATACGTAGCAATACATGGCATGTGTTTTACTTTTTATCATCTCGAAGATAAATGTATTATATATTATATGAAATTTTGCGTGGGAGATATTAAAATCTTGAAAATATCAAACAAAAAATATTAAAAATTAAACAGTTAACATAAGCTCGTATTTTTCCGGTCAGAATTTATATTAAATGGTCATAGTATATCGGTCAGAATAAATAGTCACAATTTAAATGAAATTAAAAAAAACCTAACCTAAATTAACCAAAATTGTTATAAAATATTCTGACCGTGTAATATTTTTATTCTGACGGTTCATATTTTTATTCTGACTAAAAATTGATTTAAATTCTGACCATTAAATTAGTTTCCTATATATAATATGCTACATATCGCTACCGTAAACCAATAATGAGAAAAATGAAAAAAAACGATTTTAAGATAAGTATGCCAATCGATTGCTGAAAGGTAAACCTTTATAATGAAACACTCACATAATTTAATATAAAAAGTACCCAATTTAAAAGGAAAATCTAACTTTTACAATTATTGATAATATAAATGTAACTTATTATGTTATTGATAATATAAATGTAACTTCAAAGCATCAGCAAGATTAGTAGAATAACTTGATACAAATAATAGTGTAAAAAACCCTACTATTATCTTGCATCATAAACCGCAAAAAAAACTAAATATAGCCATAATTAACTATTTAAAAAGTACAACACAAACCGTTGAATTATCTCGAAACTAGTATTTTCAATTTGTCTCACTGTTGCTTTAACACTTACCCTACGATGATAAATAACACTTTCAATATGTTGCTGGCCCTGAAAGAAAGAATTGAAAAAAAACATGTTTTAACACTTACCCCAGGTATATTATACCGGTATGTCAGGTATGATATAACTCGCTGTTTCAAAGCTATACGGATTTTAAAATTTATAGAACTTATCCTCATTTTTTGTATGGAACTCAAGTCTTTTTTTTATGCGATATTTCGAGGAACGCATCTACCGCATAAAAAGAGGATTGACTTTATAATGTAGCTGTTTTAGCAAATAAGAAAAGGGAAGAACATTGAATATAATATGTACGTTAGATTCCTCCATTCTCAATTTCCTTCTCAATTTACAATTTCGAACCTCGTGGCATTTTTTCTTGAAACCGTTTATAAAAAAATTTAGTGATATTTGCTGCTGCATGTTTGAAATAGGTTATTTAATTTTTGACTCCAATTACGATACTGCAATAATTTTGTGGAACGTCAATTTTTTCTCGCAGACCACTAGTTGGCGACTGCAGGCAAAGAGTGCTTCATTGTTGTGTTGCGTTAAAAATAGTACAAAGCGGTCAATAATCAAGACAAAGAACTTTGGTAAGTGAGCAAAACACTTTCCATTGATTGAATTTTATATATCATGTGAATATAATAATCGATAATAGCACTCCAATTTCTGATTATGATGAATCATTAGCCAGATGGGTACAATAGAAAAAATAACATTAGTTTATTGATGGAATATTAAATATAAATATCCATGCAGTAGTGGTCAATGAAGTTGGCTTCAGTGACGGATCTTACGGATTCGAGACCGAGTACGAACAGCATTTTATAAGAAGTGCGAGAGCAATAAGCCAATCAGTAAATATTTTCTAGCCCTATTCGTAATATTCCAATTTTCTTAGAAAAATAATGCCTGAGCAACCGAGTAACAAACAGTTTTCATATAAAGAAAAACTTCTGTTCAGCAATCTCTATTAGGTGGTTGGTTATATGCTCTACATTGGAAACAGACATTCCATGCTCCAAATTCGTGATACTTCTGAATACCAAAAAAACTGAAAATAGATACTAACATCTGTTTTGAAAGTAGGCTTATAAAATGTTATATTTTTAGGACGAACGTTACTTTATATGCTAGTCGAAGAAGGATTTCAGCAAAACATACTCGCTCACATTTCTTTTAATGAAAAAAAAATACTGCATTGCAGCTTATGCTGATGCGTAAAATATTTTTTAATTGAAAAATCATACAGATTTATAGATAAATTTGATGAGATCATTCGGCGTCAACTACAAAAACCCATGTTGTTTTAGATCTTAAATTCAAATTGAAGAAATCTAAATTTGACATTGAATTTACCGATAATTAGTGGTAATCCCTTCAAACGCGGAGGATGTTTTATAATGTCACAAAATTGAACAGAATTAGCGTGGGTACAGATGCCCAACAGTGTCCAATATCCACTTACGTTACTTCTAAATAAATGTATTGAAAAGTATTCACTGAATAAAACTTTCAGTGGATAATAATAACTAAATAAAGAATATTGTTAGTCTAGACATATTTCTCAGAAAATTAGCCGAAGGAAAACGTCTACGTCAAAATGAAAAATAAATAATACATACTATTAAGAAAGTATAATTATATACTTTAAGATTACATTTTCACAAATATTTTCCTGTTTTCAGTACAATTATTAAAATATGGCGAAAAAATTGTAAGCGTGACACACCCTATCGACTATTTAATAGTTTAATGGTTGACAATTAAAATTTTCAACAGCAATAAACGTATAAAATATACAGTTTTTAATTTGCCGTATCATTAAATCTTGCAAATTTGTCGTCGTTTTCTTTAATTATTACATTTTGAATCCGTTCAACTTTAAATTCCTCCGCAGACAAAAAGGCTATTATTAAACATATTTTAGAGATACTGATTTAATTTTTAGAAAATAAGTGTCTTAAAAAAAAAATCTCTAAAATTGTTTGTTTTTCAGCGTAAAAGAGTTCCATTAGAATTTCGTAACGTTGATAGCTATTTTTCACAACTTTAAACTATTTATGCGGAACTATAATTTATTTATAATTTGTCGCCTGCTGTAGCCCAGCTGGTTAGAGCTTGCTCTATCGATCACGCAGGTCTGGGTTAGATTCCCGGTCAGATCACAGTGAATTTGAGAATTATTCAATTCAAAGTTGTTACCGAAGACTGGGTGTTTGTGAAGTCAATTCACATCACTTCCTCTCCTCCCATCCTTCTGATCCTTTAATAACTGGGTGTAGCAATAGCGATTAGCCAACTACTAGTTCTGTTCTAGCCTTATCCTTCTTTCCCTTCTACTCACTTTGAAAAAAGTGAGGTTGAGCGACTGAGTAAAAACAGCTCTCGTAGAAAAAACTTCTGTTGAGATACCTACCTCCATTAGGAGGCTATATGTTCCACATTGGGAGCGGGCATGGATTAAAAAAAAAAATTCTGGGTCCGTATAGCAGTGGTAAACGACGTTGGCTGGCGTGACGGATCTCACGGTTCGAATCCTAGTACAAACGGTATTTTTTAAATCGATTTATCGATTGAAAATCGATTGAACAAAAAATGGATAATTTAATTAAAATAGCGAGAAAAGGTTCAATTTGTTATGTTGTTTATTTATATACATAATAATGAACAACAAGAAATTATTTGGTGTTACTCTTCAGAAAATATGATTTAAGAAAACACAAAGCGTCCACTGATCGTTTTGTAACAAAATTTCCTGATATCGAAAATACCCTTTCGCTGTGTAATGATGTGGGGCATATGGTATTTAAGCCATCAAATAAAAGATACAAATTTTCTGTCCTTTTGTTTAATGTCTCGTTTATGGAAAATTCGGCACAACCAGTTACGAAGTTGAAAAACCGGTTTTAGAATGTCACAGATTTAGCCAAAAAACCGGTTTTTGAAAACCGACAAGCCCTAATACGAAATAAAGATGTTTTTTTTTCTTCCTAAAACGAAGATTAAGTAACCGTGACTATCACAGCAGTACTTGGCACATAGGTGGTGAAAGAAGAGTGAAATATTGTTTACTGTACGCATGAAAGCATGTTTATAATGATTTAAATCCTCGCTAAGGTGACTTGCGAGGATCTCCAAAGAGATTGTAAGGCTTTTATTTGACACACAACCTTTCAAAAGATTATCATAAGCAGCGATGTTGTTTTCAAAACAACAGCGAAAATTTAAACCAACGAATATATAAAAAAATGAGTAATAAACAAATAAAAAGAAACTGTTTTACATATAAATATAACACCTACGAAAATATCCGCAATCAATTTATCTCACACCAATTATTGAACGATTTTCAAACAAAACTGCTTATTTTTCACTCATGCACTTAATTATTATAAACTGTATGAATTTTGTATACAGCGTTCATCCGGTTGATTTTCTAAAGATAAAAAAAATGCTTTTACTACTTATAATTTTATTAAAGTACTTATTCCATATTATTTATTATATATCAGAGCCGGTCCCGCTATTAAACTTATGAAATTTATAACGATACCGGGTTATATCTTTACTAAAATTACAAGGAGACTTTAAACAAAGTGTGACAATTAATAAAACAAATAAAAAAGAATTTATGATAAAAAATTTATAAATTATAAATAAATGACACTAAATTACCCATAATTAAAATTTTAGAACCTCTAACAGATAAATACTATAAATTTTCAATCAAAAATAAAACCAGATTAATAGAGTAGTAATTAAGTAGAAATGGTGCATTTAATTAGAGTTTAAGAGTAATTTTTAAATAATCATTATCACAATTAAAAAATTGAAAAATTGAATAATTTATATAATAACACCAAAAATATTTTATTTATCCATGTCCGCTCCCAGCGTGTGTCATATAACCTTCTAGTGAAGGTATCTCAACATTTTCTCTCATCAAATCAGTTTTTTCTACGAGAACACATTCGTTTTGACCTAGTTTTGCTAAAGCTCTCTTTTTTTCAAAACGAGTAGAGATATTGCTAAGACAGGACTAGTGGTAAGCTAATCGCTTTTGCTCCTTTTGGATTGGGATGGTGGAAGTAATTTTTTAGGCATCACAAACACTCATGTCTTCGAATAGAAATCGACTGATAAAATGCTGTTTATATTGGTACTCAAACACATGCTGATATGTCATGCGAGCCAAGAGGCAACGACGTTGACGACTGCACCACGAACCCGAGCCAAAAATAATTAGTCTTTAATATAATGCCATTTCGCCAGCAATAGCTTTAAATTTAGTGATATGTACATTTATTTCAAATATGAACACGATACACTTATTTACTAAAAGTTGATCCGTACACTTGAACGCATGAAGATGCCGAAATGCTAAACCCGGGTCGTTAGTGACAAAACTTTTGAGAATGTTGATAATTTGAACGATTCAAATTTCATATTGAAATTTCACCACGCACCTTCAGTCGAAATATTAAAAAAAAATGGTTAATTTAGATAATAATAAAAAAGTAATTTAATATTTGAGAAGCACTGTGCTATTCCACTTATTATTCGTATCGTAAAAGTCTCTTTTTCTGTAGACATATAAAAATGCCTAATGAGGTGGAAATTATTGAGACAATTCTTCCCATAATAAAAATGATACATGTGAATCTATCAAATTTCGACAGTTGCCCAAATAAACGAGAAAACTTCTTTCGAAAATTTTCAAAAAAAAAAACAACATAAAAAAAGACATGCTACGGTAAATATGAAAAGGTTTTTCGTATAAAAAGACCCTTTGTCGAAGCAATATTGCTTAGAATTAGAGCCCAAGCGATTGACTTGTAGATGATCACGGTTTCATATTATAATAAATATATTGACGCGTGTCTTTAATCAATCACGTTCCGACCAAAATAACATTTTTTTTTTCACTTAGCACCTTGGTATTTCAGTGAGGCTAATATATTTATTTATTCTTCATTACTTCCGAGCATTAGATTTTGCCTGTAAAAAAAAACACAATTTATCTAATATATTTCAGAAATATATTACGTGATAATTTAATGGTATTAAAGTTTTTTTAGAATTTGTTGTGTTAAGTTCTTCCAATTACCACACCCGATTAACGGTTAAATCCTTCAAATCATAATTTAAGCCTGATAATGTATATTTGTATTGATTGAGTTGTCTGTCTGAAACGCCAAAGGTATAAACAGACGCACTCAACACATACAGACACTCCGACAGACGTGCGCGCAGACAAAGAGTGTCTGCGCGCATTCAAATAAGCTTGAAAGATGGCACTGTCAACTGGTATAAACTACACTAGAGTATTGAACAAAAACAATAGTTTTTTTTTATTCCAAATGACGATTAAATTCATTTGTGCTGACTATTAACTCTTGGTAGTTAGGTATTATATAATATTTTAAGAAACAAAGAATTTTTATCGATTGTTTCACAATTTTATAAAATATTCAGTACCTGTTTTTCTTACCGCGATAATTTTTTTAGTTTCTAGTTTAAAAAGATCGCAAAAGGCGAAAACAGCGCACACTTCAAAAGATTGTGGCATCGGTACAAAATAATATTACAATTGGACCCATCAGAGGTGAACCCAACCAGTAAAACGGTAAAACTTTTTTCTTAGACTCTTAGTACTATCACGTCTTGCTGCTTTGGTGAATTGCATATTTTTATTTTACGAAGATAACACTATTACAATGTGATTAATTGAGGTTACTTCACTTTTACGATACTCTAAGACAGTCCAAGACGTGTAGAATATTACAAAGCATCTAACTTATTTTTTCGAAAATACCACTTGGCTCACTTTACCTCTTTTGAGCCCAATTAATGGAATGAAAAATAAAATGTTTTCCACAAAGTAACGGCAAAATTACTCTAATTTATATGGTTATTTGAAGATTTTCTATGTCCATTTTTAGTTAACAAATACACCTACTACCATCATCAAAATGTTAGAAATTTATTTCGAGTCATTTAAAGATTGAAACTTTGTCTGTAGTACATAATAATAGAAAGGTGACGAAACGACAAAAAACTTTTCAATAATAGATTTTTAAAAAAAGCAACTAAAATATCTCTGTGCTTGCTGCCTACGCGTAAATTGTAAATGTTCTGGAATATTTTTTGGTGGTACGCTTTTAACACGAAATGTAGTACCGTAAATGCCCGAAAAAGCTGCGATCGTCAGAGAATTTAAGCGGGACGTCGCTTGAATACAAACGATATCTATTTGGATAAAATGAGCGTGGAAATAGCCGAAATTATTGACTTTCAAGGTACGTTTTTCGGAGAAATATCGGAACGAAAAAAACTTTATTTTCTGCGAAGGACGCGCCTTCAATCATGGGAAGCTTTACAGTTGTAAAGTTTCTTAAATATTTACGGAAGGTAACATGACGAATCAAATCAAATCGAACCACATCGAACTATCTTTAGATATTTATTTTTACATTTCTGTACGGATTGTCAAATACTAAATAGTATTGTTTAATATTCGACCCCATTATAAAAATTAAGCTTTAACAATTTTTATATTAAAACGAGTCCTAGTATGGACAGTCTTATAAATTTTGCCTTAACCCGTTAACAGCTAGAAAAAAATAACGTTTTTTGTCTTGTAAGCTAGCAATTTTCTAAAAACTAATAAAGGAAAACTTAATATTCATTTTGTGAGTCCTTAAGAGATGTCGGACCCTTTTACAATGATGCAAACTCTAAAAAATATTTATTGACGTCGTAATAATGACAACACACATAATGGAGGGTAGCGTGTGTGGTTAGTAGGTATGCGACACACCGGTGGGTCGTTAGCTTTGGAGTGGTTAATCCAGTGTTTCTTAACGTGGGGCAAATCCAAATCGTGAATATTTTTAAAGAAAATAATAAGATTTAAAAGAAATTTCTTTCCCATATTAAATTACTTAACCGATGTTGGTAAATGTTCAAGAAAAGTTTTTAAAATTGAAAAATGATTTTTTAAAATACTATTCAGCGTGCAAAAATACAATGGCGTAAAAATATATCGATATATTTATTTAGTTTCACACGACTTTTTAATGTAGACATTTTTGGGAATTATTGTAGTGTTTACACAGTAATGCACTATTGCAATTAGCTTTTTAGAAATAACACCGTTGCCATGTTGAAACATATTTTTTATGGTTTATATATTTTTTATGATACTAAGTATAATCATGTATTGTACAAACTGGTAGATGTTTCTATTCATACTTTGTGAAAAGTGGTACTAAGAAAACCAGCTCTTTGCAGATGATTGCGTAGTCAATTTATATTTTATTAATTATACCACAAAGCTATCTCAGATATGATAACAAAGTAGGTGTTTATAATAATTTTATTTCTTTCTCAGAATTGAAAACGAAATATTGGCACTTTAGTTTTACTTTGGCACTTAAAGCTTTAGCATCTCTGAAGTTGAAAACAAAATGTAATTAGCGAAAAGGGCAATTCTATCAATGGCGTCATACCAGAATGACATAAAAAAAGGAATAGCGATTCAATTTAATTTTGCCTTAAAATATGAAGGCAAACTTCATTGGTTGAATCTCACCCCTTTCGCCAATCAAAACCCTTTGAGCGCCGAATTATAATACAAATACATACATTGAAATTATGAAATATAATAATTCGACGAATTCTATTCGCAATTCAATACGACATACTATTATTGGTTTGTAGATTTTCAAAACACATCGACAAAAATATGATGTCAGCTTACAGCTCAAAACATGTGAATCATTAAAAGCCTAATATTTCGTTGATATAAATGCCTCTGTAAAGTAAATATTATTGAAAAATGTGCTGTCAAAAATGTATGATACAAAAACTCACACGAAATAAAAATAAAATAATTTACATGGTACTTGTTTAAGAATTACCTATATACATAATAAGTAGTGTAATTTTTTTTATTTCGCAAGATTTTTAATAAAAAATTTTAAAATTATAATAAATTAAAAAATCATACTTTATACGAAGTGTAGTATTGCAAATAAAATACTTTGATTGTTGAAGCGAAACGATAAACCAAAAATATTAAATTAAACATCACACATAGTTTGGTAAATATTACAGCATATGAGTAAATCAAAGATTTCCAATAAGCGAGTTATCTATAGGAGAAGAACGACCTAGTAACCAACCTGACTTCAACACAAATCCTAATTTATATAATCATCATCGATCGGTTACAGATATGAATACAAAATAATAGAATATAAGTATCATACTTTATCTTTTACCGGTCCACGAGTTTGAATCTCGAAATGAATTGTTTTATAAAATTGATTTTAAAATCGATTTATGTTTAAAGGCATGGATGTATGTGATGCTTGCATATTCCACTCATTCATCCGATATTTGAACGGTATACAGCGAGAGCGACTAGCTAACTACTAGTATTTTTCTAGAACCGTTTTGATATCCTTACTCCGTCCGAAAAATAGAGTTATAGCAACTAGTTATAACAAACTTTTCGCTGAAAGACTTTATGAGAAGTCCAACCTCGGTTGCAATCGATTGAAAAAAAGTATATAAAACAAAATTATTTAGATATTTTTATTCTGTATAAAATATCAGTTGAAATAATCACTTTTTATTCTCGCCTGTGAATTGAATTATTTTGTAGGGCTGTGCAACTTAGGAGACCGAGTTTAACTGTATTTCTTGGAAACTCCATTTGGTTATTTGCATATTGCTCCGTTAATGAAAGGCACTACAATTAAAAATGGGAACTCCCATCAATCACGGCTTAGACTGATAAGAAAAAAGCTAAAGAAGTTAATAGCAAAAGTCGCCGTTTCATTATCAAATGTTGAAATCATTTTTAATATTTTTTCTGGCTTTTGAATACGTTCTTTTAAAGTAATTTTATTTAATATCAATGGTAAATTCCGGTCAGCGAAAATTCTCTTTTATCATTTATAATATTGAGTAATACATATATCGTCACCGTTCTAGCAGAAGTTTGAAATTAACAAAACTGTTAAAAATGATTTAAGTATGTATAATAAAGATATTCTTTGTCTGGAATAAATCAGTTGGTGCACTAATTATACCAGTTTGCCAAAGCATTAATTTTTATGAAATTTTTATTTTTATGAAATAATTATTAATGCTGACTTAAAGGCATGCAATAGTATATTAATTTTAATTTGTGTCAGATAGGCATTATTGCATCTAATAATTACATATGTAATATAAAACATCGATGATAAAAGCTGAAATTGTTCATTTGCTGTTTATTCAAAAATATCAATCTGTTACTTACCAATTTCTGCCAGAACAGTGACGATATAATCTAATTAAAAAATAAGCAACATTACTTCTGTTGACGATAAAAACTAACGATGTATTAAGTCTACGGATGCTTTTTAAAGACGCAATACAAAACCACACCTTTTTATTTATTAATTGATGCCAATTTAACAGCCAATTTATTTATTAATTAATGAATAAACTGTCTAAATTATTTAAATATTTACAAAACAACTAATCTCTAATTCATTTACTTGTGAGTGCTACTTACTACCAACCAAATGGTGAACATTGTTGACGTATTATCCGCAAGAGAGATATTTTTTTTTGCGTAAGTAGTGATTTCATTCAAAATATAAATTCGCAAGAACGTACACTGTGATTGGTCCTCGAAGCGTCAATAATGTCCGCCATTCAAAAAGGGATAACGGCCTATATCCCAAAATCCCACAGCGGCAAGCATGCCATTTCCGTACATGATTTCTCATGAAATTTAAGAATCAAACCACCCCCACCCCCGTCGTGCCAACCCGCCCCATTCGGGCTCAAATAAACCGATATTATATCATTATTATTATTGGGAGCAAAAGTTTTAATAGAAGCAATATCCCGCGGCGCAGCAAAACGTGTTTTGACTGTTCAACTTGATGTACGTGTATTCGGAATAATATAAATTGAGAATTATTCAACCTGTTTATTTACTTGTTATTAAACTTTGACGGAAAGTCAAACGAATCGTGTACAGACAAAGGTTTACATTTGTGAATATTCAGTTCGAAGTACCTAACACAAATTTATAATTTTGATTCTATGACCATACAAAAAGTGTTTGCTACCAGTACTCTATAAACACTTCTATTTGGTAAACACAAGCATAACAAATGTAATTAAATTTACTGTGAAATGATAAAAAGGGATAATTTGTATGACAATTTACTTTTATGTGACATAGCATTAGAGACTTCAACTTTAATATTCAGATTTTAGAAAATATATGAACATCTAAATAAACACATGACTTATTCAACAGTGGAACTACGTCAAAAACGATTTTTATTTGTAATCATAAAATAATGCACCGGTAAGTGCAGAAATGAATAAACACGTGTTCTTCTTTTAAATAAACAGTTTTAATCAATTTTCACTATTATAACTGTGTATAAATAAATTATTGTGTGATGTGGCTTAATATACGACGGCAATCGTTTTTTTTTATCAATATTTTTAAATATATTATATTGACATTTCCTCGGTATTTTTGTACTATTGTAATAATGCAAAAATGTCAAAGAAAAGCTTAAACAGTATTGCTTTGGATGTCTATACATAACGCGTGGACGTGAGCGAGTTCAGACGAGTAGTATTTTTTGAAGTAGACTTTGTCGGAACTTACTCGGTTGACCTCCTTGCCAATTTTCAATGCTTAAAATTCAATTTTTTCAACGATATGTTAATCTGTTTTATACTTTGCAAAAACAATTAGCTTAAAACTTGTAATGTAGATGTAAATAAATAAACAAAAAATATGATATATTCCTTTAAAACATTATTTTGATAATAGAGTTTTCTCAAAAATATATTTTTTCATAATACGTTTAAATGAACAAAAGTTTATGTTTTTACTAATAACATCATCTACGCTTAATGGTGACAAAATTTACCGGCCTAGGAAGAAATAGAGAAACGTATTCCTAACATTTATGAAAGTTAGTCCATATATTATCTACCGACTTTCATCTTTAGGCGCTTTGGTTATCATATACCTATTTAGTTGAGTATAAGATCATTTCCATTTATATATGGATGTGGTTTGCCTAGTATCCAACGTGATATTCGTCTGCTTCGCCACAACCTCGTGGCATATGTCCCAAGAGAGATGATACCGCGTGAAATCTATGAATAATGCAATTGGACTGGTATATTATGCGCTTTATACCATCGGGGACGGGAACGGCAGTGATATTAAACGTTTTGACGCAAGAGCCACGAAATTAAACTAAAAAAATCAATTAAAAAATATGCTTGTCACAAAAATTCCTCACTACGAAATAGAGGGCTTGGCAGTTTTCAAACGAAATTTTCGACATTCGAAAGTCGGTTTTATCAACTTGGTAACCCGTTTTCAAATATAATAAATATTTTTTACTATTATGCAAGCAAAAACGTTGTTATTTTTACTTAAAACTGCATTGGTTTTAATTTACACGAAATTAAATTTATTGATTAATATAATAGTCAATGAATCCGTTAAAAATATTATATTTCGGTTTATTTTGAACTTCTCTACACCTCTACACAGCGGTAGGCTGCCAATTCGTTAACAAGGGGCTCGCTAAATCTCAAAGCAATTCTCGGTGTTCTGGGGAAGGAGTGATCACTACTATGCAATTTTATGCAATAGTTAAATATGCAATCGATTATTACTTAATACACTAACAATATGTAACAATTTGCAATTTGCTGTTAATTTATAAATGTAAATGGCTAAAATTGTAATATTATGTACTAAGCTGTCTTAGATAATAAATATGTAAGTCAGAAATTGCAGTTATATAATAATTTAATCTGAGAACATTGTTTTTTTATTAAATTAACAAGGGGCTCGCCAGCCTTAGTAAAATTTAACAAAGGGCTCGCGCGAGCCCCTACGAGCCCCCTTCAGCCCACCCCATTTTCTACACTTCTCAAGTTTGTGGTAGGTATAATTATTTCACCACCGAATAGAAACACTGTAAATTTTAGTACCTTTCTGTAACATTGTTTATAAGAAACGAAGTTTAAAAAAATTGAATTCTGTTTTTCCTTTTTTTATTGAACTAACCTTTTTGCGAAACTTTTATAATCGGTTAAAGTCGAGTTAAATTTGGATATATTGGGATTAGACAGCCGGTTTTTTCAAAAGACACTTTTTATAAGTCTTACTATGGTCCGTTGCAGATGTCTGCAAAAATTTCAAAATAGGTCGGCTGTAAGTATTTTCTAGTTTAATATAATATCCACACAAAGGGTATGTGGTGGAGTGGTCAACATCGTTGCGTTCGGTTTCGGTGATCACGGGTTCAAATCACAGTACGGATGATGAACTTTTCAATCGATTAATGTATTTCTGTTCAAAGGCATGGCTGTTTGTAGAGTCTAAAGTTCTATTCCACCCATACCAATCCGAAAAAACCGGGCGTACCGAGAGCGATTAGTTAACTACTTGTCATGTTCTAGCCATATCTTTTATTCTTACTCAATTCGAAAAGAAAAAATTGAGCTACTGAGTAACAAGCAGTTCCCAAAGAAAAAACTTCTGTTGAGGAAAACTCTATTAGAGGTCCACATAGTTCACATTGGGAGAGGACATGGTCCATAAAAAAAAATAGTGATTAATAAAATAATGAATGATCATAGCAATAAATATTTCTGGTGATTTTGTAAAAAAATTCTTTCAGTTGTCTTAAGTACTTTTTAAGAACAAGTACTAATCATTTTTGTTGAATTCAATGCTTAATTTCAAAATGCTAACGTTTCACTCAGTGAATGAATGGTCAAATAGATGGGTTCAGTGATTCTTAATAAATTCACAGATCTTGAACAAAGTTGTTAATGATGTATTGTCACTTCTAGTTAATCTCGAACAATTTTAAAAATCACACGGAAATGACTTCGTGTGATTAAAAACAATAAAATATCAAGCGCCTTGGCTATTGTATACTGCAGTACCAAATGTTTTCTTTTATAAGTAACTAGCTGGCCCGACGAACTTCGTACCGCCTCAGAATCAATAAATGTTGTGTTGGCTGAATTAAATTCAGTTTGAACTAGCTGTAAGCCCGTTGACCTCAACGGGGGGATTTTTGTTGCATTTTTAAGTAGTCAGAAAATTACAAACCTATTTATTGAATAAGCCAGAGATTCTTAAAATAAAATAAATATATCGGGGCGTATATCGACAGCCCTGCCCTGTAGTATTTAAATTGTAAATTATTTAATTTTTGGAATAATGTTAAGTTTGCTAACAATTATTTTTCCTATTAGCAGAAATAGACCTCGTAAATTACCTAATTTTTGGAATAATGTTTATGTTTGCTAACAACTATTTTTCGAAGTAGCAGAAATTTCGTAAATTATTATATCTTTGGAATAATGTTCAAGTTTGCTAACAATCATTTTTCATAGTAGCATAAATCGATCTCGGCGCATATATCGACAGCCCTGCAGTTTTTAAATTGTAAATTATTAAATTTTTGGAATAATGTTCAAGGTTGCTAACAATCATTTTTCGTAGTATATATATTTTATTCAACTAATTTTCAAGTATGCTAACAAAAATATTTCGTAGAAAAAGAATAAGACCCGAGGACATCAGTACGCACACATTTGTGAATTGTGAATTGTTAATTGTGATTTGTGAAAAGTGATTATTTTATCGACTATTAATATATAGATTTTGAAATTTTTAGAATAATCTAATATTCTAATTTTTAGAATAATTTAATATCTATTGAACTTTTTTTTCACTTCAATGGAATGTGAGAAAAAAGTCGGAAAATAAATGGGCAAAGAATTAAATTATATTTATATAAAAAATGCAATTTTCACATGCAAAATATTATAAATTAATTGGACATTTTATCAAAACAAAATTATCAAAATTTTGACTTATTCTCCAAATAGAACTTGTTTTTTAGAATATATATAATGATTTTTACTGATGTTATTTTACTAATCATACTGAAACTATGCTTTCGCCAACAACTAACTATACCACGTATGTATCTAGATTAAAAACAAATCTTGAAATAATTGCGTCTTATATTTATTTTTTGAAAAACTTACTTGGCTAGTCAATCGGATTTTGTTATTTTGATAGCATTTATTTTCATACGATCAAGATGTAATGTGATTTAAAAAGAAAGTTTTCAAAAAAAAAAAATGTTATAAACCAAAAAAAAAACGCTCAGGACATCCTCAGACAGACTTACTTTCAGTAAGTAAAAGTAAGTCTGTCTGAGGATGCCTCTGAAAGAGGCGAAACACGTGTCACAGTTTGTAGCACAATACGTGGAATAATCTAAGTTATTTTTTATTTTATATTCAAATGAACTTCCAAAAAGTTACCGACGAATCCATCGAAAGCATAAACAATGTATTTTAGAGAAAAAATGATTGAAATTATGTAATAAAAAGGGTGGGTTCAGTTCACTTTTTCCCATCATCCTAACTTGGCTCACTTTGCCGTATTTTAATCTCGTTGACCCCAATCTATCAAACTATTTCGCTTACTTTATTTATATTACTATTTGAGCATAAATTTACCTTGTCATTCATTATTTGACAATATTCCATTTTTGAATCTTTTATACAAACAATCGAAGTCAGTAGGAATCGCAAATATCGTTCCATTTTCAAATTTTTATTTTAAATACACTATTTTTATCGCCTTGATATTTATGACGTTAGCTCAGTTGATAGAGAGCTCGACTGGTAATCCAGAGTTCTGTGTTCGATCCACGGTCGCGGCGTTTTTTTGTATGAAATTTTTTCAGCTATTTGATTTGTTTCGTCAAATAATAAACAGTGTATTTGGAAAATATGTCTTTAGTATGAATAAAAAAAATAATTAATGGCGACAGCGGAGCAGGATTGGAGGGGGGGGGAGGAGGACCGTCTTTCTTGACGTCATCGAAAAGGCGAAATCGCAGACCTATCAACCACTACATAAATTCATAGGAACTTAAAACAACATTGTGACATGTGCTGGGGGTAGGAGGGTGAGAAAAACACCCCCCACCCAACACCCCCAACCCCACCCACCACCCACCCCCCACCCCCCCCCCCACCCAACAACCCACCCCACACCAACCCCCCACCCCCCACACCCCACCACCCCCCCCCCCACAACCACCCACCCCCCACCCCCACAACACCCCCCCCCACACCCCCCACACCACAACAACACCCACCCACCCCCACCCCAACACCCCCAACCCCCCACACCCCCCCCCCCCCCACCCCCCCAACCACCCCCCACCCCACCCACCACCAACCCCACCACCCCCCCCCCACCACACCCCCACCCCACACCCCCACCACCACACACCCACCCCCCACCCCCCCCCCCCCCAAACCCCCCCCCACCACCCCCACCCACACCAACCCCACCCCCCCCCCACACCACCCCCCCACCCCACCCCCCACCCCCCACCACCCACCCCCACCAACCCACCACCCAACCCACCACACCCACCACCCCCCCCACCCCCCCCCACCCACACCCCCCACCCCCACCCCCCCACCACACCAACACAACCCCAACCACCCACCCCCCCACCCCCCCACCCACCAACCCCACCCCCCCACACCCCCCCCCCCCACCCCCCCCACAACCCACCCCACCCCCCCCACCCCCACCACCCCCACCCCCACCCCAACCACCCCCCCCCACCCCCCCACCCCCCCCAACCCCACCCCACCCACCCCCCACCACCCCCACCCCACCCACACCCCCCCCACACCACACACCCCAAACAACCACAAACCACACAACACACCACACCCACCCCACCACACCACCCAACCACACACCCCCACACAACCAACCACCCCACCCACACAACACCACCCACACCACCCCCCACCACCCACAACCACCAACCACCCCCCAACCACCACCCCAACCAACCACAACCCACCCAAACACACAACAACCCCAACACCACAACCCAACCAACCCACACAACAAACCACCACCAAACCCAACACACACCCACACAACCCCACACACCCACACACACCCACCACCACACCACACACCCCACAACACCCACACCCACCCCACCCACCCACCCACCCCCCCACACACCCCCCCCCAACACCAAACCACCCACAACACAACACCACCACAACACCACCAAACAAACCCACCCCACCACACACCAACCCCCACACACCACCAACACACCCACCCAACCCAACCCAACACACACACCACAACACAACACCCCACCAAAACACCCACAACCCCACACACCACACCACCAACACCACCACCCCCACCACCCCACACACCCCCCCCCACACACCAACAACCAACACACCCCCACCACCACCACCCACCACCAACCCACAAAAAACAACCCCCACCACCACACCAAACCAAACACCCCACAACCACAACACAAACACCCAAACCACACCAAACCACCACCCCCACAACACCAACACCCCCAAACCACACACCCCCAACCAACCACCCCACCACAAACACACAAACACACCAAACCACCACACACCACCCACACCACCACACCCACACCACCACACACACCCACCACCACACACCCCACATCCCACCCCCACCCACACCCCCCACCCACACACCACCATCCACCTCCACCCCCACCACTCCAACCCACCAACACCCAAACCCACAACACCCCCACCACCCCACAAACTAACAACAACCAACCACCCCACCACCACAAACCACCCACACAACCACCCACAAACCACCATCCCCCCACCAACCCACCACAAACAAACCACACAACCACCAACACCCCACCACACCCAACACCCCCCAACACCACCCCACCCACACCACCAACCAACCCCACCCCAACCCACCACACCCACACACCCCACCACCAAACCCCCACACCCACAACCCACCCCACCACCCCCCCACCACCCCCACACCCCCACCCCACCCCCCCCCACCCCCCACCCACCCCCCACCCCCACCCCCCCCCCCCCCCCCCCCCCCCCACCCCCCCCCCCACCCCCCCCCCCCCCCCCCACCCCCACCCCCCCCACCCCCACCCACCCCCCCCCCCCCCACCCCCCCCCCCCCCACCCCCCCACCCCCCACCCCCCCCCCCCACCCCCCCCCCACCACCCCCACCCCCCCCCCCCACCCCCCCCCACCCCCCCCCCCCACCCCCCACCCCCCACCCCCCCCCCACCCCCCACCCCCCCCCCACCCCCCCACCCCCACCCCCCCCCCCCACCCCCACACCCCCCCCCCCCACACCCACCCACCCCCCACCCACCACACCCCCACACCACCCACCCACCAACACCCACCCCACACACCCCACCAACACCCCCACACCAACCCCCACAACACCCACCCCACCACCCACCCCCCAACACCACCCACCACAACACCCACCACCCACCACCCCACACCCCACCCCCCACAACACACCAACACACCCCAACACCCCACACCCACCCCCCCAACCACCCACCCCAACCACCACCCACACCAACCCCACACCCCACACCAAACCCCCCAACCACCCACCAACCCCCACCCCACCCCCCCCCCCCCCCACACCCACCACCACACCCCCCACCCCACCCCCACCACCCCACCCCCCCACCACCCCCCCACCCACCACCCCCCACCCCCCCCACCCCACCCACCCCACCCACCCCACACCCCCACCCCACCCACACACCCCACCACCACCCCCACCAACCCCCCCACCCACCCCCCACCCCACCCACCCCAACCCACACCACCCACCCCACACCCACACAACCACACAACACAACACACCCAACCCCCCACCCACCCCACCCCCCACCCCCACCCCCCACCCCCCCCACACCCCACCACCCCCCCCCCACCCACCCAACCACACCCACCACACACACCCAACCACAACCACACCCCCACACCCACACCCACACCACCACCCCCCCACACACCCCACCACAACACCCCCCCACCCACCCACACACCACCCACCCCCACCCCACCACCCCACCCACCCCCACCCACCCACACCACCCCCACCCACACCCACCACCCCCCCACCCCCACCCCACCACCACCCCCCACCCCCCCCCCACCCACCCCCCACCCACCCCCCCCACCCACCCCCCCCACACCACCCCCCCCCCACCCCCCCACCCACCACCCCCCCACCACACCCACCCCCCCACCCCCCCCCCCACCCCCCACCCCCCCCCACCCCACCCCCCACCCACCCCCCCCCACCACCCCCACCCCACCCCCCCCACCCCCCCACCACCCACCCCCACACCCCCCCACCACCCACACCCCCCCCACCCCCACCCACCCCCCCCCCCACCCCCCCCACCAACCCCACCCACCCACCACCCCACCCCACCACACCCACCACCCCACCACCCCACCCCCCCACCCACCCCCACCACCACAACCCACCCCCACCACCACCCACCCACCCCCACCCCACCCCCCACCCCACCCACCACAACCCCACCCACCCACACCACCCCCACACAACCACCCCCCACACCCACCCCCACCCCCCACACCACCCACCCCCACCACCCCCCACCCACACCCCACCAACCCACCCCACCCCCACCACCCCACCCCCCCACCCACCACACCCCCCCACCACCCCACCCACCCACCCCACCCACACCCCCCCCCACCCCCCCCCCACACCCACCCACCCACCCCCACCCCACCACCCACCCCCCACCACCCCCCACCCCACCCACCCCACCCCCACCCCCCCACACCCCCACCCCCCACACCCCACCCCCCACCCCCCCCCACCCCCACCCACACCCCACCCACCCCCCCACCCCCCCCCACCCCCCCCACCCACCCCACCCCCCCCCCCCACACCCACCCACCCCCCACCCACCACCCCCCCCACCCCCCCACCCCCCCCCCCCCACCCCCACCCCCCCCCCACCCCCCCCCCCCCCCCCCCCCACCCCCACCC
>CM062835.1:18727762-19045719 GCA_031772345.1 Himalopsyche anomala
CATATCGATAACAAGTGGAGGGCTATCTAATAAATTAATAACAGGTTTTTATAATCAGCTTAGAAAAGTAGTGAAATTATGATTTATTTAAAATGTTTTCATTTTATTTTTAATGACGAAATAGCACATATGATTTCTTTGAAAATTTCAGCCAAAAATATTGTTTGGTTTAGAAGTTATATTGATTTTAAGAATGTAATATATTTTTGTGCTAATCACTAAAAAACGCCCGCTTATAAAGTGTTAATAATAAGTGTTTTTTTCTGAATTCGCTTTTTGTCTAATAAAAGAAAAATATTTGGCATTACAGTTAATTCCAATGCGCTAAATATTTTAATGTTGAAAAATCATACGAGAAAAACTCGATGAAAATTTTTGTATTGTAAGTCACTCGAGATAAGCTCGAGTTAAATTGACATCACAAACACCCATCCATGTCTTAGGTCCCAAATTTGATTTTCGTCCTTGGTTACGTGTTTTTTTTTACGTTCTTATGGATTTCTGTTAGATGTCTGTAATGTCTTAACCTCAACATAATTAGCTTACTACTAATCTGGTAATAGTTCTTGTCTTATAAAACGAAACAGAAAAATAAGTAAAATGTAGCTCTTGCAAAAAAAATATGTTGAGATAAACTCTAATATAAGTGCATTTGCTACATATGGAAGCAGCTGTGGTTAAAAAAAAATGAATTATGTTATCAAAATATATTTCATATCGAAAGAACGATTTTATTCGGACTATTTTATTCTCATAGCGATGTTATCCACGTTCGATATAAACCGACCCTTATGCAAAATTATGCCCGACTAACCCATATATACAAACACATTATAGTAGCCGGTATTCATATAATATTTTTCCTATCTCCATATCTGTCTCCGATATCTATCCTACGATGGATATTGAAAAAAAAATCGTCCTATTTTTAATGAATTTCCGTCAAATAACTTTGTCTTCTTTTATTTTTCCAGGTAAGAACGATATTATTGCAGTGATCATATAGCCTCACGTTACAGGGAACGTAAGTATCAAACATTCATGTAATAGACACCAATAAAACGTTGCAAACGTCGATACTAATTGACGATTAATTAATTAATTGATTAATCGCCCAATTTTGCTTGGCTAATATTAATTTATATTTAAATAACGTGTCATTCAGTGCTTGTTTTTTTTAATTTGATTAATTTTATTCTAGCTGCGAAAGAAGATTTTATTGATTGAATTGACATTTACTTGGTAGAACTCCATTATAATGGGGTTGAAATAGCAACGTATTTAGTTCTACAGTTTTTATATTTATTAGTTGATAGCTATTTCGGCTTTCGCCATCGTCAGAACTATGATTAAACATACATTTTTCTCAGCCATATATACGAAGAGATACAGATCTTGTTATTTACTCTTAACATCCCAATTCAAATTACAATTATAGTATTACATTTATTAAATATGACTCTAGTGTTTCTATTTATATCTAGAATATTTTATTGTTTATAAATTCTTATTAGGAAAGCATACGTGTTTGTATTTTGTTACTTATTGTGTAACACTTTTTGACACGTGTTTCGCCAGTTTAAGAAGCATCATCAGATAGTATATCTCAAGGTTTGTCAAATTTAGTTATATAATAAAAAATAACTTTCACAAAGTTCTCCCGAATTCAGTTCTAGATAGTTATTTTGTCGGTTGTATCCGCACTTTCATAAGATAAATAATCTGATACAACAGCCTAAACAAGCCAAAAAGTTCGATATTGGTACAGACCCGTCTTTCTTTACTAGGCCAAGTCGTGACGAAATTTCACCTCAAACCGAATTGACTTGGATGATTTATTTAAATTGCTTTTTTGTTTCACCCTCAGCTTTCGAACAATTAATTCACTATCGAATTTTGCATTAATGGGAAATGTAAGAAAGTAATACCAATATCACGTTCGGTGTAAAATTTATCGGAATCGTCGTAAATCAGCGTGTTGCAGAAAATTACTTTTCTAAATGTGTCTACGTTGCTGGAGTAGAAATTCCATTCAATTTTAAGGCCTTATTGAATTTAGTCGAAATTTTGTGTTTTCAGTACGATAATTATATAATACCGGCTGCGTGATCGAGTGTCAACGACGTAAATTTAGAGCACGGACGCCAGGTGTTCGAATCCCTGTACTGACTGTTTTTATAGATTGATTTTTAAACCGATTTTTGAATAATTTCTGTCCGATGGCATGGATGTATGTGATGTCTTGAATTCCCTCCCTCTCATTTTATCTTAAAAAGAAAGAACGACTGTGGGCATTCCCATAAGCTTATCCTTTTCGCCAGCAATGGTTCTAAACTCAATGATACATTTATTTCTTATATAAACACGAAACATTCATTTACTAAGCGTCAGTTCAAGTTCATCCGTGCACTTGAACGCCTGAAGATGCCGAAATGCGAAACCCAGGTCGTAAGTGACAATATCTGTGAGAATGTACATAGTTTGAACGATTCAAATTTAAGAACGAGTAGCTAACCACTAGTCCTTTGCTAGTCTTATCCTTCTATCCCTATTCTCTCTTAAGAAAGAAAGGTCGAGCGACTGAGTAAGAAACAGTTCCCATAGAAAAATCTGTTATTGAGATATCTCCATGAGAAAGCCATATGTTCCACATTGGGAGCGGACATGGATTAAAACATATATACATATGATGCAGACTTGAATTAACCTTTGAAGTATGAAGTCAAAGATAATAATAAACAGGAACTCTCACTCCAGTTATGACCCCGAACCATTCGGTATTTGAGTCACCGATTCTCACACATCATGCACTATTCTCATGCAGGGATTTGACATTGACCACAATCTATGATGGGATCCCTTATGCATCAAGTATCCTTCATAACGAAGGTCTGTGCGGTGTTTCCTTGTACAATGGCTTCGATATAAACAATCAACCCTGTGGCTTTTACTTCTAGTATTCTAGTCCTTACTTAATTAAACTCAAATTAGACTGTATTATTTTTGGTGCGGCCAGCGGATAAGTATTTTTTTAAATTTAGATCTCAAGCTTCCTGAAATTGGACAACCCTGCTTTATTATAATAAAATGTTCAGGACGTATTTTTAAATAGAAAAATCTTATTAGGCTATTCCAACAAAATACTATTTTATCAGTCACCGTGCACTTCTAGGTTGTGTATATTTCATAATTTGCATTTATTCCAACAAAATACTATTTTATCAGTCACCGCGCACTTCTAGGTTGTGTATATTTCATAATTTGCATTTGGCTAAAAACCGTTTTTTGTGTATCCTGTGAATTTTTTTATGTGTGAGTTACGTCCTTTTCTCTTTCACACTCAATATAATAAGTCGCTCGAAATCAATTTGAGGAAAGAAACCAAACATCTACATCTAAGAATAGTGCGACTGCTAAATAAATCTATTTTTTTTCAAATGCATCTTCAGGGCTTCGAACACGGTCAAATTATTCGTATAACATCCATTGTCTGTTGTATAAATAGATTAATCATGTATGGTTGGCATTATGTAGTGAGCTATCGTAGTAATAAAACAAAAAAAAACCTTTTATTGGAATCACTCCGTGTTGCGATGCTAAAATATATCTTTTTAAATAAGTGGTCGTTTTTGGTATAAAAAAATATATTTTTGAGCGTGCCACGTGTTCCTAAATATTTAAATTTATTCCTGGAAAACGAACTAATGGAAGATTATACGTACTTACTCGGTCGCCTACAGGAGCTTTCAATATTTTTAACAATAAATTTATCTTAAAACATAAACAATTTGCTAGACTCTTATTTCCAATATCTGGTCGTAAATTCATTAATGACTGCTTTTGTGCTTTCGTTTTACTCGATTGCATTGTCGGAGGCTGAAATACCCGTATCAACTAGGGCATCCTTTTTGTGATCCTGGGATTGAAAATTCAACAAAAAATCGTGTATAAATTGGGATTCGGGATTTAGACAATTTTAAATCATGGGTTTTTTCATGTAGATTTCAAAAATGTAGGAATTTGCGGATTTCTCAAAATTTAACATGAACTCCGCAAAAGAAGCCAACGACGTTAATCA
Organism: Himalopsyche anomala; assembly: GCA_031772345.1. NCBI lineage: Eukaryota > Metazoa > Arthropoda > Insecta > Trichoptera > Rhyacophilidae > Himalopsyche > Himalopsyche anomala. Next base: position 18,731,841 of record CM062835.1, read on the forward strand.
TTCGATTACAAGCCCAGCATTTAAGTATGTGATCGAATTGTCTACGTCGTTTTCTTCTGTCGCAGAGCTCACGGCCTCGAATCTCAGTAGGGGTAGTTTTACAGATTGAAATTGGTATCAATTAATATTTTTTTTTTGGAAATCATGAATGTATGCGATGTTTTAAATTCTCACCCACCGTAGCGAGAGGAATTAGCTAACCAATTGTTCTGTCCTAAACGCCTATCATTATATCCTTACTGTCCTGCAGGTTAAGTTACTGAGTAACTCTCATCTAATTTTCGTACAAACACTTATGTATGTTGTGATAAACTGCATTATGCTCCGCATTGGGAGCGCACATTGTTAAAAAAATAATGTTAATTAAATATGGCACTGTTGACTGTTTAACTATATTATGTGTTATAATTTTCCCTTACTTTTATTAAGTTTTATTTTTTACGATATGATTGAAAACCTCTGCTTCCGTGTTATAAATAAATGCAAAAATCGTAGCACAGTTGTTTTTGGCGCGTCATGTACCGTATTTTTACGCCTAGAATAATTGTCGCACGCGTTTCGTTTTTATTCACAAAATAAATTTTTATTTTGTTTTTTTAAACGTAAATGTACCATTTTTAGTTGATCTCCGTGTTATTATAATGTATTATACTTTGAAAAGCTTAAGCACTTAACAAATTATTTATAGTATGCTTACTATTTATTATACAATGCTAAATTTTAAATTTAATTGACACTTAAAAGCTGACGCAATGAAACATTTTGTTTTCATAATTATTGCTTTGATAATGTAAATAAAGTATTTATACATGTGTCACTAAAAATTTCTCAATTTGTTTGATATAATTAACATCAGCTCCGTTATTAGAAACCCGCTCCTGTTTTTGAATTGCGAATTCCTGGAAGGATGTGGGACCATATCTGTTCAAATAAGGGTATCGTTATCGAATGTCTGTTTGGCAAACTGAAGTCCCTAACTTTGAGGTGTAAATAACCTCGTTATTGACGGAAATTCCACTCAAAACATTTCCCTTCATATCTCATGCGCGTATCAAAGACTTTGAAATATTTATATAATATCATATCGTATTACATTTTCAAAACATTAATGGTAAAAAATATTTACTCTGCCTGGTGAATTCAATGGCTTCTCTACTGTCAATAAAGCATCATCACATTTCATAAAACTTTTAAAAACAAAGTAAAAATACGTGGGATACATATTTGAAGGATACCAGTATACGCCCTTTGTGGTGTCATATCAATGAACTTCGCCCGGGCAATCAGGTCTGAGCTCAAGTCCCAGTAAGGCTAATTTTCAATTTAGATTAAATATTTACTATTTTTTCGAGTTGATTTTGAATGACTTAAAAAATCTTATAGAACTTTTATTTTATAATTTAAAAATACTTGGCGAATAAGCATTTGCTGTAATGCTTTTTTCAGTTATTAAAAACAAAATAAAAACACATTTTTAAGCTGTTAAAATAGGTTTAAATGACAAATTCTAGCGTAGACGAAACATGTTACTCCACGGTTACATGCGTGATTTTTTAGGATAGTGTGAGATAGGTTAATGGAAAACGTGTCACATATTATTCTCTTACACTAACATCAGTTAAGCAGTTCTGCTCGACGACCTTCAATAGATCTTATGTCGTCTAAAATTGACAATTTAAGAACGAACTTAGCATCACGAAAATGACTCTTTGTTTGAATTTTTTGTGTACTGTATGTGTGTATGTATGTATGCGAATGTGTGTGTACATGTACGGATATAGTATGGGGGAAGCATATAGAATGTGATTTGCAAAATAATGCATATGGAGTTCTCGTGAACTTCTTATCTCTGTAGTGATCACTCCCTTCCGTCTGCAAACGATGGTAAGGGGATACAAATTTACAATTTTTCAATAACTTTATCGATGAAGTAGACTAGAAGAACCTTGACACCAGCACGTCCTGGTACTTAAAGCTCCATAAATTTGATATCCAAAAAAAAAACAATTTTCAGACTAAATAAATAATTTTATCTGTAGATATTCATAGCAGTTTAATGGTAACATACGAAAGCGTATTATATTTGATATTAATGTTCTACATCCAGCAACTTTCACTCAATCGAAAGTACGGCAAACCCTCCATATGACAGATTACTGAAAACAAAAGGGTCACCCCTAGTATATACTCTAGTAGATTTTACACATACCCTATACAGACTCACCCGATTTTATCAAACGTTTAATTTATTATTTTTTGTTTGTCTATGTGTAAGTAATAAACCCGTGAGTGATAGTGTAAACTTGATGAACAAAATATGTTGTAAAAGACGCATGGCTCGGAGTTGTATATTAAACGTAACATCATCGGTCGGTACGCGTCAAAACTGCTGACGCTTGGTGATCAAGTGCAAACCACTACTCACGGATGCTGATTTATATTTAGATATATATATATATATATAAGTAGCATAGACAGGATGTTATATATAATTTGGGCGATTGAGTTACAACCAGTTTTTGCAAAAACAACTTCTGTTGGTGTTCTAATAGCTCCATTTCGAAAGCAGGCGTAGTTTGAATAATGCTGAACCGGAAATGTTTTCCGAAATCGCGACCCAATTGTTTAATCAAAAAATAAAATCCGTCGGTATGTTTTCTTTGATTTTGATGTACGTCATTATAACCTCACCTCATCCTGGTGTGGAGAAAAATCGATACTTTGTTATCAGTTCACGGTAGAATCGGGATTCTACAAAGAGAATCGACTCTGCTGTTTTTCGGGGTTAAAAAAATGATCGCACCTTTTTGGATTATCCGCGTGACTAAACCTCCGTGCTTTATGAAGGAAATAGCAATATAGCCTCCCAACGAAAGGAGGCTTTGATCTCAGCTTTTGTGCTTCTGCGCCTACTTCATTACGGCTACGAATGAATGAAACGCTTCAAATGATATCATTTGAGGTAATATTTCAATCCTTTCAACAATTATAGAGAGTGCGTGATTTGCGAAATATTTTAAGGTCATTTAAGTTACCAACAGAAAATTATGAGTAAAAGAATACGATGTGCCATTCGTCTCACGTGATTGTACCGCTTATGCCGCACAGTAATCCAGAGGAAAGGGGTGGGATATTTGTGTGAATGACGGGCTGCAAGAAAAATAATATTTTTAAATGTACATTATTCATTATCTAAACAAAGAAAATTCAACGACAAAAAAATAATAGACAATTTCATGAGACGAATGGAACATTTTTTTATTTTTTTAATACAGTTGTTTTTGGTTGAGATTCTTAAAACTTTTTTTTTTTTTTTTTTAAACCATGTCCGCTCCCAATGTGGAGCATATGGACTCCTAATGGAGTTTATCTCAACAGAAGTGTTTCTACGAGAACTGCTTGTTACTCAGTTGCTCAACCTCTTTTTCAAAAGAGAGTAGGGATAGAAGGATAGAGCTAGGACAGGACTAGTGGTAAGCTAATCGCTCTCGATACGCCCCGTTCATAGGATAAGGTAGGTGGGAGAGGGGAATTCAAGACATCATATACATCCCCATGCCTTCGAACAGAAATTCATAAATCGATTGAAAAATCAATTTATAAAACTGTCCGTACCGGGATTTGAACCCGTGCCCTCCGTAACCGAAGCCAACAAATTGTTTGTTAAAACTGTTTGTAAATGTTTAATTTTGTATGTAGATTTATGCAAAATAATAACTGTGTTGTATTTTTCTTGTCATTACTTTCGTCGAGAGCTATCTATCATCCACCACCTAATCGATTCTTATATTGATTTATATTGCTCGCTTAATTTTTTATCGATACATTAAAATAGCTTCTTGGATTTGTGTTTAATGTCTGGGAATATTTTAAATCTGCAAGAAGCTTCAGTAATAAACTTTTTAATGGAATCAATAACCAAAGTAGTCTCCATATAATATTCATCTTCACTCCTTTGTCGTATGATCTTAAAAAAATGAATCAATAAATCTGCCGGTTTTTTTTTTGATTCCAGGCTTCAATTAACACCATATTCGTTTTGCTCTGTAGTGAAATTTCTTGTAATATTATATCCTTTCGTTACTGATGATATGTTCTTCCAGCAAACGAAATAAATAGTTTTTTTTTGATTTACGTAAGCAAAAACCGGGAAACTTTTCGAAAATACGCTTATATCTCGCGAACAACTAGAAAAACTCGTGCCGGGCCGTAGTTTGGCCGTGCCTGCAGTAATCTGTACGATACTTTATGAATAAAACATAATATTTAGTTATTATTTCTTCTCCTTCATCTTTTCTGGCGGTACAGTCTAGGATGAACCTTGGCCGCCTCAATTAGTCTCTTCCACTTCACTCGGTACTCCACTCCGCGTTGATACGCCAATCGCTGACTTTCAGCGCTCGTAAGTCCTGCAACTCCCCGACAATCCAGCACAGTTTATAATTTATATTTTTATAATATGGCCCGAAATAGTTTGAATTTTCAAATTAATATTTATAAACCAAATGTAAAATTTGTCGATGTATTTGTTAATATTGCTGGTTGCGCGATTGAGCCACGGATTTGAATCCCAGTACGGACAATTTTTGTAAATTAATTTTTCAATCTATTTATGAATTTCTGTTCGGCGGTATGACTGTATGTGAAGTATCGATTTCCCCCCTTCAAGTTCTTAATTTAACGGCTTAGATCTTACTTTTCAAATTTGAGGACCGCGTTGTAACGGTTAAGGACTTCCGTCTGCTTTCTTTTATATTGTTGTTAAATTTTAGAGTAGTTTTCATTCCTTTACAAAAAATGGGCCTAAATTTTTTTGCAGCTAGGTAGGCTTCACACGCATTATCACGTGATTCGTTTCTCGTCGTTGCTTTTGTCTCATTGAAATTTTAGCAGTGGACCATATATTGATTTTTTATACTTAATTTAGTATTTTTAGAATATTTATTCACAGAATCCGTTCCCTCTTTCATGAATTTATCATAAAACATTATTTTTGTGGATATCTTTTGTTTAATATTTTCGAAAAACGTAACCCAAATATCCTCGATTCACTACCAACGTTGACTGTGTTTCTGGACCATTGTGTTCCATATGAATATATGTTGACGTAAACAATGGCTTTGATATCCAAAGCCGTCCCGGGAAAATTCAATTGTCCGGGGCATACGTTACTGGGACGTAAGGATGGCGTCTGACAATAAATCCCTACCTGTCCCGTTGGTGCCGCGGAAGGGGTAGATGGGATAACATACTTTTGTATTGCATTGACGTGAGCTTTATCTACCGCCTTCGCTCATAAATTTTGACGTACTTGTTGATTTGGTTCTCAATATTATGTACAAAGTTTAATAATAATGTATGAATAAATTCGTGCATTTTCTAAAGATAGTCAACCCGCTTACAAAGAAACTCAATTTTTTAACCTTAGATTAATCATTTATCATAAACAATTTTGCTACTTTTACTTTTGTACTAAAATACTTTTGATTGCAGTTTTTACATCCATCTCCTCTTTCAATGAAGTGTATATCAACTAAAGTTTTTTTTACGAGAACTGTTTATTACTCATTCGCTCAACCTCTCTTTTTCGAAGAAAGAAGTAGTAATAGAAGAATAGTTAAAGACAGAGAATTTTTAGTATGTTATACATCGGATACAGATTGCAATACAGGCATCACCGAAATCGGGATCCCGACATTCATGGTATTTTTTAAATATCTAAATACCGGTTTCGAAAATGTTAAAATACCGGTAACTCGGTATTGAAAAATAAAATTTTAACCATCATATATTTTGATAAAATTCTTCGCGAATAATTGCAATATTTTAAATCTGCTAAGAGTCGTAATTGACAGGTTCCAGGATTAATGAGCCCTAAATGATTTATTATAACCCTCGTTTATGGTATATTTTTAATGGCGTTTTTATATGAAATTTAGAAATGTTGAAATATCGACTTTGCCTTACTCGCCCGGTATTGCGGTTACAATTGGTCGTTTTTTTTTTCATTTTTTTTTTGTAATTGATATATTCGTTCGGTATTGAAATCGCTATCATCAGCTTCTGTAGTCTTGTGATTTGAGAATTAATCTATCAATACTATGATGTTTAGGTTCATGTACATAGAGGCAAAGTCAATTACAAATTTAGTTTTTTTTTTCAATTCAAATTTAAGATTTTTAGATTCATTTCAAATGATGTAAAAAATATTAAAAAGGTTAATTAAACACAAGCCGCTGCCAAATATTATATGCTGAATATTTTTTTTTTGTATATTCAATGAAAAAATATATCAAAGCTTTTTTTGTATGTATTCGTGTCGATACGTTCACGAACTTTTCTTCAGTCCCCAAAAATTGGTCGAATCGAATATAAGACATCACGGAAAGCTTAAGGACCGTGAAGGCATCCGGTCATATATCATTGTAAATTAGTCTCAAGAGACATGAGCGGGGTCCCCTCAAACCTGTCACATACGACGAGGGCTCGCGCTTATTCGCGGCACGTGCGCAGGGATTCCGAAAAATATGTAAATCTACTAGAAATGTACCCACCGGATTTTCCTCGCGTTCGGAAATTACATGAAAATTGTCGGCGAACAACATATCACATACGCAGATTGCGGTAGAAAAAAATATTATATATTTTAACGTAAAAAAATATTACTTTGGAAATAAAGTTTTCATATGTCCGTTGATTATAAAATATATACAGTGTTATTTATATTTACAAATCTAGTTGTTAAGCTTTTTATCAAGAACATAGTTCTTGTGTATATTCATGTTATATGAAATAACTGTCACAAAACAATTATTTTCATAAAATAATTATATTTTAACTTTGACGGTATTCACCATTAGAGATTAAAAGAAGTATTATAATATTATCGAATATCCTTTTGTTTATGTTTCCAAAATCACGTTGGTTTTAAAATTGCAATATTCTGTGTTACCTGATGAATGAGATGACCATTATTATTTTATTTTTTTTACCATATCCGCTCCCAATATGGAGCATATGGACTCCTAATGGAGTTTATCTCAACAGAAATGTTTCTACGAGAACTGCTTGTTACTCAGTTGCTCAACCTCTCTTTTTCCAAAGAGACTAGGAATAGAAGGAAAGGGCTAGGACAGGACTAGTGGTAAGCTAATCGCTCTCGATACGCCCCATTCATAGGATAGGATGGGTGGAAGGGGGGAGTTCAAGACATCACATACATCCATGCCTTTGAACAGAAATTCATAAATCGATTGAAAAATCAATTTATAAAACTGCCCGTACTGGGATTCGAGCCCGTGCCCTCTGTAGCGGTAGCCAACGATGTTGACCACTCGACCACACAGCCGCCTGTGCCGGGTTCGATTAATTTACTTGAATAATAAAGTTGCGATCTGCGATTCGCTTTTCGGCATCTTCGGGCATTCAAGTGCAAGGACCAACTTGAACCGAGTCAAATTGAAAACAAATACAAATTTTAAATAGCTGTACAATATAATCTCATGATATATGTGGGGCTTTGTATCTTCATAATCTCCAAAAATCTAGTTTTAAGAAATCATATTTTTTTCAACCATAAAATTGTTTTAAATTTCTATAAATATATTAATCGCAAGTGAAAAGTAACACTTTTCTAAGATTCAAAATATACTACCACACCATAAAAAATATTAATCGCCGATTGATTCTTTCTAATCATGTCATATTATTCATTTAAATATGTGTACTTAGACACCGATAGTATATATCTTTATATCTATATATCTTTAGCCGATGTTTTAACAGTGTTCAAAGTAAATTTTAATATCTAACTATTTTTTGATGTATGAAGTAATGTATTTAGAATTTTTTGGGATACTTATCTCAAAAACATCAAACGTGGAGATTATAAGTTTGAATCGTTTAAACTATGTACATTCTCACAGATTTTGTCACTAACGACCCGAATTTAGCCTTTCGGCATCTTCAGGCGTTCAAGTGCACGGATGAACTTGTACTGACACTGTTGACTTGAACTGACGTCAGTTCAAGTTCATCCGTGCACTTGAACGCCTGAAGATGCCGAAAGGCGAATCCCGGGTCGTTAGTGACAAAATCTGTGAGAATGTACATAGTTTGAACGATTCAAATTTAATATTGAAATTCCACCAAGCACCTTCAGTCGAAATCTTAAATTATGGATATTATAAGTTTTGATACTAAGCCCCTCATCTTTAAAATTAGCTTTCATCGTTAAAACCTTAATATTTTAATACTATACTAAGATCAGTCAGTCATTTATTTTTTTAAACATAAGCATTTTTTTAATCTACGAAGTATTTTTACTTACTATGACGGCTTTATTAATATCACACTTACATATTTGAAAAATACGTTCAAGAGACTTGATAATGATAACTCTTATCATAATCGCTTACACAACTTGTGAGATAAATTTAGTTTTCGTTTACAAAAACTCTTCTTTGATTACTATTTTATACAAAGTCAAGAGTGAGTGATATTTATCGTATTCATTTCAGCGTAGACGCCTCTACAACTCTACGCCAGGGCCACCTGTCGTAGCGAAGTTACGAGTAGGCGCCCTACACATCGCCCCATTTTAAATTTCCCGGTAGCATGCTGAATTGAACATAGACGAATAGTAAAGTGCTAGAAGAATTTTACGACTTTCATACGTACCTAAGGTTTGCGACACGTTCTTCTATAACGGCATTTTTGTAGGTCATAACAGGTGAAATGCGATTTAGCTTGAGAAAAACTTTGCTATAGGAACAAAAAAAAACGATATTTTATTGTTCATCCCACGAAGTGACGTCTGTTTTAATTCTTATGATTTATTTTGGTATCATAATAATTTGAAAGTAGTAGTCAATACGCATTTAATTATCCTGTAATATGTACAGCAGTTCAACTATTTTCCAGATTAAAATAAAACTAAATTTGTTTGACCGTTTGAATTTTAAAGTAGACAGTTTGATTTTTCAATTAGCATGTAAACGAGCTTTTCATTATGTTCAATTAACAAGCTAATATATAGTGCTATGATTGACCTAAAATATGTAATCCACACTCACATATATATGTATTGTAATAGTGTCTAATTACTAAAATTTTACTAACTACATGTGTTTAAAGCTTCATTTAAGTAATATACAGCAAAAGACGGCCTACTGATTATCACTGTAATAATTCATTACGACATTTTAAATACTAACCGATGGTTTAATAAACATAATTAACATAGACTGATGTTGTTAGTTATCTCATTTTGAGTAAATGTGTTTCATTAATTTAACATTAGGTAGAGGTTCTCATGTTTAAATATCACTAATTCATTTGTAGGTAACGGTCCGATTATTGTATTAATTAAATAATTGACTAAAATTTAAGCAATATTGTAAAGGAAAATGTACAAAAAAACATTACAAGATTTAAATACCGTTTTAATGTTCTCAGTTTCATTAATCGTCGTAATAAATATTCCACTATTAGACTGTTACGCGACGAAATCTTTAAAATTCACTTGCAATTAAATATAATAGAAGCTTGCGTGTTAATTCTTCAGCATAATAATCGCATAAATTTCAACCCGAATCTAAGGCTTCGCTATCTACGCCGCTATATTTTCCATTATGCTCCGCACTTCTTTTGTATTCCATTCTCTTACGGTTCCTCAATAAATCAACCACCAAATTTATAGTTTTTCACGGCTAAGGGATTCACAGCCATCCATTTCCAAGTCTCGTGAAGCACCATCTATCTTAACGATTCTTAGATCTCCCGTAAAAGGATCGGTCTCACTTTTAAGGGTTTTTCCTACCCCTTTTTATACTCAAAATAAAACTTACTCGTCTTTTATCGGGAAAGACATTAGGCGCTCAAATAGTGGCTTCTTTCGTCAAATGCTACGTATTTATCGTATAAATTTCCCAAGGTAAGTGAGCAATGGTTAAAATGACTGATTGTTCTCCATTATTCTTCACTTCCTTTCACCGTTAACCGGAATTGCAGTGAATGATTTAGTTCATTAGAGATTTAAGCTATTTCTTGATGTATCAAATAAAAAATGTCTGTCGGTAATATTAAATGGTAATATAATATTCAGTATATTATTTTTATTTAAAAAAAAATGAAAAACATTTTTTTGGAATAGTTCCGTGGTTTTATTTTATATTAGAAACAATCGGTGCTGTTTTGAGAAAATATTGTACCGGAACTCACTTCTTGTCAACTCAAGGCTTTTTTCTAATCCGTGTCCTTTCCCAATGTGATGCATATGACTTTCTAGTGGAGGTATCTGAACAGAAGTTTATTTTACGAGAATTGCTTGTTAGTTAGTTACTCAGTTTCTCAACTCTTCTTTTTCCCAAAGAAAGTAAAGATAGGGTAAAGACAAGTGGTTAACTAATCGCTCTCGCTACGCCCAGTTATTGAAGGATGAGAAGGGTGGGAGTGAAATTAAGACGTCATAGACACCCATGCCTTTGAAAAATGTACTGTTATTCGAACCCGTAAAATTCGCTATAAAAGCCAACCACGCTGACCACTGCTCTATGGACCCGACTGTTGGAAAGAGGTTTTGTAAATAAGAGAATTTTGCAAAAAAAAACAATATATGAAGTATTAGACCCCTTGTTGCGGTCACAGAATAAGTCTATGAACCTGATATTTTTTACGCATTACATTCAAAAGGGACCTTAGATAGGACAGTTTTTAAAGCAAAATATAAATAAAAGTTTTCTAATATTGATTTGAAACATTAAAAATCTGAGGAAAAAGGTGCCGGAACGCTGTTCCACCGCGTTATATGGAAAGAAAAGCACCGGAAACAATCTCAATAATTTTTAATGTACTTAAGCATAAATTTCAACAGAAAGAAGTCAACTTGGGACTTGTCCGCGTCTTAAATTACGAGATAACTTCGGTATTGTATACTCTATTCGATAAGATACTTAAAAGCTATAAATAAAAATGCATATCTTTTGTCGAGTATTATTCCTCATAATACTTGACAACTGTATAAATAAGCACTTCATATCGAAGTAACACACTTCAGTACTAACATTTGAATAATGCTTGAATGTAAATTTTCGCTCGACACGAAAAAGCTCTCAGCGCATTTACCCCGTATTAATCGAGAGCAAAGCTTCCTTAGTCTTTTTCAGCCATCCAATATAGAGCACAGCTTTTCCCAGAAACTGAGCAAATGATTTCAACGAGCTTCGAATACATTTGAATTTTAATCTAAAGCTCTGGAGGAGGCTGTGTGGGAGTCATTACGTGTTGCGCGTCTGGCATTGTTTACAGAAAAGTACAACCTATGGTTTCGAAGTACAACTTAAGTGTAACCAACGTGTAACATAGGAGTAGCTTACAGTGAAAGTTTATGACTTATATCTTGTTTTGAGTTTATTTTAAGCATATTATATGAAACGACTGTTTTTCTTTTATATTTTTCAGCCTAGCGACGAACGTTTTTTTGTGTCGTTTTTTGTGTGGACGTCTAAAGATCGTCAATCCATTACGTTCAATTACTTCGATGGATCTCTGCGATATTTACATTTAATTTCCATTAAAATTGTCTCAAAAGCTGGTACTTTATAGATTGAGATTTTATGTACTAGTTACAATTACTTTTTCACCTTTTTTTAAGATACTGAAGGCCAGGTACACCTATAAATTTGGTCGTATCACCGAGTGTCATAAAAATAGGATTTTTTTCAAATATTTTGTTTCGTATTCAAGTATACCTAAATCTCACTGGTCTAACTCATAGACTAATGCTTTACAATAAATAAGAGCTCTTCATAACATCATAACATTAATATAAACCTCTAATTTGTGAAAAGAATAAGTAATACATTTCGCGCTTTTAAAATAAGTGTTAAAAATGATATACAATTAATTATTTGTTTGGTATTAAAATAATCTTTTTTTAATTTTTCCAATTTCCCCAAGGAGCTTATTCCCACTCCATTTTCCACGCTTAAACCCAGAAATTTTCCCGTCTCGCGTCATTAGTGCCTGTCCCGTCTTTCTACCTGTTTTTAGGTTGAGTGACTAAAAAGAAAACATTTAAAACGTAAAAACGTCTTATGCTTAGATTCTATGTGGGCCATCCACATATACAGTGGAACCTCTCATAACGAGTTTAATTCGTTCCAGAATCTTACTCGTTGCGAAACAATTTTTTCCAATCCCATTTCCCATATAAAACAATGTAAAATACAATAATGCGTTCCATGCCAGAAAAAAAATCATTTTTTATATTTTTAACGTGTATTCAAGTAAAATTACATACTTATAAATTGTTAAAGAGCGTATCAACCTGAAATGCGAAAAATCGACTAGTTTATTATTTATGACAAATAATTAATTCTTTTTTACTAGCAGTCATTGGTTTTTGCCGACGCTTGAAAATTTGGTTAAAATGTGACAGCATCATCATTGAATAAATTTCTAAAACGCATAACCACCTCCTTATTAGGGTGATGCTTCTCAATATACGATGCAACAGTTTCACATGCTTTCAGCTTTTCTCATATTGCGCCTGAAGATTGTTGCTCCGCTACTTCCTCCTCCTCCACTAATAAACTCTCCTCCATAACTTATTTCTGTGAAAAACAATTCAACTCCATAAGCTTTTCGGTGGTCAGCTCTTGACTGTACTCTTTCACAAGCTCATCAATATAGTTGTTATCCACTTCCAGTCCCATGGTATTGGCCAAAGATGCAATCTCGCTGACTGTAGACTCCACGGGTACTGTTTTAAACCCCTCAAAATCACATTCGACAACGCTCCTTGGCAAAGTAATAATCAATAAGTATAATAAAGTAATATAGTTGTAATCCACCTCCAGTCCATCTTGAGGCAAGCAACGATGTGAAAGTGATCTTTCCAAAACTCTGCGTCACTCGTTATGCGAAATATCGCTCGTTAAGGAAGCATTTTTTTCACAATCTGTTTTGCTCGTTATGTGAATTACTCGTTATAAGAGGTGCTCGTTACGAAAGGTTCCACTGTATATGCTTTTGAAGCCATTCTTGGTCTCATCTATGTATACGAACTGCTAATGGGGAAACTCGTCACAGCTTGTATTACAAAAATTTTGTTGTTAGTCATTCATTCAATTTCACTCGTCGTTAAAGGTAAAAAAGACAAGTAACACAAATTAACCGATTGGAAAGAGGTAATAAGGCTAAGGCAAATTTGTTATCAAATATTTTTTATTATTATTATGTACGAAACATTTTTTGTGGAATCCCCGTAAAAATCGCTGTCCCAAAAAAATATACGGACAGCAACGTAAAGAAATTGGAAGTGCTTCGCTCTATAACCTTTTAACTAGATCAATATTTACATAAAGCCATCAATCAATGAATCGCTTTTCCATTGGTTTCCCCTATAGTGTTATCATAATTTATTAGTTCTTAAATTGTCGTACAGTTGTGTCAAAAAGCTCTTTAACAATCCGCATTAAACTAAAAATAATAAAGTTATGATTTGTATTAATAAAAGTTTAGAAATAAAACATTGAACACGATACACTTTGTTGTGAAATTGAATTATTTTATTGAAAAATCTTATTTTAAAGCCACTAATTTGACAGAATAAAACATCAAACTTCACTTGGGAACAATATATCCCTTAGCATGACTAAGAGTTAAATCACTTTGAAGATTATTATTTTTTACCATGTCCGCTCCCAATGTGGAGCATATGGACTCCTAATGGAGTTTATCTCAACAGAAGTGTTTCTGCGAGAACTGCTAGTTACTCAGTTGCTCAACCTCTCTTTTTCCAAAGAGAGTAGGGAATAGAAGAAAAGGGCTAGGACAGGACTAGTGGTTAGCTTATCGCTCTCGATATGCCCCGTTCATAAGATAGGATGGGTGGAAGGGGGGAATTCAAGGCATCACGTACATCCATGTCTTTGAACAGAAATTCATAAATCGATTGAAATATTAATTTATAAAACTGCCCATACCGGGATTTGAACCCGTGACCTCTGTAGCCGTAGCCAACGACGTTGACCACTCGACCACACAGGCGACAAAAGTGTTAATAATACATGAAAAGACATTATATTTAAATGATTAGGGCCGGTCCCGCTCATAACTATCATCTGTTGTAAAGTATTCTATTTTAAATATAAGATTTTAGTGAGTGCATTCATGACTATTTTATTTTTTAGTTCATGTCCGCTACCAATTTAGAGCATATGACCTCTTAATGGAGGTATCTCAACATAAGTTTTTCTACGAAGACTATTTGTTACTTAGTCGCTCAACCTCTATTTTTCAAAGAGAGTAGTATAATAGGGATATAGGAATAAGGATAGGATAGGACTAGTGGTTAACTAATCACTCTCGTTACACCCAGCTATTGAAGAATCGGAAGGGTGGGAGGGAATTTTTAGACATCACAAATACATATGCCTTCAAACAGAATGCTGTTCGAACTGGGATTAAAACCCGTGTGATCCGGCACGTAAGCCAACAACGTTAACCGCTGCAACATTAACCCGACCAATTCATAATTACGATTTTTTAAATATTTGATTCGTATTTAATAGGTTTGTTGTTTTCTGCCACAGTTTTTAATTTTCCTCAAATTATTAATTTAAAAATAATAATAATTTCATGGATGATATAAAAATGAATTGTTAAATGCTATGCAATCATAATTTATTTTTAAAAATCTAAAATATGACATACAATAGAGAATGCTGAATTTTGTGTAGTAAATAAATTTTTCGTAATGAAGTAAACTTCTGAATACTGTAAATTGTTTCGTCTGGAAAGAAATCGACTATAAATCCAATCAGACGCATTGAGTAGAACCAATTTCGTTCTGCGTTATTTCTCTTGAATAATTTATTAATATCGTCTTCTTGACTAGCAATACGGCTCAACGTCTGGAAATAATGTAGCAAATGGAAATAAACTTCGTTGATATTTACTTTTATGAGTGCATTGCATTACAATTTACACCATCTATATATTAATAGTCGATAATGTCCGTCCGTCCGTCCGTCCGTCTGTAAATTGTCCCCGATTTTCCCTCCCCCTCCTCCGCCCCAACCCCGCTGTCATCCATTTTTTTATTCATACTAAATACATACTTTTTTCGTTTGTATATGGTCGTGATTCCGCCTTTTCGATGACGTCAAGAAAGACGGTCCTCCTCCCCCCCCACCCCATCCTGCCCCGCTGTCGCCATTAATTCATTAATTCATTTCTTCATTTTTCTCTGACGTCTATGTGTGAATTTTTGAAGTCAAACAAAATTATCGTACTAACCAAAAATATTCTCTCAAGCTGTGGGATTCGATACCATGCCCCAATTTTCATGCGCGACGTTCGGACAGCTTACACACTGATCTACGAATCCACTTGAGGAAAGCGATATAAAAACTCTATATAATTTAAATAATACAAAGCAAAAAATAAAAACGCGTTTTTAGTGAACTAATAATGACATCTGTGGGTGAAATCTTGCACTAAACGATTTTGAACTCTTCTGAAAATTCCAAGATTTCCACCTGCAGGGTTGTGAACGGCTATATAGGGCTGCTCAACTATAAATATTAATTTAATTAACTATTTATTTATATATATACGAAAAATGGTTGTTAGCAAACTTAAACATTATTCCAAATATTAAATAATTTACGAAATTTTCGCTAATACGAAAAATAGTTGTTAGCAAACTTAAACATTATTCCAAAAATTAAATAATTTACGAGGTATATTTCTGCTAATAGGAAAAATAATTGTTAGCAAACTTAAAAATTATACCAAAAATAAAATAATTTACGAAATTTCTGCTTCTAAGAAAAATGATTTTTAGCAAACTTAAACATTATTCCAAAAATTAAGTAATTTACAAGGACTATTTTTGCTACTATGAAAAATGGTTGTTAGCAAACTTAAACATTATTCCAAAAATTCAATAATTTACGAGGTCTATTTCTGCTAATAGGAAGAATAATTGTTAGCAAACTTAAACATTATTCCAAAAATTAAGTAATTTACAAGGACTATTTTTGCTACTATGAAAAATGGTTGTTAGCAAACTTAAACATTATTCCAAAAATTAAATAATTTACGAGGTCTATTTCTGCTAATAGGAAAAATAATTGTTAGCAAACTTAAACATTATTCCAAAAATTAAGTAATTTACAAGGACTATTTTTGCTACTATGAAAAATGGTTGTTAGCAAACTTAAACATTATTCCAAAAATTAAATAATTTACGAGGTCTATTTCTGCTAATAGGAAAAATAATTGTTAGCAAACTTAAACATTATTCCAAAAATTAAGTAATTTACAAGGACTATTTTTGCTACTATGAAAAATGGTTGTTAGCAAACTTAAACATTATTCCAAAAATTCAATAATTTACGAGGTCTATTTCTGCTAATAGGAAAAATAATTGTTAGCAAACTTAAACATTATTCCAAAAATTAAGTAATTTACAAGGACTATTTTTGCTACTATGAAAAATGGTTGTTAGCAAACTTAAACATTATTCCAAAAATTAAATAATTTACGAGGTCTATTTCTGCTAATAGGAAAAATAATGGTTAGCAAACTTAAAAATTATACCAAAAATAAAATAATTTACGAAATTTCTGCTTCTAAGAAAAATGGTTGTTAGCAAACATAAACATTATTCCAAAAATTAAATAATTTACAAAATTTCTGCTTCTAGGAAACATGGTTGTTAGCAAACTTAAACATTATTCCAAAAATTCAATAACTTACGAAATTTCTGCTATTACGAAAAATAGTTGTTAGCAAACTAGAACATTATTCCAAAAATAAATAATTTACAATTTAAATACTGCAGGGCAGGGCTGTCAATATACGCCCCGAGATATTTCTTTTACTATCAGAATTTCTGGATTATTCAATAAATAGGTTAGTAATTTATTTTTCACGCCAGTAACTTTTCTGACTACTTAAAAATGCAAAAAAAATCCCTCCGTTGAGGTCAACGGGCTTACAGCTAGTTAATGTTTAATTACAAAGTCTTTTGGAATTAAATCACATTTACTACAAGCAATTTTTTTTAACTTGATCTCAAAACTTTGATTTTTTATTTCTTCCTTTGGTTTGTGAAGTATCTTTGAAAAGTTTAGATTTATTGATACACGCTCTCGCAAGTCACTGTTGTTGTATGTATCTACAATTGTTTATAGCCAGTCGTGGGTTTAAAAAGCTGTTGTAAGCTTATTTTTTTTTAGCAAGTTCGCCAGTTGACACTCGGTTGCATTTGCCGGATAACGACCGCTTAACGAATGTTTATTCTGCTCTCTCGTAGAACTCTAACAAGCTTTATACATGGATTGCGGGTAGGTGGTATTGCCTCTTAAGCTCCGCAGCTTTCCTCGTAGCCTTGCGTAGCGCCGGGTCATTTGCATTTGTGGACTTAGGCGCTTTTGTTTGACAAACACGCGATTCGGACGCTTCGAGTGTTGCGGCTTCGCTCGGACACCCATTATTTTCATTAAGATTATTTGATTAAGCCGATTACGGTATAACTGGATTAAGGTTTTTCCATAGATGTTTTTGAATGTCCGTGACAAATATAGGCAATGAAAAGTTAAATGTATGATGTTGACACAATTTTTATCCACAAACCTAACTGTTTTTATTTTATAGTTTTTCAATCTTGCGTTGAATATTTTTAAGAATATAGCGAAATATTTTTAATCATGTCTGATATCCAATAACTTAACTATTAACAATTTTGATGGCAATAGACACGCCAAACATTCTTAACAGAATATTACTATTAAATGATAAGAATGATAACGTTTAATTAACGTTAACGACAAAAATAGTTGATACTACTATTTATTTTTTTAATTCGCCATTCATCTGTACAAAATATGCATACAATAGTATTTTTAGTAATAGGTACATTAATTAAATAAGACCGTATCAACATCATACGAGTCTATTTTAGTGTTCAAATAATTTATACTTAGTAACTTTTAAATTGCAAAAACGCTTTGGTATCGATTAATATTGATTGCAAAACTTAAATTACCTGATTTTATTTGAATACGACTATACTAAATATACAATTTATTTTAATATCTGTGTTACTCCACAGGTTGTGTAACAAATTCTAAAAAGTGTAATTACGGCTTTTTCCATTCTGCTGAACGCAGGCAGGGGTAAAATGCAAATACTTAACTAAGTATAATAAGTTTAATTTATCCTGAAGATTCCTTTAAGACTTATTAAATTTTATATGTGTAATCAGAAATTTTTAGAATAAGCCACATGAAATATCACAGAAATATTACTTTTGCTATTAAGCAACAATCTTCACAGTGGATCGTAGCTGATGTTTAAGGTTGCGTTATAGGGTCGTTTTGTGCTTAATCGTGCACGATATTGGATATATACGAATGTAGTGTCCTTGGTCGAGCTTCTATAACGATTACTTATTTTCAAAACTTTAAACGATTTAAGCAATTCTTTTAAAGGTAACTTTAAATTTTATCGGTGTCATATTTAGCAAATTCGCTATCTATAAATCATATTTTAACCGCAACGTAGTTCGTTGTGATTTATAGCAACGTCTCTGCAAGTCATTTTTTAATTGCAAAAAAACATCACTAGACATAACTTCAACACGTCTCATTATTGTATTGGAAGAGAACTGGGTTGATTTAATTGCAGATAATATATTTAATTTGTTTTTGAATGTCGCAAATAATGAATCTGCTCCCCCTAAAATTGCCTATTTTATCATTTCTTAATTATAAAACATTATAAGCAAATTTATATATATGATATAATTTCCTACGCGAGCTACCGGAAAAGCCTCGGCGAGCTACCGTTGGACGATCACTGATCTATTTTTTTTTATTATATCAAAAATTTCTAAATAAAAGTAAACCAGATAGTGTCTATACTCTATATGTTGATATTATTATTTTCATATCCCTTCGTTTGCGAAATATTATAATTTGCTGACTTTTATTATATCCTATACTGTTTATGGATAACGAAATGTTCCATCTTGGGTGTAATTAATATAAAATTACTCATTAAAGTTCCACTACGTTTATATCTTGTATAACGATCGTAGAGCTAGCGTACTCGAGTGAGTGTGTAAACCGAAAACCCTGTTGCTTCACTTAACGCTGAATATGTTGCTACGACCAAACCGTGGCTACGAATGACTACGATCGAGTGTGCTACGCCAGGCATGAACAATGTACACACTGACATGGCTGTAAATTGTTACCATTGAAACTGAATAATCACATTTACTACAAGCAATTTTGACGCCTTATCTTTTGATCTAATTGTCGATATGGCACGTGATTGTACGAAGTCATTTCTCAACATATACAATAATTTATTAAAATCTTTCTTTTTTTATTTTATTTTTCATGTCCAGTCCCAATGTGGAGCATATAACCTCCTCATGAAGGTATCTCAACAGAAATTTTTCTACGTGAACTGTTTGTTACTAAATCGCTCAACCTCTCTTTTTCAAATAGATTAGTAGAGATAGAAAGATAAGGGTAGGACCGAACCAGTGATTAACTAATCTTTCTCGCTTCACCTAGTTATTATAAGACTGGAACGGTGGGAAAGAGTTGTTAGATTAGATTACATAGACAAACACACATGCATTTGAACAGAAATTGACAATTCGATCGAAAAAATATTGTTCGTACTGGGACTCGAACCCGTGAGATCCGGCACGGAAGCCCAAAACGTTACCTGCTGTGCCATAAGACCCGATCTTTCTAGCTACTTAAAAATAATAAAACAAGATGATTTTTCATTCAATATGCAATCGATCAAACAATAACATAACTGATTAGTGTAGGTGTAGGTGTAAGTATTTGCATACATAATAATGTATTCAGTATCGGCTATAAATAACAATTACATTTTAAATATTCCAATGATATTGTAAATATTTGTATCGATCGAAACACACATACATTAATACACAAATGAATACACCTCACGTATATTCCAACTACGACTGGAGTGGAAGCTACGCGGCCTCTACGATTCTCACATTTATGCATAGTATCTACGACTGCTTTGCTGGTTGGTAGAACAGCTAACTTTTTTACGACACTTTCTTTGTTAAACACAGTCATCTCAGTTGCATACAAAGATATCATTGTTGGTCACGGCTCTTTGTAAAGTATATTAATTTGACTTTTGCTGTAAAAAATATTTCTATGTTATTTACTGTTTAATGAAATCAAAAATAAAATTATTAAATATTGAACTGACGATAAACCGTATTCAAAAATATTTGCAATCGAAGATATCCAATTAGCTCATTGTACGTGAAAATGTCTGAAATTACTAATTTATTAGTGAGTATTAGCATTTATTATTATTTTTAGGTTGATTAATAACGTGTTTTTGATATTTTTTTGTTGTTAATCGATTTAAAATCATCTTGTAAAAACATAATTTTAAAAAATATTTTTTTTTCTTTTCAATTTAAAATATCTGTAAATCAGATTCAAATATTGAAACATAATTATTCGGTGATTTTAATTTGTATGAAAAATATTATAGCATAAACAAGCATTTCAATTGTAATTTTCTCAATCAATTTTTTTTTATCAATTATTCGCTCCCTATTCGGAGCATATGCCCACCACGCAGTCCCTCCAAAGTTCTCTTTCCCCCATCGGTCTTTTTGCTTTCTCTCAGATAATTCTAGCGTTCCGTAGCTCCGTCGACTACCTCTTATGGATGGTCATCAATGGCCTTACGGTCCGTAGAAGAGACAATCAGGATAAAATAATTACTATTTTCTTATTTCCCTACATAACTATTAAACATATTTTTTTGTTGGCGAACTAAAATATTTAATATTGTCGTGAATCTCTACAATACCATTGTCAAACTTCTTTCAAATATAAAATCGCCTGCAAAATTGTATGCTTCTAAAACATAAACCCCGTATCAATCATCTGCAAATCATAACAATAAAGGAAACGCGCCCCCTTTTCACTTAGTAGTATTCTCATATCGGGCTCACTGCCGCCGGTAGGTGGAGGCGCTTAAGGGGGGCAGAGCGCCTATCGACCCGCCGCCCGGGACACAGCCCCCTCGCTCCAGCCTGCCCTCTTTCCCGGCCTACCGACGTGCTACGGTTGCTTCAATTTCCACCCACTCCCTCACCCGGCCCTGCGCTCGTAGCAATACCTTGGTGGGGACATCTCGTCAACAATGGACTTTTCAAATCTTGTATTTTTATATCATGTTTAGTGTCATTTTTTTGTTTCTTGATTCTTGAAAAATTCATAACCTGACCAATTCAAGTTATCAAACAAAGTCCCGATTATAGAAATGTCAAAATATTTATTTCAATTCGTAAAATTTGGTTTCCCACCACCACCCGTTGTGTATATGCAGCCAACGTTTAATGGCCGCCTTCCACAACGCTATCGACAGAAAAAAAGAGTCTACTCCTCACATTCATGGCCCGAGCAGAACTGCACGTGACTGATTTTGAAACATGCACTAATGTTCAATTCATATATAAATATTAAACTATATAAAAAAAAACACTTTTAAAATCACGTAAAATCACCAACATCATCAACTGGTAAATAATTATGCAATTAGTACGAAAAGTGTTTTTTTTGTTAAAATAATTTTGCTTAGCAATACAATTAACTCTTTTTACGCGGTAAATACGTTCCGTAAAAACCGTGTAAAAAGGTGTAACGAGGCACTGTAGTGTGTTGTTGAATTTCTTATTAGGAAATCCGCTATCCGCTTATGTATTTCTCGGAATTTAGTTAGAACAAATAATTCATGTAAAAATAAAGTTTTTCTTCTTTTTAGTGGACTGTGTTATTTAAAAATCTTGTAAAATCTTGTACTCCATATGAAATTTTTATGACACCATCCATTGCTTGATTTTTTACCCCGCTTATGATCATATAACTTACAAATAATAATAAAATATTGCCCTAATTTGACGTAAAAAAAAGTAATTTGTGACTTGTTAAAAGAAATTTAACAAAGTCTTGTTTGGAATTGGTAACTAAATATTTATCTACAAGTTTTGACTAACTTGTTCGTAAAAAAATTCCAGGATTATATTATAAAATGGTTTTTAAACGTGACCTCTAAAAAACTACTTTTTAGCATATTTGTAAATAAAAAGTCAGAATATTATTTATTTAAAAATACAAAGCAATTGTCACAACCTACTGGACATTTAAAATTTAATAAACATCAACTACTTATTTATTCCATACAAGTTATAACATAAAATAAATTACAGATTAATACAAATGCGGTAAAAATTATCCTTCATTAGAATATATCATTTCAAACAGCTGATTTTTCATGATTTTATTTATTTAAATTAAAATTCATATTTATTACAAATATTCAAAATGTTCTTCTAATATATAGATTTAGAAATCTTATGATGGCTATGAAGTAACAAAAATTTATCTTAAGATTCCAAATCTTGTACGACTAAAAAAATTATCAAGCCTTTCAAAAGATATTTAAAGATAAAAAAACAAAGCCTCAAAGGTCTTTACAAATTTCTGAAAAGTTTCCTGAAACCATATCAAAGTATCCATTAATCTTTGAAAGAAGAGTTTCCGGTTTATTTTTGACCTCCTTGTTCTCGCCGCCCCGTGCTCGACTTCCATTGCCGTGTGTTTCACCACCCCATCTGGAAAATACCGTTACAGTATTTACTTGCAACTTTTACTTACAGCTTTTAAAGCACCGCGAGCTTCTCAAAAGCTTTAGAAGCCATACCACTCTCGAAAACAATACCTCGTTACGTTTCCATATTTATTATTTGCAAAGTCTAGCACAAGAATTTTCGTTATTCTTAAATTTAAAGACATTTCGAAAAAAACATATAATTGATACACGAGCATATTTTTTATTTATATCTGTTACATAACTTCAAAAAGTAATAACTTATTTTCGGAAAAAAGAAAGCGACAGACCAGACCTATTGATTATACGTTTCATACAGCTTATTCCAGTGTTGACATTAATATTATGATCGAAGGACAAATCTCCCATTCGATAATACAAATGTATGTATGCTCTTAAAATTACAATTTCAAACATGGTAGGTTGATAAAATGTCAGTCGCTCTTTATTTAATCTAGGCCTTAATAAAAAAAATAACTGAATACTCGGACTAAAATAAATGGTTTGACTACACTCCTCTTATATTTTTTTTAGTGTAACTAATATCTAAAGTAAGCTGAGGTCCTTAAAACTAAGTGTATATATTTATTATTGATGTTTGAACGCAAAGCGTGTTATTTAATGCTCGATTGTAAATAGATAAATTCTCGGGTCCGTGGCGTAGTGGTCAACGTCGTTGGCTTCTGTTACAGATCTCAGGGTTTCAAGTACCAGTGGCAAAAGCATTTTTCAAACGATTTATCGTTTTCTGTTCGAAGGCATGGGTGTATGTCACATATGGGCAACCTCCGGCCCGCAGAGCCATTTTGTCCGGCCCTGACTACCAAATCGGTGAGCTAAAAAAAAACGAGGCTAGCAGCGTTAATAATTTGGTCCGTTCCTTGACTCGGAGTCTGAATGATAATTTGGTCCCAGGCCTAGGAAAGGTTTCCCATACCTGGTGTATGTGATATCTAAAAAAACTTCAGCCTCAAAACAACGGGGTGTAGTGTGAGCGATTAGTTAACAACTAGCCTTATTTTTCTGTCCATACTGTCTTCGAAAAAGATTCCAATCCTAAAATAACAAGGCGTTGAAAAAGGAATGTTGAAAAACTGAGTAATTGGTAAAAATCTTCTGTTAAGATACTTTGATTATGATTCCATATGCTTCACATTTGGAGCGGATATGGGTTTAAAATAAAGGTGAATTGCTGTTTGTCGAAAAATATAAATATAGTAGGTTTACTTAGAGTAATAGTCAAAAATACGTTTTGAGCAGCAGTTATTAGACAAAGTGTGATAATACAGTTTATACATTTGTTTATTACCATTCGACAAGTCTTTAATTAAACCTTATCTCTTAATGTGTTAAATTGTCTCTATTTATGTTATTAGTTTTTTTACTTTAGTGTTTATTTAGCACTTGATATATAATTTGTAAAATGATTCCATTGAACATGAATATTGCCACTATCAAAATAGTACGTAATATCTCTAAGACATTATATAATATCAATAAAAGTTTTTTACAGTGTGGGAAACAGTGTGCAACAGCTAGCAACCTTCCTTTACCTTCAAAGCCTCTATCTCAGCCTCGGATCGAGCCTACACTTACACACCCCCGGGCGAGCAAACGCTAAGTGAAACTTAGTAAAACATTGGTATCCTCGATTATTACTTAGTGCCAACAATCCTGAATCGACATTATATCTGTGCTAATTTTACGCAGTAAATTTTTGCATTTAAGAAGTTTGTGAACCGTTGTTTGACAATGAGAAATTTCATCAAACTCTCGCAATTTCAATAAATTTAACTTAAGATTGATAGGTAAGATATTTTTGTTCTGTTAAATTGAACCACGACTGTTTTTTTTTATCACCCTCGCTTTCATGGAGGGTGAAGAAAGAATGTTGATACAAGGAAAGCACTAATAGTTAACTAATCGATCTCACTACGTCACGTTGTCAGGATAGAATGGATGAAAGAGAATGTTCGCACTAAAAAAATATATAATTTTTTTCATAAATTAATTGATAAAAAAAAATGAAATTGTGAGTAAGGGAACAAAAAACAGTAAATAAACGCTAAATAACGTTGCTCATATGATGCTATTGACCAACTTAATAAGTTACTAAAATCATTTGATTCTGCGTGACATTTTTTAAATCTATAAATTTATTTTATGTTAATTAAATTCAATAAACAAAATACTCATTTGTACTAATTCCACTTTAATTTTTAAAAATCAGGATTGGCTTCGCTCATGACGAGCATTATCAATAATATTTCACTAATAAAATTAAACACTTAAATTGAACTAGTAATTGGAAGTTGGTCTCGTCTGACATAACCTAATCTAAATAATTATTTTATAATTAGTAATATCAAATTTTTTATCTTACACTCTCTTTGCATCCAATAAAATAGAACACACCCCAATTTTTACCTCACCTAAATCTTGAAATGTTAAGTCTGATGATGCCTCTCAAAAAGGCAAACACGTGTCACATTTTGTAACACAAAAAGTGGAAAAACAAAGTTGTCAAATATAATTTTATAATCAAAATTAAATTCCAAAAACGTACCGCCGAATCCATCTAACATACAAAAGAATGTCTTAGCAAAATACTTATTGTTAAACAATCTGTACCTTTATCTTTCTACCTTTAGTGTTTATCTGATAATGAAATTTTGCTGTTTCGATAGGTTTGTTTTGCCTTCAAATTTGTATGTGTGTGTACACTACGCGCAGCAAAATGTATTTCGTATTAGTAAGAGATTTCCATATTTAATTTTCTAATTTGTTTGTTGTGTTATTATACTTCACACATTCCCGCCTCCACTTTTAACTTAATTATTTCGCCTACCTCTTCGTAATGCGAAGTGTTTAATTATTATTAATACGTAGATAGGCTACATTATCATTGGCCGTATTCTTTATTTAGTACAATATGTATGTTTACCTTTAATTAGCTTTTAGCTCTAAATTTATGTATTCTCTCTTCATTTTTATTTTAATATCTTTCGTTTGTTTCGGTAGTTAAAGGTAGGATTTATTCGAATATGTGTTCTAAGAATTTTACAATATAAAAACGTTTCAATTTAAAGGTGTTTTCAATAGAGATAATATAGAACTTTAAAATAAAATAAAACACATAAAAAATATTAAGTACAATAAGTATACGCTGAACCGCTTCCGATTTTTTAAGGAAACATAAAGACTTTTTCTAAAGTTTCCGACAAGGAAGATTAAAATCTCATAATAGTAACACATTAACTATGTTTAATGATACACAAAACAAACTATAGTATCAAACAAACATTTCCAAGCGATTAAAACTAAAAGATTATGTATAGTTTTATACAATAGAGAGAAAAATAATTTCGAGGTACTCTAACAAATATTTTTTTTACAATAAAAAAAACAAATCACAAAATACAATAAAACAAAAGCATACTGAATATAGTGGGTCTCTAAAAAAATTCATAACTATCGTAAGAGAATAGAGAAGTAACATGGAGCTTTCAATCGTTATCTTATTTAACAGTGTACAAATATAAGTACATAATTAATTTTATTATTGTCGGGTTCCAGGAGCAATGGTTAACTCCGTTGGTTTTCATGGTGAATCTCACGGGTTCAAGTCGCAGTACGAACGGCATTTCTTGCAATCGAATTGTTGAGTTTTGTTCAAATGCATGGTCGTTTGTGATGTCTAAAAATTTCCTCCCACTTTTTCAATCGTAACAATAGCAGGCGTTGGAAAAGATAAGTTGAGCGGCTGAGTATCAAGCAATTCTCGTAGAAAAACTTCTGTTGGGATACCTCTATTAGATGGCCGCATACTACACATGGATTAAGCTTTAGAGGAGTGAATAGATTTATACCAAACATACTTTAATTTACTGCCTTTTCTTAAAATGACAATTTTGTGACTTTTTTCCCAATGAATAATTCATACTTAGAACAATAATATGCTTACAGACAGACACTCCTATGTCGAGTTTAAAGTACTTCCATACTCATTTACAGAAAAATGGCACCAACGTACATGTACGTCCATACTCCTCTAGAGGTTAACAAAGTTAGAATTAGGAACACTTTTTAAAGCGACAGATAATTTGACAGCTGTCAGCTGATTTGTGCATGGTTTGGTTTGTTATTTTACCATGAATAAAAATACACCAGAACAACGCTTACAAATTGTTAAACCCGAAATTATTTTAACGCTAGAATAAATCTCGTATTAACAACTCATGTAGTGCTTCCCTTTAATTTATTAATTAAAAGATTAACCCGTTTGAGGGGCAAAAAGAATTTCAAAAATTTATGATCAAATTTCTAAAAGCATAAATTATTGAAATTCTTCATTAATTTAACGTTTTTTTCACTCGCATATATATTTCATATACATCCATCATTTTGTGCGATGCGAACACTCGTTAGATTCATTAGAGCAACATCCACGTTCCAAATTACAAACTTTGTTCGGAATTTGGTAATTAAATTAAAAATACTTTGTATGTTTAACGAAACCGTGAGCGTAATTTAAACTAAAATAAAATTATACATTTTATCGAACGATTTGATTAACAAGCAAAACTTTTTTTTCCAAGCAGTCTTAATCCATGTTTGCTTCGTATAACTTTTATTTCAGTATCTCAACGAATAATAATTCCATGTACCATTCAAAGAATTACTAATACAACATATTTTTGTTTATCAATACAGTATATGTCTCAAAAAGGGCCTTCCAATCCCGGTCAATTTGGTGATCCCGTGTTCCTGGGACTGTCTTAATATCAATACCGGAATTTCGGGATTCACTGTAAAAATATCAAATTTAATAAAAGTGTTTTTTTAGATGTTTGTTTTTCGAATTAGCAACACTTTTTCTTTGATTTGTGGCACTGTGTGGCTTGTTGCGCTGTCTTGTGTAAACCACAAGTCTTCCGCAGTAATTACAATCAATTGGATAACGAATATGTCAGTAATCATAGATCTACTAGTATCTATAGTGCTCTCCGATGACTGTAACATTCTGGCCGGCATCATTATTGAAATAGTAAATTTGCACAGTTTATATGCGTTATTATGTCACTTTTATGGTGAAATGGCAAACCAAACTGAGCAAAAACAGCTGTAAGCCGACAAATTAGATGCCGCTGGAAAAAATGTTGCTAAATCGAAAAACATTACTACATCCATTACTTCTCGATATATTTTATAACATATAATATAAAAAAATCAGCCAGTGTAACTAAGTTTGTTGAAGTTAATACCAATGTTTTAATACCTTCCTAATCAATATATTAATTGCTGTCCACTTCTACGCATTTCCGAATTTGATGTGAATTTAAAAAGGCAATAATATTTGTCTTTTTGGCGGTTAGCTGTCATGCTATTTTTTTGTAACAGCAAAACTGATAAATAGTAAATAATTATATGCAAAAATGATACTGAGTAGTCATTTTGCACACTGTATTGCATGCAACCAAGTCTTGAGTAATTTCTTATTGGGACACCCCTAGCAAAAATTTATACCCAAATAACTTGTTACCCTACGGACTATATCCTGTAAGAACCGTAACGAGTGGTGACGGGCAAAACGTTTAGTACTCTAGAGAATCTAAAAAACCTGGAATTCATAAATTGTTAATCCCAAAATCCCGGGCTCACAAGAAAGGTCCGGGATTGGATTCCCTAGTATTGAATCATAAATCACTTGTTTCAGAAACAACTAGCTTATCACAGCAAACTAAATTTGAGTGTTGTTAGTTTGTGATAATTTTGTAAACGATTGCTGATTTTATGTATAAAAATATTATTTCGGGATAACTACGTGTTTTTTTTAATAGTAAACTCCCTATTTAGTAAAATTGTAACAGTTTTGATGATGGGTTCTTGAACATGAATTTCGCTATTTCATAACGCCCCGGGACATATATGACGCTTCAATTAATGTAAACCAACGAAATGTCTCATATTTGCTACGTCTGAATGATGACGAAGCGTTGGAAGATTGTGGCTACATTGGATAGATGAAGTGGCTCAGGACCTGCAAGTGCTGGAGGTTAGCGACTGGCGTAGGAAAGAAGAGGACTTAGTAGAGTAGGAGAGTGATTAAAGCAGCCAAGATTTACCCCTTACTGTAGCGTCAAAAACAAGAAGAAATCGGATAATCATACTAATCTAATTATGTTTTTAATAAAAACGCTTACAAAAAAAGAACAAGAAAAAAATTTGAACAATTTCTTTGTGTGATTTTTGGCAGTGCATATTTTGTATTACTTTAAAAAATCTCATATAGTTTATCTCAAATTTTTTAACATATCTGAAGTATTGACTTTTATTAACTCAAGTACCAAATACAAACTTTGAATGTACGTATAATATTCATATTGAAATACTCAATTCATATTGAAAGTCGTTTGAAGCTTTCGATTTTGTCATTTTGTTTTACTTGTAGCTCAGGCCTGACAAAGTTCTATTCGGTCCATCTCATAAAAATAAATTAGGAATTTCGGCCCCGGGCACCTGGGTGTTTATGTCTGCCGTGTTTGGCCCCGCCCGACTTAATTGGACTTTTATTCTGACTCTGTATTTAAAGCCCTGTGCGTAGTAACACGGTCGTCTACGGCAGTGATGCGAGACAATGTATAAACATATTTTTTTTTTAAAATAGCATAGTTAAAGTGAACGAAGTTGATTCTGCTGAATGTGCATTTTTGTATTAAATCAAATCCATTTCTTTATCTCATCGCTTTCAACGTCCAGTAATAATAACAGTATTTCTGGTTGTGTAAAATAACTTTCTTCGCTGAAACGAAAAAGTATTTTTTTTATTTCATTGACCAAAAAATCGTTTTGCTTTACAATTTTAATTATATATATCTTTTCCTTATTTATTCTTTTATCCTTATTTATCCTTTCAATTATTATGCTTAATCTATAATGTTATTTTTTCTGTTTGTTTTAAAGGTGAGTACGATGCTATTTTATCGGTTTCACGCAAAAGCTGTTGACACGCATGTAAGTATATATATATGTATAATTATTAATAAATTATAGTTTTGTTTACGTTTTTGAATTCAAAATATAAAAGTCAGCATTTCTTAGATCAATATTTTTTTTTACTTTGTAATATTTTTTCTTGATTAATATGAAATATGCACGATAAAAACCATTTACAAACTGTCAAATTTGAATCGTTCAAATTATGTACACTCCCACAGATTTTGTCACTAACGACCCGGGTTTCGCCTTTCGGCATCTTCAGGCGTTCAAGCGCACGGATGAACTTGAACTGACGGATGAACTTGAGTCAGTTCAAGTCCATCCGTGCGCTTGAACGCCTGAAGATGCCGAAAGGCGAAACCCGGGTCGTTAGTGACAAAATCTGTGGGAGTGTACATAATTTGAACGATTCAAATTTAGTATTGAAATTCCACCAAGCACCTTCAGTCGAAATCTTAAATTATACAAACTGTCAGTTGAAGTTCATTCACGCACTTGAATGTCTGAAGATGGTGGATAGTAAAATCAAGCTCGTTAGTAAAAAAAATATCCATGTCCGCTCCCAGAGTGGAGCATAATATGGTAATAAGGTAAAAAATAGAATAAAAAATAGAAATCGTTTAGTTCTACAATTTTTTTCAAAATTAATTAATAGCTATTTCGGCGTATATGTTCATCAGAACTACGTTTGAATCTATATTTACTCAGCTATATATACTGGCTTAGAAGAGATACACAATACATCCTGTTATTTGCTCTAACATCCAAACTTATATAACATTTATTAAACATGACTTAAGTGTTTCTAAGGAGCATATGGCCTCCTAATAGAGGTATATCAATAGATTTTATTATACGAGAACTGTATGATACTCATTTTCTCAACCTCTCTTTTTAAAAGAAAGTAATAATAGAAAGATATGACTTGGGCAAGACCAGTGGTTAATTAATCGCTTTTGCAACGCCTGCTTTAAGATAGAATGAGTGGGATGGAATTGAAGACATCACGTACACCCATGTCTTTTGACATAAATCGGTTGGAAAATCGATATATAAAAACTGTTCGTACCGGGATTCCAACCCGTGACCTCCGTTTTTTAAGTCAACGGCGTTGACAATCGACCAAACAGTCGGCTATAACATAGCGTATGAAAATTTACAAAAATTGAATAATGCAAATTTAAAAAAAAAGTTTTTAATGAAATCTCTGTGAAATATATAGACTTAATATTATACGTTCACTGGTTGAGTAAAACTGTCATTTCTAAACGTATAGAAAATTACGTAGCTACATAGAGCAAGCATTAATGTTCGGCCAGGGTCTACGCCTAATGAATTCTTTGCAAATAATCTGATGTAATAATCGTAAGACTTAAGAATATAGCCAGATTATACTAGATGTATACACCTTACTTATTTTCATTTCCTTTCTTATTATATACGTGAGATTCCTTGAGTTTATTTTATACGTTAAATTTATTTGTAAATAATAGTTTACATATGACTTCACCCCGCTACTTTGCATTAATTTTCAGTTTACGATGTTAGTAATAATTTCAGTTAATATTTAAACGAATCTGTGCTTAGTTTTCTAATTGTTTTTTCTGCGTCAGAAAAACTTGAACTTGCGTTTTCACAATATATACGAAATAGTTAAAGTATACACTTGCTAAATGTATACATTTTCCTTTATAATACGTTAAATTATACACGTGTATCTCTTTGAATAGTCAATTTGTACATTAACTACACAGACTTAGTTAAATTGTTCACAAACTTAAAAATAATCACGCGTGCACTCATAGCGTTGCCACTTACCACTGCTGTGTGCGTAAAATCACGCAGTTGTAATGTTTTACTGTCATTTGATATTGTACATAACCTCAAAAATTTCAACGTTCTTTTTTTTATTTTCGCTCTCTTTCTATTCAACTTACCTAACATAATCTAAACCGTAATTTTATTTCTACTCTGTCTAAAACTTGTCAGTGAGTTTATACATTTATTGGCCAAATCAAACATTGACGATTCAAAATGAATGTGAAATTGAATGCAGTGGTTTCTAAACATTATGTTACCACGCTTCTTTTTTGGAAAAAAAATATCTTCGCGCCTCCCCATCCTTTATTTCATATAATAATAAATACACGTTTTAAAAGATAAATAAATATTTTAAACTGTTCCCGCTTCCCTTTGCAATATTCCACGCCTTCTAGCTTGGACACGTAACCGTTACTGTGTTGATTGACTAGTCTTACTAGTCAATATATACACTTCAACTGTGACATATGTTGTATGAAAAATGTGTGATAGAACATCATATTTATCTTTTCTAGATAAGTCTTTTGATTCGCAAATCTTGTCACGTTCCTGTCGAATCCACACATTCAAATTTAAATTTTCTTTAAGAACCGCTATATCGTAAAGCATGCTGGGTGGAAAAAAATCCAATCACAGAAATAATTGGAATATATGAAAACAATATTCAGACATTTTGTGTTCAAAGGATATTTGAATATTAACTAACATTCAAAATTAATTGATTTAAAACTGGTATTTCTGATTTAGTACCGAATTTATTTTCATAATGACGACCATATGTAAATTTCAAACATACTACAGTCAATATTCTATTATACACATGATTTACAAATTAATTCTGGAATTATGAGCAATTAGTAAATTTAAACTACGTATTTACAGCAATGTGTCTATATTATTGTGATGATTATATTGTTTACTTTAATTCAACCCATATTTAATTAATTTATTCGATAATAACCACAAGATGATTTTTTCCTCAGAACGTAATGGCTAAAAATTATGTTTGAGCTAACGACTAGGGTATCCGAGGAATTTGAAATCCTCAATTCCATATACTTTTTCCTCTGATTATCTCCAAACCTCGTTTTTTTTTTTTAGCTCACCGACAAATTTGAAATCCATAATTTGTCAATTTCGTGTCAATTTTCAGGATTTCCTCAAAATTTCTCAATCCCGAAAACCCGGGATCACGACCATGTCAATCCTGGAATTTCGGGATCAGAAAATTGAACGGGATCCCGGGATTGGATGCCCTACTACCGACGCGCTCTTTCAGTAATAACTCTGGGTTTCGAATATTTTTTAAAACTTTATAATTTATACGAGCTCAGTATTTTATATTTGTCGGGTCCTATGGCGTAGCGGATAGCGTTGGGGGCTTCCGCTCCGAGATTCACGGGTTCGAGTCCCAGTGCGAACAGCATTTTTTTCAATTCGAAATTCTGTTCGAAGGTGCGGGTGTATGTTATGTCTGAAAATCGCCTCCCACCTTTCCAATCCTTCAATAACTGGGCGTAGCAAGAGCGATTGGTTAACAAACAGTTCTCGTAGAAAACGTTCTGTTATGATACCTTCATTATGAGGCCATATGGTTCACATTTAAAGCGGTCATGGGTAATAAAATATGCTACAAATTGAGAGCGGAGGACATTGATTTAAAAGTACACGTTAGAAAATTTCGGCAATTGCCGCATTTTGATGCATCATCACTCACATCATATGTAAGTTTGCGTTAGATTTAATTTATTATATAATATGTTGTAAATATATGCGACATCTGTCAAAGTAACTGAACCAGCTCGAGCTCCTGCAGAATTTGCTAGTTTTGTAAATGGAACTCAATCCGTTTTCCTTCGAAATTGATACAGTCTGCGAGTCGTATTTTGAGAAATGTTACTTAACAGCCTGTCGCGTATTCGTTGGACATTCCATATTCATAAACGCCACCTAGAGCTATTGACAAAACCTAATTGAATTTCGGTTCAAATTTATGCCTCGAGCAATTTCAAGCACTTCATTTTAACATTAGGTTATTTTTGTTGAATACATTACAAATTACAGTTGATGGAATTGAAATTGAAATATCTTGAATAATTGTAACTCTGGTAAAAGATTTAAAGTCTTTAAATTAATAAAACACATTTGTAATGAAATTATTTAAACATATTGGTATAACATTAAAATAGCCTCAGACGAGCATTTGTTTTTCTTGGTGGATTATGCCGTTCTGGAAAACTTTTGAAGACTATACATAGGAAATTTGTGAAACTGTAATGACTGAAGAAAGGTATTTGAGATAAAAAAAAATAGTGCTAACAAATCCGTAACGTCAATTTATAAACGGTGTAATTGAAAATGATTATATATTACAATTAATATACATTTTATCTATAAATGCTAAGAAGGGCCAACGGTTAACTTGTATAATTATACTACTAAAGTCCCGTTGAATATGGATTACATCTTTGAAAAAATAAATATATTTTTTTACTGTCGACGATATAACATAATACGACATACGCGAACAGTGAGTAATTCATATAGACGATGAAACATTTTTATCGATGAGGGACTTTTTATATTTATCAACATTCACTTACATGTATATCTTTTTTCATCCAGCAAATAAATAATATATATTTCCTTGCACGAGATCCTCATTGCTCTTCAGTGAAACCTACAAACTCAAATGTACGTGATACGCATCCTTGACGTAGACATTAGTCACCTTAAGAGGCTCTCCGTGTTGCTACGATTTGTTTCACGCTGTTTGTGCCTGCCTTCTACGGCGAACTCATGTAAAATTGCTTCACTTTACTACGCTCTAAATAAACACGTCACATTTATTTAAGGCGTCTACGAATGTATAATACATCACACGGCGTAGAGGTGCTACGACGGACGAGTATTGGAAGATATGAGCACTTGGATTTGACCCACTTATGAAACTCGCGAGACTGTACATATAAATATCATTTGAATTGATCAAATAAAAGAATTTTCATCCACGCTAAATTAAATATAACTCGAGTATACGTACATCTCTGCAAAACAGCAGCTATGAGTTATGCCAAGTCAGATCAATTCGATTCTCAAATCAAGTACGGTTCAACGTTGGCTTATTATTTACAATAAAGGTTGGTATAAAGCTGGTTAGATTTAACTCTTTAATCATTTCTTAATACTTTACGCAACCGAATAATATTGAAACAAATTTACTATTAAAATTAAACATTTTGTGTTATTCTTCCACTTAACTCATGATATATAAATATATCTAATGTTAAGATAAATTTCTTAACATTTTTAACTTGTACTTTCAGTATCAACGAATTATTTACAACTCTTTCCAAGTCGTATTAATAATAAACAAATCATTCGACTACTTCGTCTTATTGGAACTGCGGTGCTTTTTTTAAAAAAACTCTAATCAACAGTTCATCTTACAAAAACTGACGTGAATGCATTTGTATATATTGAGTGTTTTTTTCACACATTATTAACTTTTAACAACGATACCAGCCTCTACCAATTTCTACAAAAAAAAATGAAAACTTGCTTGCTTGCTTGAATGTAATATTATTTCGGTGATCCCAGAGATGGGTCATTTTATAATGACTTTAATTAAAAAATCTAGTGCAAGTTCGGCAGACACATATTTTATTATCTGATGTTATTAGTGTAAACTGTATGGCCGCTCATAATTGATCCTATTTAATATTCGATATTGTTTGTAACTCTTTTTTTTTGGAGAAGAGAAACAAAAAAATGTAAATTTAAAAGTATTCATATATCATAACCAGTAATGAAAACCGTCGCAAAGGTTAATCAATAGAAATGCACAGGCCCGGAAAAGCCTAATCTGTCATTGTCAATGGCGGGCGAGAGGGAAATTGATCGCTCAACCAGAACGGAAGTGTAAATAAGGCTAAACCAATTTTACAAACACTTCCCCTTTCTGCTACCCTACCTTAACTATGTTATTGGTTGTCACCTGCCTCTGCCGCGTAGGTCGTAAGATGAAGGTACACTAATTTGGTTATTGTTAAATTTACTATGGTATAATTATTTCAAACAATATATGATGTCTAATTGTATAATTCAAATAAGCCATACTATTTTATAACGATATGCTGTATTAAATGAACGATTTTTTATTTACTTCTAGCCGGCTCCCGACACGCGTTACAATGCCACTCAAAGAAAGAAAGTGTTTTAATTGTGTTTATTAAAGTGCATGTTTTCTTTTTCTGTTTGTTTGCTGTTGATTGTGTATGGTACGACACATGCGCCACCTACTGTCAGTTAATTGTACTTCGCGCAAGTGCAAGCATACATATGAACTGTATGGCAGGCATTCAAACATTGATTTTTATATACAAGACCTACTGTAAGTAATATTATTATGCTTATAACCTTCCCGGAAGTAAAAGCAAATTGTTTGCGAAAGTTTTATTGCAATCGGATGAGCGGTGTAGCAACGCATAAACATTCATTTTTATATATTAGATTATATTTTATTTTATCTGCAAAACTTTGTCAATGTTAAGTCATTTCAAATATTCTACCCTTATCCTTCTTACTCTTGAAGATATTATTTACTATGATATTAATGCAACTATTATTAAGTTAGATTATTAACTTAAATATAATATTATACTTCATTACA
The DNA here is from genome assembly GCA_031772345.1 of Himalopsyche anomala. Classification (NCBI taxonomy): domain Eukaryota; kingdom Metazoa; phylum Arthropoda; class Insecta; order Trichoptera; family Rhyacophilidae; genus Himalopsyche; species Himalopsyche anomala. Next base: position 18,768,043 of record CM062835.1, read on the forward strand.
TTTAAAAATTTCAAATAGCATCTCATGAAACTGAATCTCTGATTACTGACCGCTTTATCATCTTCAGTCTTTGTGATTGGATGTAAATGACAAAGATGGAAATAATATATTTATGTGCTTCCAGTGTGCACAAGGTCAACACCTGTAACTAAAGCTGATTATAATTTAATTGCGCAGTCGTTTCCTTCGTATAAAGAATGAAAAAAATAAGACCGCATTGGAAAACGCAAGTGGGTTACTAATAGCCCTTTCTTCGTTTTATTTGTAGGATTAGTTATACGGTTATTCGAGAGATATAGAGATCAAATCATTTTGGATTAAAATATATTACATACATCCAATAGAAAATTAATTTGTGATACCAGTAAGGTCAGTCACAGGGTCCATGGTACAGTGGTCAACGTCGTTGGGTCGTATGCCGGTCCTCACGGCTTCGAATGGCAGTACGAACAACGATTTATATATCGATGTTTGTGTTGTCTAAAAGTTTCCTTTTACCCTTCCAATCCTAAAATAATGTGGCGTAGCGAGAGCGATTATCTTACTACTAGTCATGTTGTAACTCTACCCTGCATATCTCTACTATCTTCGAAAAAAGAGAAAATGAGCATCTGAGTAACAAGCAGTTCTCGTAGAAAAAATCTGTTGAGATACCTTCATTAGAAGCCCATATTCTCCATTTTTGGAGCGGACATGGAATTAAAAAAGGTCCGATTCGTTGGTCACTAAATTGAAAATTAAGACATTTATCGGTGAAATGATAGGCATGTCACATCTAGTTACACAACCAGTAAAATAACGAAGTTGTCTATTAAATATAATCCTATATTCATTTTCCAGAATGTGAAATGAAGTGCTTTCAAAATGGAGTTTTTCTTATACTCTTTCTGAAACAATTGATTAAATATTATATTTAGAAACCAGTTGACGAACAAAGTTTTAATTTTTTTAATTCTGTATATTTTAATGACAGTTTTCATTTTTTTCAATTTGAAATTGAATCGTCAATTGTTTGTACATTCACACAAGGCTTGTTACTATGTCTCGCTTTCCGGCAAATTCGGGCGTTCAAGTGCACGGATGGACATTCACTGACTCCACCTGTTCATTCAAACGTCTGAAGATTCTGAAAGGCGAATCCCGGGTCGTTAGTAACATAATTTGTGTGGATGTACAAAATTTTAACAATTCAAATTTAATACTGAAATTTCAGCAGTTGCAATCTTAAACTTAAACAAGCATTTTTTTTATTCGAATGCTTGACCGTGCAGTGGATCGGATGGAAACACGACCACATTTTCCATGCCTCCAGCCCCTGAACTGATCTTTATTACCAATTTCCTATTTTTTAATGAATTGTGTTATATTATATAATACATATTCTTAGATATACGATATACATTTCCTCACTATTCAAATTTATCGAAGTACCGCTTAGGTACGAGAACAATTCAATACTAAGATGGGAATTTCTCACTAGATATTCTCGCTCGAAGGGGCTAAACTTAATTAATTGTTTAATTGATTTTGAAGCCATTGAGACGTGGTTGCTATTTTATTTGTAGGGATTGTATATAATGCTTTAAGCTTCCACTTAATATAGTTATATGAACTGGGTAATATGCGTTGTTTTCAGAAAAGCAACATATATTAATTTATATTATGAATTGGTATATAAAATTTAATTGTTTGCTGAACCATTAATTGTTATTGTATTGTATATACTAATAGTTATGGTTAGTAATTATGTGCTTTTGCATCATTGTCTGTTTTCTTTTATCATGATCACTGATCACATAAGTTTTCATCTAGCGCAAATCTGTTTACATCTTTGAAGAAAAGACTTTAAGCAAAAATCACTTGAGCAATTAAGAATAAATAAGCATAATCACGTCAATGACATCCCTAATTATCAAACAAATATTAACCAATAACCGCTATTAAATAAAGCCCCAACAAAACGCTAATGTGACGAATAATAAATAATCACTTTAATTTAAACTAATTTAATTTGAATAATTCCGTATCGTTTTAAGAAACACTAAAGTCAATTTAAGATTTTGACTCAAGTTGCTTGGTGGAATTTCAATATTAAATTTGAACGATTTAAATTCACTAAAGTCAAGTAAATAAATTTAATACTATAACTTGTTATTTATATTAGGATGTTAGAGTCGATAACAGGATAGATTGTGTATCTTTTCTAAGCCAGTATATATATATGTATAACTTAGTTAAGGTTCCCGGTAAATTGCTCGAATGGAAATTGCTCGAATAACAAGATAATCAATTTGTTTCCGTTTGTTCTTTCTTAGCCCTAGTCTTCTATGTGTTCTGGAAATATATAGAAACAGTTTGAGTAACTAATTAATAAGCAGTTCTCGTAGAAACACTTCTGTTGAGATAAACTCCATTAAAAGATCATATGTTCCGCATTTGGAGCGAACACGGTTAAAATAAATACTTACGAAAATTATTTTTATATTTCACTCTCTAAACAAGTGTCGCACAAGATAAAAATGAAATTCGTAGAAAAAGTCGTGAAAAATTGTTTAAAATAACCAAGCAATTCGAATAATTTGTAATTCGAGCAATTTACCGGCTACCCTTAGTTAATGTATGCAAGTTTAAACATTCTTCTTATGAAAGCATATGCCGAAATAATTATCAAATATATAAAAAAAAATACAACTGAAATACCTAGTTACTTGTTCACCATATTACAAAGAAATCCTACTGTCGTACTGTACAACATATAATTATATTGTTACTTTTTACGACAATAAAATAATAAAAAAGCTTTTATTCAAACGTCCCATTCAAACTTTAAATTTCCTGCAAGGAGAGCGGTCATTTCTTGTTTACTGTAAACTATACATATGTGCTAAGTAAAGTGCGAGAAATAGCTCAACTTGCTCCCAAGTGCAAAAATATCCTAATATTTAAATTATTCTTGTTTTGGCAATATATCCTGTTTTCGTATGGGTCAATCCATTTTCTAGTGAAACTGAAAGTAAATTTAACATACTCGTATTTGCGAGAAATAAGTTAATTGTTTGTCCAGATTTTTATTACATCGGTAAGAATAAGGCAAACTACTTATGAATCACGAATGTTGAATCAATATATTTACATATAGGACAAAAGAAAAGCAATCAATATTTTGTATTAATTCGACGTTCAAGTACTATAAATAAGAGGATTAGGATCACAGTAGCTTATCTACAAAAACATAGTTTTAAGTTCACTAAAGTATATCAGATTTGTCCTTTTGTGCTTCTTATATTTTAATTTCATTTGTAGATAGATATACCCAACATCATTTTGTAAACGTTTAATTTAAGATTTCGACTGAAGGTGCTTGGTGGAACTTCAATATTAAATTTGAATTGTTCAAATTATGTAGTCAGTTCAAGTTCATCTGTGCACTTGAACGCCTGAAGATGCCGAAAAGCGAAACCCGGGTCGTTAGTGAAAAAATTTGTGAGAATATACATAATTTGAACGATTCAAATTCGTAAACGTTTATATGTACGAAATATAGTTTTGTTTCACAAATAAATATTATTATGGCTATCGATGGATTCGGCGGTAACTTTGTGGAAGTTCATTTTAATATAAAATAAAATAACTTAGATTATTCCACGTATTGTGTTACAAAATGTGATTTTATATTAATATAATATTATGGCATTGCCAAAACTGAGTTTAACTCGAAACATATATATTTTTAGATAGTGATTTTCCATCGATTACACAATAATTATTCATACAAATATTTTGGTAGAGGTTCTAATGTTCACCGACCATGTACCGCTGAATATAAATCAATTATAAATATATTTTTTACGAATTAATTTCTTTGATTAATAATAAGTGTTTGCTGAACTGAATCAGTGTTTTGAGCTGACTTCATGAAGCCACTCCACTCAGCGGTCGCCTGACTGGCGAAATACTCTTACAAATTATTATTGTATGTTATGTTTCCAAACGCTATTGTTGGAATATGTCATGCGTAAAAAGGGAAAGGATAATTTTGAATAATTATTCAAAAAGCTCGTATTTGACAAAACAATACATATAAAATATATATCATGCGATAAATCCGCGAAACTTTAGCCAAAAATTTATTCTCCGGGTATAAATTTGAAGCTGCGATCTAAACTTTCGTTTTAATTGAACTTTTGGAAATTCGGGGCATGGCGAATCGTTTATAACTTGGCTTTAATAAAGCTCTGCTGTTTAATCTGCTGATAATCGCCGTGTTAATTGGGAGGATATTTGTTGACTTTGATTTAATCCTTATCGGATCGAGCTATCGTCTGTGGTGTGAAATCAATTATTCCATTTGATAACAATCACGGTATTTGCGAAGGATTAAGGAATTTTAATGAAAATAGCTTATTGCCCGCTTCTGAATCTATATCTTCTTATATTACACAATAGTGTAGCCATCAACTCTTCAACTTCAATTATGTCCATAAAACAGCAAACATTAAGTTTTACTAAAAAATTACGGAGTATTGGATCAATTAGGCAAAACTAATAAGGTAAGTCTAGTAATCAAAATACCTAAATTTAATAATATGACTTTGTGAAAACGAATCAGTAAGATATGTCCAAATCCAGCATTTTTAATATAGTTTATAGTTATATAGATAGTTATTCTCATTAAAACTTTTCTCTTTTCTGAGTCCTGAATCCGTGTTTTCACGTGATATGTTATGCTTTCAAAAAGATCCATAATTGTGGTTATGTAGCAACATTTTTTATATAAACATTATAGCAAATACTCAAATCATTATAAATCATTCTTTTAATTATTATTTTTATTAAACGTAGTTACTGATTCTATCAACCAAAATTTAATGATATATAAAGACAACGCATTTGATGCGTCCATTTGTCCTTTGGAGATCACATGATGATGCAGTCACCGAGTTCATTTTCAATTTCAAATTTGAATATTCCATTAATAATAATGCCAAAACGCATCTCTAACAATATTTTGTTAATAATAGCAGCTAAAAAAAAATAAACACAGTAAAGTCTGCAAGGTATACCGACAAACAAAAAAGGTGTTGAAACGTTACAAAAATTGATAAACCTAATTCGGGAATATGACTCCTTGTTTGCGTGACCGAATAATATCAAAGCTTTATATTTATTACATGGTCACAGTGAACGACCGATTACGAATCAGATTTAAAATAATGATAGTTTGCATTTTTTTTTGCTGATCCGAAATCAGATGTAAAGTATGTGCCCTTAAAAACTTGTTAAAACAAATATCCATGTTTGATACGTCGGAAGTTTTATTTTTTACGATGCAAGTTTCCGCCAATTACTTAAGTAAATTAATTATTTAAATTTGCTATTTATCTCCTCCATTTTTTTTTCTTTCACAAACCCAACGACCAAACCGATTTTTAAATTTTATTAAACACTAATAATACTTATTTTCAGCTGATTGAACGACTATTTTAAATTCGAGTGATTTACATAATATAACCATTAGCAAAAACGGCATGAAGAAAAAGAACAACTTACGCATATTCCAAAATGATTTATTCGTAAATAATTATTATTTTCATCTTCCATAACTTTGCCGCGATAAATATTTAATTAATCTGTCGCACTCGTGATACAATTTCATTAATATCAAACGCGATTTCCATAAAATCCATCCAACGTAATGGATACAGTATCAACGCCATTTTGCAGGAATAGTTTTACATGATTGAAAGTGCGCCTATTTCGGATTCAGCGTGCTTCATTCGAAATTCAAATTTCGTATCACTTCGACACACTTTGTCGCGTTGTAGTATATATTATTTTACCCCCGGCATTATTCAATAAAAATTTCAACGCTGGAAATTTTTCACTGTTTTTTTTTTAAATAACAACGTTTTATACTTTACAAAAACATTTTTTTGACGTTAATTTAAACACGAAAGAATATTTTATAATATAAAACAGTATTATTGAAACCTTTACAACACATTTTATCATTATTCCAATTTCAACATTTAATGTTATTTATTTTGCGAAGGGTTTTTATTTTTCCACTTTGTTTTATAAACTCACATATATAATAAATGTCAGTGCTGTTGTGTTTTTCCACCAGCGAATGCTAACAAACAATAAATAATAAACCATCATATTTGTATATTTCTTTTGATGAAATTGTCAACATTTTTAAGTAGAAATAGTTATTTATTTCTTAAATAATTACATACGTTCGTGTGATCATCAATACTAGCTAAATATATATAAAGTTATTTTTTCAACCTTTTAACCAAACAAAAAATTAACCCTTATGTAGAAAAAAATATAATTTATCTCTTCTAAGTTGCCAACATTTCGCGAGATAAAAGTCTATTTTAGCATAGTTCTAACGAAGTCATTAAAATATGTATTTTTAAACAGATTAAATAAAAATCATATTTTCTCAACTAGTGTTGATGTTTATATTGAAAAAATATATAAAACTGGACTTAAAATTATTGCATATTTTAAATTGATATACAAATAAAAAAAATACGATGAATAATAATCATGCATTTATTTTACTGATTCTTTTTTTGATTTACACATTATTGAATATCGGAAACATTTAGTTAATATGTATTCAAATAATTAATTGGTTGATATTATATTACTATAAATATATTATCTGTTTGAAATTATATAACTTCAAAACACAGGTACTGTAAAGCTTACATTGTAAGAACTACCGGCTTAAAAAGTTTCTTGCGGCTTATGTAATAACGTATAATATGAACCTAAGTGTTATGACGTAATATCCAGGGTGGGTGAAGGTGATCGTAGACCCTATATTATATAATACACATACGTAGGCGGATCGTCGTGGGTCGTAGCGCAGCTCTACGCCAGTACATGTGAACATATGAGACATTAAATTACTTCAGGATTTATTTTTGGAAACAGTTAAGGCTACGCATATTTAAGTTGGTGTTATAAGCTTTGTTCATGTCATTTATTTTTCGTTAGTATAAGTCTTTAAATTTATTTAAGCAAATTTAAACGAAAGAATATCTTGTTTTACTTTTGAATCATTTTTACCACTGGTAAATATCTATAAATGTCTATAAAAAGATACAAATATATTATATTTATTTGTTCTATAAGATTCAACGAATAAAGTTCTTTAAATTTAAAAGGAAGTCAATTTGTTAGTTGTAATATAAATTAGTATGTCGGTTTAGATCAGGCTTGGCCCTAGGCACTCACGTGTGCAGCCATGACAAGTAATGGCTTTTTTTTAAAGTAACAGGTAATTCAGAGTGTATTTAAAATCCCATTTAGTAGTTAAGATCAATAACGTTTTTAAAATTACGTGAAAAAGACGAAATGTATTGATTCTGTTGATGTGTCTGATTTTTTGTTGGTTCAATGCGTGTTTTTTTCACAATTACCCTGATTGAATTCAAATTATTTATTGTACTTAAAAAAAATGATAAAAGTATAAAACTCGTTGTTATATAAAAAAAAAATGTATAATGTATGTATCTACAATATGTGCGGCCCTTGGAAAAGTTTTAGGTCGTCAATGGTTTAGGTGAAAGGGCGTATTGTGTATCCCTTCTAAGCCAGTAAATACTTTTAAGTTAATATAAGTAAAAAAATATATAGTTCTGATGAGGGCATAAGCCAAAATAGCTATCAACCATATACAAAATAATATTTGTAGAACTAAAATATTTTTTTCTACTATTTTTCCCTCTTATCAAAGTATACAGTTTATACATCATTTAATATTTTTACCTGACTATAATCGAGTTTTCCCAAGTAAATGTCGATTAAATCAATTAGCTAAACAAAAAGAAACATCAATTGTACGAATTATTGTTACAATTTTGATAAGCTGATACAAAATTACAGATTTCTAACGTGAAGCTGCGTTGGTCATATAAGGTTCTACAATAAATTAACAATGAATTAATTTAAAATATATCTTGACATGGAAGTGTTTAAAATTATCAAAGTCTCATTTTACTCTGAAGATGAGAAGGGATCATTTAAAATCAACAATTTTCAAGGAATAGATTATTTTAGAATCGTGATATAAAATATTTTATTTGTTTTTAAAAATATTTCAATACCAAACGTCAGATTGCAATTTGAATAAAATAGATTCCATACGAAGCTCGTGAGAAAAAAAATACAACTGTAACATCACTATTGCGATAAAGTAAAAATTCGAGACAGTTTATTTAAAAATAAGATTATTGTAGATAATATTTACATATTGATCAAAGTATAATTAATATTATTTTCTTTCGTATAAATTTTGAAAGCCCATCATTTGTGGGGACGCGAGCACAGCTTTCGAGTGAACTCGCTTGAACATTTTATTTATAGCAGATAAAGGTAAAAACAAAATCTGTTAACTCGATATATGTATGAGTTTTATAACAAATATATACTTTTGTTTAAATAGAACCTGAGAAAAATATATCCAACCTAGACTGAAAAACACATAACTCCCAGAATATTAAAGATTGTTATTAAAATGACACTTTTAAAAAAATGTTTACTTTAAAATTCAATATTCAAATGAAATTGACGTGAAGTTTCTCTAAACAATATGTTTATTATAAAAGATGCATTTTTAAAGTATATTCTAAGTTATATGTGGAGTTATAAACTTTTCACTTTTGATGGTGTGGTGAAATACTACTAATTTCATACAAAATTAACAAAAAACATTCTATTATATTTTGAATAAACTAATTGTATCGTATTTTATTCATACAAATCATTATTGCAACTTTGAACAGGTATCGAAATTTCTACATTCGATCCTTCGCTGTTAAAAAATATATTCGTTGGCTTTTTTACATTTCGAGTTTTTATTTGACACCTAATAAAGCACATATTTTATTAATGGGCTTCATCCTCGAGTAAATTACTCTTTTAAACATTTGCTATATGACGCAAATATTTTTACTATTAATATTTTTTTTTTTTAATTCCCGTGCTTTATAGATAGATGCTGTTCTATGTTCAGTTAAAGCACAGTTGAAAAAACGCTGAACACTTTTACGTAGAATAGGATAAAACTGACCGGCATGAAGTGGGTCCGGGCGTTAATAAAAAGATATTTCAATATTTACAATAGCAGATCATTCAACCCTGAAACCCACCCAACTTTTACAAGAAACACCCTTGCGGTCGACTCAAAATATGAACACAATAAGTTTCGTTCAGAAATATCTGGACCTCTTATACGTTTTTATTAAATCCCCTTTTAAAAACCTCGTGATAGTGCTTGAGTGAAAATACTCGAACCCTTCCTAGTGACCCTTTTCTTCAGTGTTAAATAATAATACTGGCATAAAAAATTCTCTTTTCATACTTAAAATGTGATTTAACGCTGATATTTTGTGATTACAAGAACTCAGAAAATAATATGCAAAAGCTGTATAAATCAACGCGGTAAATAACAAAAATATGTTAAAATATAAATGATTTCTGTTTTTACTGCGAGTTTCCTCATATATTTAGAGTGAATAATTGATAGAAACTTGGGACTAAGATAACAGTATTCTGGAATTTTAACATGTGGTCAACGCAACTGTAGATGGAGTCGTTAAACACCAGGCTGATGTCACTAAATTCGTTGCTAAGCCATTTCTTTTGGTTAAACTTATCTTTTAGCGTATAGCATTACTTTCTTTGTGGCTTGAAAGTTTATACGCTGCTTAAATTAATTCTTTGACTTTATTTTAAAAAATGGAATTACAGCTAATGCTAATGCGCTAAATATTTCGAAGTTGAAAGATCATACGGCAAAAACTCGATGAGAATTTTTGTCTTGTAAGTCACTCGACGTAAACTCGAGGTAAATTGAAATCACAAACACACATGTCTTAGGTCTCAAACTTATATTTAAAAATCTAAATTTGACATTGACCTAACCGGGAATCGAACCTAGACCCACATGGTCGGTAAAGGTCGCTCTAACTAGCTTAACTAGACCACAGCGGGCGACAGCCATTCTGTTAAAACGATAAGAGGTTTGAATAATAATAGTTTTTCCATTTCGGTGCCACAACCAACCGTTTAAGTTCCTTGATTAGGCAATCAATTAAAGCACCAAAGAATGGTATCTATTATGCTTGCCAATTTTTATTCTGTTTCCTGCAGATTTAGTAGACGCATTGACAATTATTGATCTCTTAACCTCAGCTTTACCTTGTAAGATTAAGAGATACTGAGCTTCTAAAAGTATCTACTAAAATACCTTAAAAGCAGTCAAAAAAAGATCTTAACACCGGTATATATTTGAAATAATATGAATCATTTATTATATGATTAATACACCAAACTATTTTGTAATTCAGTTCATTTTTACATTGTGAAATATTTACAACTTATTTTATTGTATAATAATCAATAAGTTTCAATCCAAAATTGAGTAACTGCTTCATTTGTAGCATTTGTCGATACATCTGGATATTTTTTTGCGCATTTCTCTCCTGTATCTCTCCGAATTTTCTTTTTCCCTAATCAGAAAGAAAATTTCACGAGACTGACAGATCCGCTTTGCTGCGGAGGGATTCGGGCGAAAAATATACACATAAGCCTGTTACTTTTCCGTATTTTTCGGGATCTGCAAATACATATTTCAGTAATTCTTACAGAATCGAAGCTGACAACGAATTACAGGCACATTATTCAGGTATTATTAAAAGGTTATTTGTCTATCCGGAATACCTTTTACTTTATCTATTTTTAATTAGATTTTCGTTAGTATTCTTACCATTTATATAATCACCTCAGGTATCCTCAATTATAGATCGTCCACAGAAGACTTAAATGGAGATAAAAATAGTTTGGACTTGTCACTTGTAACCTATGAGAATTGTCGATATATAAACTTTCGTTTTTCATCGAATCTGAAAAGATATATTTTTATAGCGTTTTCTGTTTCTACGCGCTGACGAAAGCAAAACTATTTGAAACCAATTTAAAAAAAAAAATTATACAGCAATCAAAATAATCTTTATCAGCGAATTTATGTCATGTTCATCTTTTACATTTGCTGGAAAGTTTTAACATATAATAACTTCATCAATTGACTTGGTATTTACTCGGTAGAACTCCATTATAATAGGGTAAAAATAGCAACGTATTTAGTTAACTTTAGAACTAAATACGTTTCTATTTTTTTTACCCTATTATGATAAGTTCCTTTTTTAAGGTTTTCACTGTCGAAACTTGGTAAAAAGGCATAATATTAAATACATATATAATATATATATATATATATATATATATATGTATATGATCAGAGCCGTTTTCACTCTTCATGAGCATTATCAATAATAAGCTGATAGTAGGGCCTCCAATCTTGGGATCCCGTTCGATTCTGTGATTCCAAAATCCCGTGAATGTGACAGTACTAATCTATATCTAATCTAATCTAATACTAGAGCTAAAAGGAGGTCTCACGTCGTCTCACCGTGATTTCGGATTTGCAATTCTGAGAAGAGCTATACAAAAAAAAAAGAATGATGTTATGTTCTCGCGATGAGCGAAACCAGTCATATTAAATGAATTAGTACAAAATATTTTTTTTTATTTTTTGAATATAATAAATTATACTAATATTATTTAAATGTTGTTTTTATCAGTTTAACATACTAACTCGATAATCTTGCCGCCTGGGTGGTCGAGTGGTCAACGTCGTTGGCTACCGCTACGGAGGTCACGGATTCGAATTCCAGTGCGGGCAGTTTTATAAATTGATTTTTCAATCGATTTATAAATTTATGTGACGTTTTGAATTCCCCCTCCCACCTATCCTATCATATGAACGGGGCGTATCGAGAGTGATTAGCTAACCTCTAGTCCTGTCCTAGCACTTTCCTTATATTCCTACTCTCTTTGGAAAAAGGGAGGTTGAGCAACTGAGGAAACAAGCAGTTCTCGTAGAAACACTTCTGTTAAGATAAACTCCATTAGGAGTCCATATGCTTCACATTGGGAGCGGACATGATTTAAAAAAAAACTCAATAATCAAAACTGTGTTGATAGTTAAATTAAATGTAGAAATTTTATAATAAACGTGTCTTTATCAAATGTATATTTTGCTACAATTTATTTCACCTTGAATAAATATCTCAAATTTTCAGAATATTTATGCCGTGGCAATTGTGTGGTGTTCTATATCTTATTTTCTATTCTGACAGGGGAATTTTCCGTGTTGGAATTTTTCTCATGTCATATCTCAAGAAAGCTTTACCGCCCGTCCTTCGGCTTCGAGATAGAAATGAAGACGCAATCTCACAATAAACTCGATATCCCCCGTCTAATTGAATCGCGAAGATTCGTGCTTATTTATTTGTAGCACGGTTGTATGGCGCATTGCGCGAAGCTAACTGGCACGAATAAATCTGCAAATTTAATTAAAATGCAATTATTCACAAGACGTATATATTCGTAACTGTCAGCACTGTAACGAAAAAGTAATGTTTTATTCTTCACAATTTTAGTTTGCTCTGTTTGGAAAAAGAAGTATAAAATAATCTTAGTTTTCATTGTCACATCTGCTCCTTAGATTAAATATGTAGGTTTCAATATCACATATATGTAAGTATTGTAATAACGGTATTATCTAATCCGGGATCCCGGTATTGCTGGATTTTTTAAAAGTTAAAATACTAATTTTGAAAAGGCAACAAAATAAATGGTCAGAATTTAAATCAATTTCTGGTCAGAATTTAAATCAACTTTTGGTCATAATAAAATTCAATTTTTGGTCAGAATAAAAATGTTAACGGTCAGAATAAAAATATTAACGGTCAGAATAAAATTAATAAACGGTCAGAATAAAATTAATAAACGGTCAGAATAAAATGAATAAACGGTCAGAATAAAATTTAATATACGGTCAGAATAAAATTAATATACGGACAGAATAAAATCTATTGTACGGTCAAATTTCATAAATATTTCGGTCAGAATAAAAAAAAAATGAAATTAATAATCCTTTTTTTCAACATTCATGTTATGTGTGGAAAAGCAGACTCTTATAATGAGTCATTATTATTACAAATAACGCATCATCTGATTACATACCACTCGGTTTGTTTATATAAAGGTAGGGATCCACCGAAGTGCAGTGGATGTAGGATTCCAAGAGGAACCAAGGCTTTATGATGAATGTTGTTAGTTTTCACTTTTTTAAATTCAAATAAAAAATACTCACCTCTTTCAATTAAAAAAAAAATAGTGTTTTCCTTACAATAAGTGTATTATATCGACTGTAGAAAGGAAAAAGGACGTAACACACACATATCAAAATTTACAAAGGGCGCAAAAACGTGTTTTGATGATTTTGGGCCATATGCAAATTAATAATTATACACAACCTTGAAGTGCACGGAGACTTCTAAACTGGTGTTTAATTGACATAATCTAATATTAATTAAGAAATTATCTAGGAAAAACCTTTATTTCAGTATTTTTTCTTCGTTTTAATTTTTTACAAGGTCATCTTTTTCAAACTTAAAAGTTAAATTTAGATACTAATTCGGCATTTTCAGCTTCCATCCTTTTGATAGAATGTGTGTCAAGTTGTATACATTGTGATTATCGAAAAAAAGCTGTTTTTGAAAATTGAGGGTTACGTCCTTTTTCCTTTCCACAGTCGCTATGAAATGTACCATAGCAATTATTTATCTAAATGTTCTTTCCAAAAATATTATCCTTTCCTTTACTCTCTTCAGAGCAGATCACAATGTATCGAATTGTACAAATAATAAAAAATAGTTGCAACTTTTAGATTATTTAAAATTATTTAATAACCAAAAGAATATCGGTTAGGCGGAAATACCGTGAACATTTTTTTAAATAAAAACTTTTTTTGACACGAAACATACAAATGCCTGGATGTGGAACCTAGTCTATGAAAACTGACAATTCTTCCTTTGGGCGCGCAATAATAGTGATTCATTCAATGACCGTGGCGCTAGTAGCAACGCTCGTCCAATCGCCCATTGGACGATTTGCTGTAAGCAACTTCACTTTGCACCAATAGCAACGCAATACGATGACATCATATCATCAAAAAAAAATCAGACCATCTGTCAAAATAAATATGACCGATTCTATTTAAATTCTGACCGATCCCATTTATATTCTGACCATTTAATATTCTGACCATTTAATATTTATTCTGACCACTTAATATAAATTCTGACCATAAATTATTTATTCTGCCCTCTGTAATTCTGACCGATACATTATGACCATTTAATATAAATTCTGACCAGTGTAATATAAATTCTGACCGATGTATTAAAAATTCTGACCGAAACTGAATTAAAATTCTGACCGTTTAAATACGAGCCTTTTGAAAATGCAAAAATGTAATATGTACAAAATATTATGTTTTCGTTATTTTCTTATTGTAGATTTCAAGATTTTTTTACTCCGTAATATTTCTTGTACATTTAGGTATAAAATTGACAGTGTAATTCAATAATTAATTTTATTCATATTTTATATTTATGAGGGGGGGATATTTCCAAATTGAACTTATTCCACTTTTTTTTCTTTTTTACCATGTCCGCTTTTGGAGCATATGTACTCCTAATGGAGTTTATCTCAACAGAAGAGTTCCTATGAGAACTGCTTTTTGCTCAGTTATTCAACCTCTCGTAGAGAGTTGGTATAGAAGGATAGTGATAGGAAAGGACTAGTGGTTAGCTAATCGCTTTCGCTACGCCACGTTTTAGGGTTAGGAGGGGTGGGAGAGGGGAATTCAAGACATCACATCACATACATCCATGCTTTCGAACAGAAATCCATAAATCGATTACAATTTTAATCTATAAAAACTGTCCGTACTGGGACCTGAACCCGTGACCTCCGTGTTCCAAGCCAACGACGTTGACACTCGACCACACAGCATTGATGAAAATTTGTTAGCAATGTCAAATTTTAAATGAGAATATTTTAAACTAGTATTTTTTGTATACACTAATTTTAAAACATGAAATGCAATCAGCGTTAGTTATATTTTTTATTTATTTGAAATCGACCAATAAATAGGAAAATGATTTTACAATGGTGGTCTGTTAATTCAATTCAAGATAATCTATTGGTTTTCAATATAATTTGAAAAAAAAAAGTTTTTTGCATTTGTCAACATTTTGTTAAAGTGGAAATACACCCCTCATATAATATATTCCAAATAGATTTAATCTCCTTTCATTGTTATTAAGTTATAATAAATTTGTATTATACTTACATACATAATATGTTACCTTCAGTGTATTATTATTGGAACATTATGATAATCCCAATACAAGCTTACCTTATCTTATATATTATGTACCCGAATTTCCGTAAAATATTTTGTTTTATTTACGCTGTGTTAAAAACAATATTCAGACATACTCTTGCTTAGCATGCGTGCTATAAGCTTCGCCTTGTGGTACTTAAACGATTACTTAATAGGATTAGTTCAATCGGGATTTGTTTGCCTTTACTGAATTAGGCAAATATTATATTATAATAATATTTACATCGAATGAAATCACTAAACATTTTTCATATTGTTTTTTTTATGACACCGTAATCGACAAAAAAAATGATAAAAAATGAAACCATGCCAGGAGCGTTTTCAGCAGTGAATGTGTTAATTTATATAATCTCTGATTACTTACCTACATTTTGCTGTTTTAGAAAGCGCATATGGTCGACAAATAATTTTATATTTGTAACGTTTTTGACAGCAAATTTACAGACTTATCTAAAATTCAAACACAAATTAAAGGTAAAAAAGTTTTTTACTATGCTGCATAAGAGTCAGCTGTAAAACTTTGCCTGTTGCATCACGTCCCATACACTCCCTCTCACACCCCGTTAGTTCACGGAGGTATTGCACACCGTGTGCTGCTTCTCATCCCCTTGTCAGCTTGTGGCCGGAGTCGCGTTACACCCCAGTAATGCAATAAGTGGCTTCGTCTCTGCCACCCCAGAAGCCTTTCTAGGTCTCCCTTTCCCGCTGCTAATCGGCCCGGAAGGAGACAGGACACGTGACCGATTATTCGCTGCACTCGTTTCTGTCTTTGCCCCCGTGACCGGGAGCGTTCTCCCCTGACGTCATCGGCGCTTTTATGACGGTTTTTACAGCGCTGCTTTATCCGGGATTCTGCAAAATGGTGGATGTTTACACATGAATACAGGGGAGGGATTTTTAATAAGCTCCTTGCGTCAACTGTAGGAGGTAGCAAATATTGTTACGTTAAGATTTTATAAAATCGTAAACAGCGAAAGTTAATACCATTATAAGTTTAAAGATTAAGTAGTTTTTATCAATTATTATATATTTACAAGTGTAATAATTTCGTTACCGTATATAAGACTACATATACGATTATCATCGTACGTACTATATGTTTATATATATATAATCATTAATGACAATCTGAGTAAAGATCTCGCGATCCAATTAAGGATAGATACCTGGATCACCTTTCAACTTAATGTGGAAAGTCTGAGACTTGCAATTGTACTCTGTCAGAAACAAATGTCACTTTTTCAACGCATGCATCTTGGCATTGCAGTTTTAAGGTTGCAAGTCAAATCATCGAATGCTTTAAAAACAGCTGCCTATAGTGACTTCTTTGGAGATCTTGACTTAGACATGTGTTTCGGATGCCCAAAGAGAGCTCAAATTCTGCCTGTCTCTTCTATCACCCAGATGGGTCTCGTCGCCGTGGATGACATTCATAGGATTTACCTTACAGGTGGAAAAGGAGACTGGTGAATGACAGAGAATCGTGGAAGAACCGCGTGGTTAGAATATGCTCCGAGAAAATAATGGATTTAGATAAAAAAAAAAAAAAAAATTCTCAACCATGCGGACTCTCAATGTTGGGCATTTGGAGTATCTCTACGATTGCTGATTGTAATTAAGTGTCGCATCCCAAAAGGAATTTTGGGAGATGGTAATAATATAAGGAAATCCAGGGAAATACTTAATTGAGGAACCATATGCATCTATGTCTTTGACAAACTCCTAATCAATGATTATAATATTTTTGTTAGCCCATTTTAATAAATATGTTGAGCAACGGAATAATTTCTGCTTCGTTTAATGATAGTATAAAAAACTAATGTATTTAATAAAATTTCGTAAAAAGAAAATAATATTGCTTTAATTACAGTATCTATTTCATTCCTCAAAATATGTTTCTTGCCATGAACATTAATTATATAAAATAACTATTTCAAAAATTAATTATAACATTATTAATAATTCTGTTGCGTTAAAAGTTTCGTATTTTAAAGTACTTATAATCTGGACTGTTAAGTTTCATAAGCTTATAATAATACCTGACTACGAAGACTAAGCATAAAATAAAGCAGCGTTAACTTTTTGTATGCCAGATACGTGATATCTCGCATTACTAGGCCGTGCGCTTAAGACCCGGTACAAGATATCCTGTACTGACTTGAATATTTTATACTGTATCTAAATGTAATGATGGTTTCAATTTTATGATTAAGTACATAAACTGATATCTGTAGTAACACTCAATTTTGATTCAAAACATTTTGTATTGTCAAATTATAAAAATATCACCTAAAGTAGCAGATATATGTAATAAGGTTAAAAATATCAAAAGTATATAGTTCTACATTTTTTTTGTAGAACTGTAGATCAAAATACTTTGATATTTTAAACCTTATTACAATGGAGTTCTACCAAGTAATGGCCAATTCAACCAATAGTAGATATGGTGAAGTGAGTGAGCCAAGTAGTGTTTTAGAAAAAAATAACTTAAATGCCTTGTAATATTCTATATGTCTTAAAGTATCGTAAAAATGAAGCAACTCTAGTTAATACAAATTGCAATAGTGTTATCTCCTCAAAATAAAATTATGCAATCCACCAAAGCACTAAGACGTGAGTACTTAAGAATCCAAGAAAAAATGTTTACTAGTTGGCTAGAGGTGAACTCTAATGGGCCTTTATAGTTTTATAAAGCATCGAAGTGGAATTTTTTTTAGCATTTTGTGATTATTTGTTACTACCCATTTATGTAAAAAATTATTATTTTTTTTAATAAAAACTAAAACAAACGATTTCGTTTTACGTTCCCGTCTGTGTGTTATTTCCAATGTTTATGTTGTTTAATAAAAAAAAATCGTATAATGGTTTTATTTTGCATACTTTTTGCGATCTGGCGATTTTTATCAAATATCAGCGGCACAGAAAAGGTTAAACATCCGCTATTTTGCTTTCAACCCACAAACACGCCAACGCGGCTGTATATAGTTTTAATTTTAATAACGGTATCACCTCGCTTAACGTGTTGGCAGTGTTGGCAAAAATACAAGAATATTGACGTCCTACGCCGTCCTCTGAGAAACATGAGCCAAAGCTGCCACTTTATTTTCCGTGAAAGCCTTATTATAATAACAATAATTAGTCCGTTAAGCTTAAAGCCCTGCGAAAATTGCATAGTGAGCTTTTTCTGTAATTAAGTATAATTTTCATTAACTTTTCTTTATACTGAAAAGAATCTTCTTATTTTGTGTCAATATGCTAATTTTCTAATATAAAATATTCATAATTACGATCGCGCTTATTATTTATTTTTGTTTTTCGATTAGTAGCGCTGTCAACGTCGTTCCGTGAAGGATCTTACGCGTTTAAGTCCATGTGCGAATGGCATTTTTTTCAATCGATTTATTAACTCCTGTTCGAAAACTTTCTAAAATAACATCGAAGCAAGAGCGATTGGACAACAGCTAGTCTTTCCCTAATCCAATCCGTGTCTCTCTACTTTACGAAAAAAGGAAGGTGGAGCAGTTGAGTAATTCTCATAGATAACCTTCGATTGAGAAACCTTCATTAGTTTAATTTTTTTCTACTAGAATTCAATATATATAACTATTTTCTATTGTCTATCCTGTAGTCGAATGCTCCAAACTCTTGGGTTTTGGCCCTTCTTTCCTTACTCTCTCCATAAAGAAAAGTTGTGTGACTGAAATGGAAATGAGAGCATGGAAATATTCTTAATTTAATTTAAAGGTAAGGACATGTGTTTATAATTCACTTACCTTTTTTTAATCAAAACCAGATTATAAATAAAACACAGAATTTGTGCGTTATCATTTTTAAATAATTATTGCTAAATTGAAAAACAACATACTTTAAGGATTCAGAGCTTGGTAAATTCCCTAAGAAGTTGATAATAAGAAGCTAGGTAAGTTCTTCTCATAAAAAACAACATTTTTTTCAGGTTTTCGTAATAAAATTTTCGCAAATAATATATTTCAAGAAACTTCTATCACCTTTCTTGAAAGGCAAGCTTTATTGAATTGTGTGTTTGATCACTTCTTGTCACGGATAAAATTCAATCAGAAATGGATTCCAAACCATACATTTTCGTTTAAATTTATTCTTATCTGGCTGACAGTTTTATTAAACTTTTTAAAGTAGTCAATTCGACTGCATTTTTATGTATCATCCTAATCACTACGTCAGAAAACATTTCATAAAAAAATTTACGATTCGAATGAACGTAAATAAATAATCAATATTTCCAATTAACGATAAATTACGCTTAACCTAATGATGTCATGCGTACATTTTTTTAATAATGACGGTAATTAGGTACTAAATTCTATGTTCCGGTTAAACTAAGTCAACCCTAATACCTGGTGTCATTAAACACGTGTATTGTTTTACAAATTTGCCACCCTACACCTTGTTAAGTTTGACCTATTTACCTGACGCTTTACCGAATTATCCACCTGTTGTTTTCTCCGGTAGCACGTTTACGCTTTTATTTTTTCTTAAATTCGCCGTGACACTTTAATTATTTACATTTAATGAAACTTTTAAACAAAGCTTAAATTCTTTCTTGATAGATTCTCCAATCTTTATTTAAGAACAAACAACATTCACTCGCAATAGGATTTTTTTTACAATAATTTTCTTGGAAAACATTTATTTTTATTTTTTAATTCATGTCCGTTCCCAATGTGTAGCATATTATCTCCTATCTCAGAAGAATTTTTTCTACAAGAATTGCTTGTTATTCCGTTTTTAAACCTCTTGCATTTTTGAAGATTTGAAAGTTTGTTATATCACCTAAAATTAAGGAAAATAGCGATTAGCTAACCACTTGCCTCTTCCTAGCCTTATCCTTTTTACCCCTACTATATTTAAAAAAAGAGCTTGAGAAACTGAGTAATACGCTGTTCTGTTGTAAAAACTTTTTGAGGAGATACCTGCATTGTAATACCGTTGTATCCACATTGACATGGATTGAACAAATATACATATGAATTCATAATCGTTTGTACCGTTCGTTCACGGTGTATAGTGATTTGGGTCTGCCAAAAGATTTATATACATAAATGTACATATCGACTCTGGAAAAAAAGGGGACGTTACCCACAGATAACAAATTTTACAGAAGACATAAAAATGCTTATTTATAATTTTGCACCAAAGGCAAATTATGAAATATAGAAGCAGACTGGCAAACATGTGTTTAATTGATCTTATATATTATTTATTTAAGAAAAACTAAGTCTTTTTTCCTGGTCGCAATTTTCTGATACCTTTCTTTTTTCTGACCAAAAATCTAAATTTAGATACAAATTCGATATTTTCAGCTTACATCTTTTTGATGGAACGTGTATTAAGTTGTATACATTGTGATTATTGAAAATATCTGTGGGTACTTCTTTTTGTCTTTCCCCATTTAATATGTTTATTAAAATGATCTGAAAAACGTTGCTCTCTATTAACATAAAAATTTTAACCACATTTTTTCAAAACGAATTCGCTTACTTATATAAACTCTGGTTAATTCAAATATTGTATTTGAAATGAAGTAAAATCTTTCGTTTTACGGTTGGAAGAAAACACACAATATTTTAGGCGAGAGGCGTAGTAAAAACATAAAGAAAGAAAACTGTTTGTTGTTTGTAAAAACATTCAATAAAATATGCGCATTAATGTAATAGAATTTTGCGAAATATTCCTATTGTCTACAGAAATGCTTGTTAAATGTAAATAGTCTAACGATACGTCAAACAAAGTATCTGCGGTATTTGGGATGTGTTTATTCAAAGCTGTATTCGTTCATTCATGCCGAAAATTGTTTTGTTTCAAATAAAAATGCTTTGGGTCCTTATATTGAGTTGCCTAAAGCGAGTGATTCAATGATAGCATTAAACATTTAAAAAAATATATATGTAAAGAAAAAATAATAGATTTAACATTTTCTCTTATTAACTATTTCTTTGAGGCGTATACAGTATTCGATTGTTTTTTTTTACATTAAATCTAATTTGAAAACATCCAAGAATTTGGAATTTTTCTCTGTCTGAGTATACAGCGTTGTGTTTCTGAAAACTCGGAACTCGGATCCGGAATCGAAAAGCCCTTCGATTCCGGATCCGGCTCGGGTTCAAAATTAAATATATTAAAAATTATGTAAATAACTGTTCGTGTGATTCTGAAGATTAATTAAAAAACAAACCACTCGATGGAAGAGGAAATGAGAATATCGCAAATAAAGCAAAAATATCTCAAATGGAAGTATGTTGCACAAACTTAACATCGATGTCAATGAATATGCTACCAAAGGCGTGAAGAGGCGCACTGTCTCACGTATGAGCAGGATTTTCTCACAAAAATCAGCCTATCGACATGTGATAGTGATTTTAAGTCCAATTTATACTATGCGATAATTCTTACATTGACTGAATTTTATAAGCATTATCAGTTAATATCGGGTTCATGGCACAGTCATCGACGTTGTTGGCTTCCCTTCCAGACCTCACGAGTTCGAATTCCAGTACGAACAGAATTTTTTCAATTTTTCTTCAAGATTTCTGTTAAAAGTCATGGATTTTTGTGATGTCTAAAAAAATTCCCCCCTTTTCACCATTTCAATCATAAAATAACGAAACGAAAGTGATTAGCCAGCCACTTCTCTCGAAAGAAAGAAAGATTGAGCAACTGTGTAACAAGAAGTTCTCGTAGAAAAACTTATGTTTAGATAATTCCATTAGGAGGCCGTACGCTTCGAATTGAGAGCGGACATGGATTCAAATAACGAAACATATACGGCAGGAGAATGATAAAATAAAGATACTGTCTTGTTTTTATTTGATACGGTTGACAAAAAGATTATATAAAAGTTTGAATCGTTCAAACTATGTACATTCTCACAGATTTTGTCACTAACAACCCGGGTTTTGCCTTTCGACATCTTCAGGCTTTCAAGTGCACTGATGAACTTAAACTGACGCTTAGTAAATGAATGTTTCGTGTTTATATAAGAAATAAATGTATCATTGAGTTTAAAGCCATTGCTGGCGAAAAGGATAAGCTTATGGGAATGCCCACAGATTCGAGTAGTAAGTAGTTTCAAGAATTATATTTATTTGTTTGTCGGGAAAGGTTTTATGATTATATATATATAGGGTATAGAAGTAGAGATCCCGGTGGCGAAACCCGGGTCGTTAGTGACAAAATCTGTGAGAATGTACATAGTTTGAACGATTCAAATTTAATATTGAAATTCCACCTTCAGTCGAAATGTTAAATTATTATATAAAAGTGTTTTTTTTTTTTGTTTTAAATAAAAATAGCTCATCTCTTTTAACTCTCGTAGAATAATGTAGCCCGCGTAAAAATTTTGATGCTAGATACAAATACCCTTATCTAACCGATTTTCCTGCAATATTCCTTCTTCCGTAAAATAAAATAAACGCTTCGCATTGTGTACGAGGTAAATCTGAACGCTGAGCAAACTCTTCCGCCGCTTCCACTAAAAAATAAGAATTCGTCGGTTCGCAGGAATAAAAAAATAATTCGCGTATCTCGGGAATAACACTGTACCTAAATGTACTGATGCTTTGTTGACGCTGAGGAGTTAACCGCGTGTGCAGGGTGTGCCTATAATGCCCGATAAAAAATATTTGCAAAGCTTCTGCAGAATTACGTGAGATAGCGTAAGCTTCAATTTAATATACGTATTCTCAGTTCAAAAATGCTACGCCTAAAACCGTAGCTTAGCTTGCTTAATTTTTCGCCTTTATAATGTTTTTCTTCTACTCGTACAATATATTGTTTTTCCGGCTGGTTTAAATGTGACTTCATTTTCAAACTGTTACGGTCAAGAAAAATATTATTAAAATCGGAATGGAAAAATCAATTACAAATGTTGGGACTGAAAAAAAGCATAACATTATTTTTCATTTGATCGTGCGGAATGAGATAAGAATTGAATTGTAATTTTGTCATTTCACAACAAAATGACAAAATCTCAATTTGAATATCTAAATTCCCTACAACAACTAAAAAATAATAGACATTTATAATCAAGCTAATGAAATTCCAATAAATATTAAACCATCAGACGAAGCTAATTTTACTATATACAGTGGAACCTCCAATTAACCTAACCCCGAATTACGCGCTGGCTTGAAATATTCGCCGCAAATCCCCCAATTGCACGGTCACATTCCATTGTCGTTACTACAAAACGGTCGTCTGTGGCGCGCATACAGTCAAATGTTGACTAGCGTCTGTGTATTCAACACTTGCCAGTCTATACACGCATAACTGGGCGTCTGTCTGTGTGCTGGATATTTACTACTACAAAAACTAAATATTTCGTCCATATATATTTTTTTTGCAAAACGAAGGGAATTCTTAGTTTTGCATTTTCCGCGGAAAAAAACCAAATCCCTAATTTTGTATGAGATTTACACCCCCAATACCCCCAATTACACGGTCCCGACTATAGTGTAAATGGGGGTTTTACTGTATAATCATTTAAATAATACTATATTGCTTTGAAGACTACTAAATAATAATATTTTTTCGCCTGCGTGGTCGAATGGTCAACGTCGTTGGCTTCGGTATAAACAATTTTTCAACCAAAGGCATGGATGTATGTGATTTCTTGAATTCCCCCTTTTCACCTATCCTATCTTAAAAACTGGGCATAAGGAAAACGATTAGCTAACCACTAGTCCTATCCTAGTATTCCTACTCCCTTTGGAAAAAAGGGAGGTTGAACAACTGAGTAACAAACAGTTCTCGTAGAAACACTTATTTTAAGATTTATTGCATTTGGAGTCCATATGCACCACATTGGGAGCGGATTTGGTTAGAAATAATAATACCACCATTTCTGCTAGTTCCTGAAAAAAAACAGGAAATCAATTTATAACATTTGAAAGGTATTTTTTGGTTAGGTGAGGGTGTTAGAATATATTAGAAGATTTATTGTGTATCTCTTCTAAGCTAATGCAAGTTTAAACTTAGCTCTGACATGGACTTAAGCCGAAACAGCTTTCAACAAAGTTTTTTAAAAATTGTAAAACTAAACTTAGGCCTTATTAACTTTAGAATCAAACAGTCGAAACGCGTATTTTCAAATATTTTTAATAGTAAAACATTACTGGATTGGAACGATTAGTTTTAACGAACTTTCCTTCTAGGCAATATTGTTAGGTGAAGAATCGTTTTTATTACATTTAATGTATTCGTAAAATACCAACATGTACCTTACGCTGTACCTATGTGATAAACGAAAACATACTACAGTTATTATGAACCTTATATATTATATTACACTTTCAAATTGTTAGAAAAAACTGTATTCGGCATGTGACTCCACAGGCATGATAACAAACATAGACCCACGTAAAAAAAATGTTGTCGTATATTATAAATAGGTATTTTTTGATAATTGATGATACATTACCCTACGCAGTGTCTTTTAATTAATTTTTGGAACACCCTGATGGATATTACAATATATTGTATGTGCTATTTACAATCCTGTACTTGTAGGATACGGTCGTATATTATGGAGGAAATGTTCGTTTTTGTGATGCCTGGTGAGGGGTATAGTGTGTTATCATAGAGATAATATGTAATATATTGTACACGTTATATGTTCGCCTACTCACGTTACATCGTCTTCGTCTCGTTTACAAGAATGAAAACGTGTAGTATAATGATGCTTTTGCTTCAATCTGCTTAATAATAACAGAACATGATACAAAACTATAGCTTCTATGTTTTAACTGAATTAACTCCTAACAACAGTTAAGTGTTATAATTTGTGATGACATTCATTTCACACATTTTAGCAAAAATGTTTAATTTAAGATTTCGACTGAAGGTGCTTGGTGGAATTTCAATATTATATTTGAATCATTCAAATTATCTACATTCATACAAGTTTTGTCACTAACGATCCTGGTTTCGTCTTTCGGCATCTTCATGCGTTCAAGTGCACGGATGAACTTGAACTGACTCGTCCGTGCACTTGAACGCCTGAAGATGCCGAAGGGCGAAACCCGGTCATCACTGACAAAACTTTTGTGAATGCGCTTTTTGAACGATTCAAATTTAAAAATGTTTAGTTAGTCAATAAAGCTTCTAATATAAATTGTTAAACTAACTGTATGTTAAGGACAGATGTTTCTTTTTTTAGTTGTACAGTCTATATTATTGATAAGCTGTGCAAGATTAAGGCCAAATGCCATTTGTTCAACGTTTCATTATACCAGTGCTGCTTTACAGTAGCGAATTAAGACACCGAATAATAATATAAATACTTGCGTCTGATATTGAGCAATATTTCACAATTGTCAATACAGATTGACAGAGTTGAGTTTAAAATATCTTACTTTACGCCCACCCTTTGTCACTTACTAAAATCACTTTTCCACTTCAATAAAAACAGTAATTATGAAAACTCGAGACCCCATTCACATCATCCCAAAAATCCTCTTCCCTCAGGTCAACTCTCGCAAAGTTTTACCTCTGAACAATAACAGACTGAATAAATAATTTAGACTGTCCCAAAGTTTGCTTTGCTCTGTGTAATAATTTGGATCGAAAGTCCGGCAACAGATGTCGCTTCCCTCGACCGGAACCCGTAGGCCTCAGATAGGGAAACCCACTACTTCCTTAGTACCAAAGTTAATTTGCCTTTCACATTAATATAAGTTATATTTATAGCTCAAGCTTCCTCGGCTTTTTGTATTTGACTATCACAACATTATTTTTTGTACTAATGCTTAGGACATCTGTTTCATTTAGTTTTCTTATTAAACCACTGAGAAGTGAAGTGAGTCAAATTGTATTTAAGAAAAAAAATACTTAAATGCGTTATAAAAAGTATCGTTAAAATGAAGTGTGCTTAATACTTTAACTACATACTGCAATAGTATTCTCGCTCTGAAATAAGAATAATTCTATCCACGAAAACGATTGTACTTAAATATTTCATAAGAAAAGTTTTACAATTTTGCTACTTAGCTCACTTTACTTTTCAAAAACACAATTGTCTTTTATAATACGAGGCGAATATTTTTAAAAGAATATTAATTTTAATCACTTCTACGTTTCAGCACTGTATGATATTTTATTTGATTAACTCTCCAAAGGCGAGCGTGACCATATGGTCACAGTAAACACCGTTGTCTATTGATCCCACTATTCATCCCTTTTCTACCTGAATATCGTTTCTTTTACTCATATTTGGTTAAGAAGGGTACAGACTTCAGTTAATCATCTGCCGCGGGGACAGAAACGGCCACCAAAATCACATGCGATTTTTTGAATTTCCGTTTTTTTTTAATGGACTTATTGAAACTGTTAGTTATTTTTTTATCAAATATCAAATTATTTACAGTTCTTTTGCTAATATGTTTGTATTGAAATTATGTTGATCTAAAGAGGTCAAATTGTAAATATTTTTAAAAATTTCACGTTTAGCTATATTTCAACCCCGAATGTTTGCGAGCCCATACGGTCACTTTTGTCCTTACAACTGTCCGTACACAATATTACACGGTAATAAAATTATGAGCATGACCATATAGTCATGCGGGGTTTCTATACAACGATTTTGCGTTTTTTTTTTTTTTTTTTAATTTTTGTTAGGAATAAAAGTTATCCGTGACTTCAATATGGCCTAACAAATATTTTTTTTTATCGAAAAAAAGCTCTCGTCTCTGGAGGGTTAAAAAGTATTCTGGGTCTTTAAAACATATTTTTTGACTATGTTTATAAATAAAGATAAAACTGCATATTAATAATAGCAAAAAAAAAGCGAGTCATGTTAGTTTCACCATTCTTCTTTCTGTAATATAAAATAATTTTAAATTGTTTAATAACTTGATTTGTAGTTAATTAAGTAATTAATAAAAACACAATAATCCTTTGTACTTCATTCCACTTTATTTAATATGTCAGGACCGGTTTCGCTCATTACGAGCATCGTCAACTGACGATCAGTTGACGATGCTCGTAATGAGCGAAACCGGTCCTGACATATTAAATAAAGTGGAATGAAGTACAAAGGATTATTGTGTTTTTATTAATATAATGCCTTTCCACCAAGTATTGACAGTGAACACCCTAAAAGTGATTAATTAAGTAACTTTGAAAAAACGGAACCAAACAAGAAAGGTTTATGGTCTTTCTATGTGGATACTGCTTTCTCATCATCACTTATGCGACAAATTTTGATTAGCTTTTTTGTTTAAGCACCAAGATGAATTATAATTCTACGATAAGTAAAAACAAATGTCCAATTTTTGTCGTGATCACCATCTACATATGAAGCTTTAAAAATGTTTTGTCAATTCATTATTTTTACAGAACTTAAAATGCATTTTTCAAAAAAAAAAACAATTTTATTGCATAACACCATCCGAGTGTGTTTACAATAAAAAGGTGGCTTGAAACGTATACCGACTATTTTAAACAAAAAATATGAAACCTAAAAACACTCATCCAATGTCAATGAACAAAACAGTTTTTAACACACCTTTCCCTTAACAATAATTTAATGCTCAGAAAACTATTTTTATTTGAAAACAGTCATTCGTCATTTTTTCCAAATGAAATCTTTAGTTTCTTTTAAAAAATAAATATAAATGATAGGTATCTGAAGAACCGTGAAGTAGTACTTAGTATTTATTCAATATATTACGTTACTGAACCTTATTTTCGGAAAAAAATGGAAAGAAAACCCCTATTAAAATATTTTCTTTGTGTTGGTACAATACAAATGATCCGTACTCAGAATTGTTCCACCCATCCCTTTTTTTCTTTTCATAGTAAATCGATATTGTTGGTTTGATCGGAAAATTGCCCAATAATATTAAAACGTGGTCATTTCTGATGTATGTATATCTTCGGATACTTTATCTCAATACATATCAACACAGGGGTGGGCTTAAATGGGGCTCGCGACGAGCCCCTTGCTATCTTTTACTTTGGCCTTTGAGCTCCTTGTTAAATAATTAAAAACAATATTCTCAAATCTATCCTGCATTATAATTAAATTGACAAACACAGTGATGTGCATTTGGTGTTTCTTACAAATGTTTACATTATCTGCGATGGTTTAAATACGTTTGGTAAACATGGAATTTAAGAAAAAAGAATAGAGATTTTTTTGTGTCAATCTTAGAACTCTTCACTCTTGTAATCTTTTCCAGGTAAATACAATTTTTAACAATCTATATTAATTAAATTACGGTACATTGCTTACTGTTTAATTATATACAAATATAGAGGAACATTCGATATCTTTAACAATTATTGCGTAGACGAGAGATAGAAATCACCCCTTCCCCGGAACACCACAAATAATGTTGAGATTAAGCGAGCTTCTTGTTAACGTATTGGTATCCCATAGTTACATCAACAATTTCTCTCAAATCACACAAGTAGTTTGGTACACCTTAATATAAAATAAAAATAACTTTGATTATTCCACGTATTGTGTATCAAAATGTGACACGTGTTTCGCCTCTTTCAGAGGCATCCTCAGACAACTACTTTCGCAAATGTTTGCTTAAGTACAAATGATTTTAATTTTACTATTCTGATATGATATAATAAAGATAAAAATAAATCAAAATAAAATGGGAGGGGATGATAGAAAAACAAACAAACGATAATGGTAATACAAAAGACATTTACATTAAGAAATGATTATCTAATGAGTTGGATCAATTAAGACGGGTTAAACCGATAGAAAATATCAACTTGTACAAGAAGTATAACATCTTGTACAAGTTGATATATTACTAATTAAATTATTTACTTACAAAAATCATAGTTTTGAGGTAGTCAGAAGGCAAGATTTTGGGCAGGTTTATTCTTCTAATTTTTCATTGATTAAAATTTAATTCTTCATTTTAAATTTAAAAAAAAAACATTTTAGATTGTATTAAGTGGAGTATTCAACATCGTTGTACATTATGGACATTTTGGTGTAGTCAGAAGTCCGAAATAATATCTTCTGACGAAACATCGTCGTGATAAAATACCTCCTGTGGTAAAACAACGCTGTACAGAACACAAAGGTTTTTCGCAGCTCCCGTAAAATCACATCAATGTTCCGCACAGCATTGTTCGGGTGACGTCTTTAATTATCTAAAACAAATATGTTATTATTACGTAACTTTCAATAAAAGTAGTTCGTTGTTGTTACAGTTTGGATCTAAAGAATAATAATCACAGATCACCACTTCGTACATTTTGGAACTGGTTGATATCGTATATCTTCTCATACTTGGCTCAACACGGAAAAAATATGTTACATTTGGAACTGAGATATCGATTTGTACAACTTTCTTATGTCCAAAATAGCATCTTAATAAAAACACGGCCAGGTCGTTGATTATTGTTCTTCTAATATAATTCTTTGAAAAGCTTTACTTCTGAAGAAATAATAATAATATTTTTTAGTGCTCTCTGACTGTTTTTTTTTTTTGTTTCTCGGAATTACACGACTGTTTATTTTCTTTGTAAAAACACGGCCAATTTGTTGCAAACCCAATTTATTATTGCGAAAGCGCTCGTCTGCATAAGTAATTTTACTTCCTTCGGCACAAAGAGAACACATTGTTACCGATGGGTCCAAAGAATAATTAAGATAACTAAAATCCTCGCTGGGATTTTTCCGGAAAACCTTGATTATTTCAACATCGTCAAAAGTAACAGTAAATGAATTTTCTTTGCACACAACATTGTTCAATCTTAATACATGATTGAAGACATACAATTTACAATAATATACATTGAGTTATATAATATATTACGTATGGTGTATACCCAGGATGGCAAATGAACTGTTCGCTAGAAATTTTCGCCTTTGTCGTTACCCAAAAAGGTTTCATGGATTTACATTTTTTTTTATATATTATAGAATTTATTCGAAATTGTGTATGTCGTAAAACTTTTGGTGTAAACTGTCCGTTCTTGGTGAAACAACATTTAAATTTTTAAAAAAAAACATTTTTTACCTTTTTTTATTATGAGTTGAGCATGCTTGCGAAAAGCCATTATTTTGAACCCACCAGAAACGAGAGCTTTTTTTCGATAAAAAAAATATTTTTTAAGTCATGTTAAAGTCACGAATAACAAATATTTAAAAAAAAAACGCAGTCGTTTTATAGAAACCCCGCATGACTATATGGTCATGCTCATCTTTTTATTACCGTGTAATATTGTGTACGGACAGTAGCAAGTACGAGCGTGTCCGTATGGGCACACAAACATTCGTGGTTGAAATATAGCTAAACGTGATTTTTTTTTAAATATTTACAATTTGACCTCTTTAGATCAACATAATTTAAATAAAAATATAATAGCAAAATAACTGTAAATAATTTGATGTTTTGATAAAAAAAATAACTAACAGTTTCAAAAAGTTCATGATAAAAAACGGAAATTCAAAAAATCGCATGTGCTTGTGGTAACCGTTTCTGTCCCCACGGCCGATTGCTAACTGAAGTCTGTACCCTTCTTAACCAAATATGAGTGAAATCAACGATATTCAGGTAGAAAAAGGATGAATAGTGGGATCAATAGACAACGGTGTTTACTGTGACCATATGGTCACGCTCGTCCTTGGATGGTTAATGCGATAAAAAAGTTATTTTTTTCACAAAAATATTAAAATCGAGTTATTTTTAAATTACACTATCGTCATGTTGATAACAATATATAAATCGAAAGCGGACACCTGATTCATGTAGCGATATGTAAAATAAAGTGCTTCTTTAATTTAACCTTGTTATTTACCACGTTTTGTTTCTGGCCAAGCATCTTCAAAACCATTGTGATGTAAAACATCCGTCCACTGTTTGAAAAAGAAAAGTCTTCTGAAGAAATTTCTATCTTTTAATTTTTATTTTTGTATAGCCATAATATCCCATAATTTTCGTTGTATTTTTTTATACCCTCCATTTATTTAATAAACCCAAATTTTTCTTCCATTCATTGTAGCCGTTTATCTCGCAAATGTCTCTAATCTCGCAATTTCACGTTTAAACTCAGTTTCCTTTACTCGACATAACGCAATTTTTTACCAAGTAATATCGCACAAAGCATTTCCGAATTGAAATATTAGAATGGAAAGAAAACGTACAGCAATCATAATAATATTTCTGGTTATATTATGAAATGCTTATTTTTTCCGTGAATCCAAGACTGGTATACCACTTTTCCGAGACGAACAGCGAAATTTCATATGCTTTATATTTGTTCAAATACATTTTGCTTTATTATTTCAACCGTTCGTATATTTTTAAACTCTAATATTTGTTTTTTGTTTTTTTACAGGTGAGTGTGACGTTTTTTTCCCGTCCTAACAAAAGAAGTTAATACGACAGTGAGTACGAATATTCTATCGTGTTGAAATCATTTACATTGCGGAGTTTTTCTGTTTTGTATTTTAAATTGTTTCAGAGTACTAAAATGGCACGAGTTATCATGAAAATAGTTTTTACCATACATCAGAAAATGGCAATAGTTTGTACAGATTTATTTTCCAAATCCAATTAGGTGATAATGTAATGTCTTTACACCAATAATTGACAGTGAACACATTAAAAGTTAAAACAATTAATTACCTCCCTGCCTAACGCATAAGAAAACAAAGTTATTAATGAAAATTTGTGATGTAAATATTTCAATCTATATTTAAATGCACTACATTTTGTATGGTTCTAGATTTGCGCGGAGCTGTTTATTTTAGCCATGCATTTTTTTGAAGAGAGATGGAAGATAAAATTACAATACAATCGCTCGAATACTGAAGATAATAAAAAACAATGTTCTATTGATTATAAGGGTGTGCCAGTCCAAATTATTTTAGTATACTCGCCAGACAATACCATTAATAAAAGCTATTTATTTTTTACAAAGGCGTTAAGTTTATTGGGCCGAATGCGGTGAAATCTGTCCCTTAGGGATAATATTCCGTAGCATTAAATTAGAAAACGAAGATAAAATTAATGCTCTTTTTTTCTTCATCATTATGTTATTATATTTCAGCCTTTTTGAATAATGAAAGAAATTGTTTTTGATCTTTTCTTCATAATCGTTAATATTAAATAGAATATTATATTACTTATGCGGAAACCTTGGCCATTTTCAAAATACATTTCTTTATTACTGTTTAATATTATCACTAACGACTCTTATTATACAGTCAAAATTTTTCAAATATTTGATGCATCTTATACCTTTCATCAACTACTTGCGTTAAAATACATTTTGACGATTTATTACACATGTCAATATTATTTACACAGCTGAACGTTCCTGAATATTAAAAAAACACCTAATTGTATAACAAATTAAATATTTTAAACATTATACGAATTCACCCTTCCTTTGTGAGGGTGTATACTTCACTAATATATTATATAACATGATACTGATGTCGTATTAAACCTCCCTTCGCTCATAACCTGCACTTGACAAAAGCAGTAATCACGTTATGACGTTCAGTTGTAATTAATGTTCTCGCAAATTTAATACTGATTGTATTGAGCTTAACTTCCATTTGATTATGCACATATCGCCTGGCGTTAGTCAAAGCTTTGTTGTATTCAAGGTACCTGTATATTAGGGCAGCACTTAATTTCTGAGTAGTCATATTATATTGCAACATTTGCAACCGATAACTATCGATGTATAAGTTGTGTCATCATCATCCGCCTAGTGCACGGGACGGCAAACCGCACATCGTGAGTCACAGCTACTCTTTTAATGATAAATTAAATTTGTCTCCATTTGATAATGAAACGAGAACTTTTGAAATATAATTATTAGTAATTTTTACGAGTGAGGAGTTACAGAGTTCCAAATCTTTCGGTATTGCTACTGAAATTGGCGATTTGACGATGGAAAATGCGAATTTAATTTCACAATATAAGTATAGTGCTCTAAAAAATGGTTTCTCATCCTTTTTGGGCTCGTGGCTCCTTTTGAGCTATTTTTCCGTGACCCTCATATCCGTTTTTTTATAAATAAGCATATTAGTTTTTCGAGACTCGGGGACACAATTACTTCGGGATCGATGACTGAAAAAAAACTGAGAAGTAGACAGTTTCCTGGCAGATTTAATTTTTTCCAAAAAATTTACGGAATTCCCAAAATGAAAAGACGCGAGGCCTTTTTTTAGCTCTTCCGGGATTCCCAATTTCAAAAACCTGAATTTGTCCAAAATGTGGGACCTTTTAAATATTTTTTGTCGCTGCCCGATTTTCATAACCTGTTAGGTTATGGTTTTGCCCGTGGCCCCCGAAAACTGTGCTGTGGTTCCCTGAAAACATGTTTTTCTCTGTGGCCTCATTGGAACATGCTGTAGCCACCGGTTGAGAAACCGTTCTCTTCATGATCTACAAACTTCTGTATGTATATGATCAGTTAAAAGAGTATTTGCCATTCTTACTATATTCGGATCTACATATTATGTATTTGTATAAAAAATTCAAACATGAACAATCATCAATATGAGAATTGATTTACAAATTTAACATCTTGTGGTTCGTTTAAAAAATGAAATATAGTCTTCTTTACCATTTCCAATCTTTTTTCGGAACATCCAAATTGCCTTTCCACCACTAAAAAGTAAAAATCAACTTTGCTTTAACATTGCTGTGCTCTTATTTGAACCCATTATTTTTTTATAAATAGCGCTTACTTCGCGACTACAGATACATCAAAAGATCAATATTTAAGCGAATCCAATTATTTTATGTGGTTTTATTTCTTTTTTTCAATCATTTTCTTTTTACACAAGCAATGTGATAGATAGCCTTAATTATTGGAAAAATACTATAAAAAAGATTCAAATTATTAATGTTTGCTATTTATCTAGGTTTGATCTAATTTTATTTCAATTCTGGCAACGAGATTCTAGTCTAAACAAACTTTTGGGTCAATTATTAATTTCTGCTGAAAAAAATAAAACGAAATTTCGCGAACCTAGCCATTGTTTGTTTATCATTTATTTCAACTCCACTGAGAATCGGCTATGATGAATCGGATTTTTCCGAAAGATTTTGTTTCAGATTCAATTTATTATTGTACATGTATTTTTACCGATACTTTTATAAATGAATCTCTTTGAACTATTATTTTTCGACTGTAAAAAAGGCAAAAGGACGTAACCCATACAAAGCAACTTTTACAGGAGAAACAAAAATGTTTTTTTTATGTTTTTGGGCCTAAGTCAAAATTCAACTATATACAACCTTAAAATTCCCGAAGATTAATAAACTGGCGTTTCATGTACTCAATCTAATATGTATTTATTCAGTCGTTTAAGAAAAACCTTTTTGTAAGTCTTTTTTCTTGTCGCAATTATCACACGCCCTTCTTTTTTGAATCTTTAAATGTATATTAAGAGATATATTATAAGTTATATTCGCCATTTGCAACATTCGTCTTTTTGAATACATTTTGAATATAGAAAGAAGCTATTTTCAAAAAACTATAGGCTACGTCTTTTTGCCTTTCTACAGTCAATATATATTTAATACCAGAACCTGTCTTCTTCAATATGCTACGTAAAAAACTGCTAACCGAAGCAATATCATCCTTAGGGAACATGGTATACGTAATCGATCTTCTCGTTAGCTACTAAAAGTGTTCGCATGCTTCCTGTGTCACTTATTAAGGCTTATAATACCGCTGGGAGAACGGCGCTCATTAGAGCTTTTGAAAAGTTATATGTAGTTAACATACATACAAAGCAAAATGCAATAAAACTACATACTATTATATTTCTTATTCATTTGAATTACATACAAGCGCGTATGTTGGTATTTACTTTGTGCCTACATAAGGATTCAAATCTAAACTTTCAATAAAATTCAACTTAAAGATACTCACCATATTAATAATTCTTATTATAGACTTTTAATTAATTACACCATTTTCTTCAAAATATTTTAAACCTTTTAAAATGGACATTACACGCAGGAAATAATTCGGAAAACTCTTCTTTGTTTATATATTTCATAACGCCTTCATAAAAAAAGAAATGTCCATTGATCAACTCGAGACGAAAACATGTTTGAAATTAACGGTTAAATGATTTCTTTTTAGATTTGTGTTCATTTTAGTACAGTGGTCGGCAAGCTACTAACCACGGGTAATTGAATTACGCACTACATTTTTTTAAGTTACCCGCCAAGAAACATTACGTTCACTACATATTTGTCAAATATAGAAATCTTTTAGAAATGATTAAAATCCAAGGGTACAAATTTCATGTTTTGATGATTTCGGTAAAATAAAACATATCAACGCGTTTATTTCATTCGTTTAATATCCAAATTTGCAAGTGGAAGGGTTCAAAACGTAAATAGCACAATAAAACTTATCTCTTATTATATTTATATATTTTAATATCACGTAAGTCAACATTAAGTATATATTATAGAATAATCAATGAATAATTTTTAATAAGTATAATTAGGAACAGTAAAATATTCCATTACAAAAACAAAAGTATAAGAATTTGTTTCTGTATGTTGAAATATTCAGTTTTATGTGTCTCCTGAACACGTAAGGTAACTTGACTTAAACTATGTTAGAATTAAGCCGACGGGACGGTATGTGTATGTTTTAATTAAATATTTTTTTTATGTACATACATTTTATTTAGAAAAATAAAACTTTTACCCCCAGAAAGATTCCGACCACTGTTTTAGTTTGGTTTTGAGATTTCACATTTTGCTAATAAAAACGAAACAGTTTTATTATACGTTCTAATTGTTTTTGTTTTTATTCTATACACACATGACACTGTACTAGATAAGTATCTTTTCGTAGAAAAATATGAGACGCCTTTACGAGGAATGCATTGTGCCTCTTATCTCCGTTTTATATTGCAATGAAACCTGTTGTTTTCAACGTTTTTGTGAGATATGGTATAATCCGTCAAAGTAGAACTCCACCGTTCATTTTTTTTAATTATACAAATAACTTTGTAGTATTGTTCATTGAAATGTAAAAAATTTTCTTTAAATATTTTAATTAATAACTACTTCTTTTCCGGACAATATGGAAATGTCGCACGTTTCGTAGTTTACTGGCACCGATCTTAAACGTAATCCTCCTTAATTTCTTTTTATTCAGTAAAAAGTGTGCTACAAAAAATATAGTTAAATATCAATTACCATTTTTAACACTTCACAGCGCCAATATTGATGCCGCACCAAAAAATTCTCGTACATAATGGTATTTGTATACATCGATATACACAGAAATTATACGCACCTGATTTTCGTAGTAGTACCGAACCGATGGGACGTGCTAGTGTTGGGGTTGTTTTGTTTAATTATAACCATTTTAAGACGTTTTCGTACCTTATAAGATAAGAGCGTCTATAAAGAAACCCTATACCTG
Source organism: Himalopsyche anomala (assembly GCA_031772345.1). Classification (NCBI taxonomy): domain Eukaryota; kingdom Metazoa; phylum Arthropoda; class Insecta; order Trichoptera; family Rhyacophilidae; genus Himalopsyche; species Himalopsyche anomala. The sequence continues at coordinate 18,804,818 of CM062835.1, forward strand.
TACCCTGCACTGGTTTAGCAGTATGTGAAATAATTGTTCATCCCAACAATCACTTCTTCAGATTTTGTTTACAAATCATATCCAGTAGGGATTCTGAAGTCTCGGGTTTTTCAAAGTCCCGGGACTCGAGACGTGATAAAGTCAAAGTCCCGGGACTTCCCGGGACTTGGGACTTTTATTTCCCCTTCAATAAAATTATAAATTCATTAAAATTAAATATTTGTATGTATGTACTAAAAAGGGATGATAACGATACATGTATTGAAAAAATAACAATGAATTGGGTAAAATTATGACCGTTACTTCACAAATCACAATACAGCTGAAAAATAGTGAAAAACATTTGTAAATAAAACAACATCAGGTATGAACATTTAATTATAATATTTTGTAATTTATTTTTGCTAGTTATATTTTTTATACGAATATAAATTGATTTAAACAAATTTCTAATAACATAAATGGAGATATCTTTCTCCTAAACGTTTTTTAATATTTTGTTTCAATTAAACTAATTTTTTTGAGCGTTTTTTACGCAGTTAAACGTATATTTTTTTTCGTACGTACTTTAAAAGGCCGCCGAAAGTATGCGTTAATTAAAATAAATACATCTTTTGAACACATTTATTTATTAATAATGAAAATATTAAATTAATTGAATAATAAAATCAGAACCTCAAATCATACATAGTATGTATTATTTACACAAAAGTTAATATTTTATTTTTGCTTATCAAAATATGATTTTAAAAATAATAATGAATTTAATGACGAATCAGACAGCTGATTTCTTATTTTTGTAATAAGCGTTGTTGCAACATTGTTTTTCCAAAACATTGATCTTTCTTGTATTCTTTTCGAAAAACAATTAGTCCCAGCTGAACTGTTGATAATAAAACATTTATAATCCGCCTTGATTTATAACATAATTATCTAGAAATAACTATCGGCTTCATTATTTCTTGGAATTCTGTGAATCCCAAATTTCAAATTGTTGAACTATTGAGTTAAGCGAACACGTGTCTAAGTTTTTTTGTATTTCTGCATGTCTCTACCCATTGAAAATGGTTGTTTCTATGAAGTATGTGAAATAATTGTTCATCCCAACAATCACTTCTTCAGATTTTGTTTACAAATCATATCCAGTGACTTATCTAAGAGTGTCTCAGGTGTGAACTCCAGATGCTTTTTGGTTACCACTCAAGTGTACTAAATCAGTGTTTATCATATGGTTACCTTTTTAACTGTATGTGAGAATTAAACGCCCTATTTCGTCTACCAGGTTTATTTAATTAACGTTTATAAACATGATATAAAAATATACGTATCTCAACTCTTGGAAAGTAAGCTTTTTCTAGCTTTAAAAGGCTAAACTCTTGTAAAGTCATCTGTGTCAGATTCGCAAAGGTGCTCTTTTCCCAGGCTTTAGTTTCTCTTTACAGGTTGTTTTAAACACAAACAATATGAATTATTTAGTACTTAAACTCTCTTTTATAAAGGTAATGTAAATATTTGACTCTGTTCCTGTCTGAAAATTGAATTCGCCAAAGGTTCCTAGGTAAAACTGTTTGTTTTCTTTTTTTCATGTATTTTCAAATTGTGCGAATAAAAATATATTATATTTTCAACAATGGTAATGTTATATATTTAAAAAAAAAATTTCCACCTTTTTTAAAAGAACATAAATAAAAATATTCGTAGTTGGTAATCGACTATTATTATTATCAATAAGCGCTATATGCCTACTGTTTTCTTTTAAAAAAATCAACATTGAATAAATATGTTATATTCATATTTTTGAATTTTTAATATCTTTATGATTTTGAAATAAATTGTTTGTCAGAATATTTTCGAAATAAATCTGTTGAATTTGTTAAAACAGGTTCTGATATTTTTAAAAAGTGTAATTTTTTTATCCATGTCCGCACCCAATATGGAGCATACTGCCTCTTAATAGAGGTAACGGAAGGTCGAGAATTGTTACTCAGCCGCTCAACCTCACTTTTTTCAAAGTGAGAAGGGTAGGGAAGGAAATGTAAAAATAGTGCATTTTTAAAAAAAAAAAATGCTTTTCCACCAATAATGATGTTGACACCTTAAAAGTGACTTAATAAAAATATCAGCTTAGTATTTAAGTAGTCAACAGCAATTAATATATCATTAATTCTTTTTATTATCATGTTACTCAAAAATACATCTTTAATATTTATATGTATTTACCGAACGTAAAATTGTAAAAACATAATATTCTACCAGTAGATTTGAAAAAAAACCATGTATGCATTTGGTTTCGAGATTATTGTGTTTCAAATAATATATGCATCTAAATACTAGGCATGCAATCTCTTTTTTTTTACCATGTCCGCTCCCAATGTGGAGCATATGGACTTCCAAATGGAGTTTATTTCAACATAAGTGTTTCTACGAGAACTGCTTGTTACTCAGTTGCTCAACCTCTCTTTTTTCCAAAGAGAGTAGGAATAAAAGGAAAGTGCTAGGACAGGATTATTGGTTAGCTAATCGCTCTCGATACGCCCCGTTCATATGATAGGATGGGTGGGAGGGGGGAATTCAAAACATCACATACATCCATGCCTTTAAACAGAAATTCATAAATCGATTGAAAAATCAATTTATAAAACTGACCGTACCTCCGTAGCGGTAGCCAACGATGTTGATCACCCGACCACACAGGCGGCAATGCAATCTCTAATACCAAAGTTATATCAAACACTGTAAAACTATGTTGTCGATTGTAAAAAAGCTCGTAATACATTTTATCATCTTTCTGAAAGTTTCAGCTTCACAAAACTTTTAAACGAGAGGGAACCGTTTGTCTTACTTTAGCAGCGGAAATCAATTTTTAATTTTTAATAAAATGTTATATTATAAATTATAAAATATAGTGGGAGGGAATTTTTGGATATCACAAAAATCCATTTTATCGAACAGAAATCTATAGATTGATTGAAAAATGCTGTTCGTACTGGGGTGTGAACCCGAAACTAAGAAATGCGTTTGTTTATTATTGACCAAATTGTTGACGTCTCTGTGTTCGATTATTCTAAAAATACGATGACAGATCTGTAAGCGATACGGTGCACGCTGTATTTTATGGACACATAAATGTGATTCATTTCTCGTTCCAGCCATCGCTATTTATTCAAACGTTAAACTAAATTGATAGCAACAATGTTTGACATTTTATCAGATAGGCAAGGCAGAAGCGTAATAAAATACCAGGGAAATGTTTGCAATAGTCTGATAAATCAAAACGATGAATGCTGGTGTAAATTTGATAGAATTTCGCTCTGGGCATTGTAACGAATTGTTAACAGATAGATGCATGAGAGCGAGAAATGTCGTTTTAGAAATATCGGAATTAGTTACAACTTACAAATGTAATTATTTCAAAAAAAAATAACGAAATAAAAGTTCATTTTGTAAAGAATGCATTTATAAAGCCGATAGATAAAAGGAATTATAGTTTTCGTCTTGCAGGGTTTACTTGAAAAAAAGTTATTAAATGATTTATGCTTGCCTTTAATATTATATACTGATTGAAGTTCTTACGACCATTTTGAACGGATATATTTTTAAAAAATATATAAAATTTCAGTATCAATAACAAGTAATAATTGATTACTTTTTCCATAAATATCTATTTGTATCAAGACCGGTTTCGATCATCATGAACATTTTCAACAGATTGAAAATTTTGTACGTCATGTTGTATTTAAAATAATACTTTTAAAATACAACGATCCCCCTCTCTGGAACTCTGAAATTCCCCACTTGTTGGGAACTCCTGCCTTAGACCATATAAACTCCAGTCTCTTTTACTTCATAGCTTATTGAACCTCTGACAGAAAAACATTTAACCGTCATGAATCGTGTTGGATCGAATCGTGAATATACTATGCTGTTAAAGAGTTTTGTGAATTCCGGTTAACTTGGTAGTATTATCCGGAGTGAAACAAATTGAGCTTTTTGACCCAGTACCTTTCTCCCTTGATAATCCTTAATTACCAGCTTAGTAACTTTAATCACGATTTCACAAGAATCCCACTTGCAACCTGATCGACAGCTTTTCCCCGACCGCGTGGAAACTTTCGCCTGTACTCGCAGGTGTCTCCTGGGGAAAGTTGAGCTTGCGTCACTCGCCAAGCTTTTCGTTCGGGCGCGTTAATTACTTGATTAGTGAAAGCTCCCGCCGTGTGCGCGACTGTGTCACGTGACGAACCTAACGAGGCGAGTGCTTATCGATTTGAACTTTGCTCGCCAGACTGCCCGAGACTCTTTAATCACTATTCACTGGGCTGGCTATCAAGAGTTAAGTGAGCTAAGTTTTTTTTTGTAATTAATGCTTATCTTCGAAATGTTCCATCCAAAAAAATCACGTGCTAAACGTTCCCAAGAGTCGAAAGATTTTTTTTTTAAAACAGCATCGTTCATTATTTGTTTACTGTATATTATTTTAATTAAATGAAAATTTCTTAATGTCTTACTACTGTGATTGGCCTGCGAAACTAGTCTGTAAACACTAAACTTTTTGATAAAATATATAACACTCGGGCACAGATAAATAATACCTGCCTTATTTTGACTAGGGCTTGTCGGTTTTCAAAAACCGGTTTTTCAACTGCATAACCGGTTGTGCCGAATTTTTCATAAACGAGTTTATAAACAAAGGGACAGAAAATTTGGATCTTTTATTTGATGGCTTAAAGACCATATGCCCCATATCATTACCCAGCGAAAGGGTATTTTCGATATCAGGAAATTTTGTTACAAAACAATCAGTAGACGCGTTGTGTTTTCTTAACCCTCCAAGGACGAGCGTGACCATATATATGGTCACAAGTAAACACCGTTGTCTATTGATCCCACTATTCATTTTGTTTCTACATGAATATCGTTGCTTTCACTCATATTTGGTTAAAAAGGGTACAGACTTCAGTTAGTCATCAGCCGCGGGGACAGAAACGGCCACCAAAATCACATGTGATTTTTTGAATTTCCGTTTTTTTTTAATGGACATTTTGAAATCCTTAGTTATTTTTTTATCAAAACTTCAAATTATTTACAGTTCTTTTGCTAATATATTTGTATTGAAATTATGTTGATCTAAAGAGGTAAAATTGAAAATATTCTTAAAAATTTCACGTTTAGCTATATTTCAACCTCGAATGTTTGAGTGCCCATACGGTCATGCTCGTCCTTACTATTGTCCGTACACAATATTACACGGTAATAAAAAGATGAGCATGACCATATAGTCATGCGGGGTTTCCATACAACGACTTTACATTTTTTTTAAAAATTTTTGTTAGGAATAAAAGTTAACCGTGACTTCAATATGGTCTTAAAAAAATATCTAAAAAAGCTCTCGTCTCTGGAGGGTTAATTAAATCATATTTTCTGAAAAATAACACCAAATAATTTCTTGTTGTGTATTATGTACATAAATAAACGACATAAAATAATGAACTTTTTCTCGCTATTTTAATTGAATTATCCATTTTTTGTAACACTTCGAAACCCGGATTAAACCGGTTTTCGAAAAATGTTAACATTCGAAAACCGGTCTATCAAATGTCGGTTTTTGTATAAGCCTTAATTTTGACCATTGAATATTACTACTAAAAACAGGTTATTGTGAGCTATCGGAAAAATCAACTAGACGATTGATGCATGTCAGCTTTATTCTACTAACATATGTTACATGTTTTGTTTTAAATAACTACCATTTCAGAATATTTAAATTAACTACTCATATAATAATACTCAACATAAACTTTGGGATACCCTGTTATCTATATACACTATAGTAATTCATTATTAAAAAAAAACAATCAACTGTATGTTTATACTGATAAAGTTTTTATGTAATATAGAACTGGTTGATAATTAATTGTGTTAATCCAATATACGACAATCCGCTAATCTGGCCTTTGAATGTATTCATCCACAGCCATTTTCAGTGCTCTAGTTCGCAATGTAGCATGTGATTATAGGCTCTAGCGGTGGTTTATCAACCGAAAATCCAGCCAACAGCCGTTATCTACCACTCAAACCGACAACGGCAGGCTGTTGTGGACAACCAGCTGATTTTCGGTTACCCCACAACAATGCGATACGTTGCCGGACGCCTAGCATGTAGAATTTGCAATACGGTAATACTGAAAACGAAAACACGATATTATTTGTTAAACACAGGTATTTCAAGTAATGTTACAGTATTAATGTGTTCACTGATAATAGTTTGGTGGAGAAACAATACATACTATTAAAATAATAAAAACTCTTTTGTACTAATTCCACACTTATTTACGCCCTCAATAGTGTTACTTGGTTCAGTATAGAGCATCCAATCCCGGACTCTTTTGCGATCCCGGTATTTCAGGATTCACAATTTTCGGATCTAGGGATTGATCATTCACAGTCACAATTGTTTGAAATTCTTAGATAATTTTCGGATTCACAATTATTTAGGAGTTTTCGGGATCCCGGGAGAAATTGAGAGATTTTAAAATGACAGAAGGTGAAATACTTTTTTTTTAGCTCGTAAAATATCGCTAACTATTCAACTCAACTTTTCATCATTGTTTGTTTAATTATATTAACTAGCTGTAAGCCCGTTGACCTCAACGGGGGGATTTTTGTTGCATTTTTAAGAAGTCAGAAAATTACAAACCTATTTATTGAATAAGCCAGAAATTCTAAAAATAAAATAAATATATCTCGGGGCATATATCGACAGCATGCCCTGTAGTATTTAAATTGTTAATTATTTAATTTTTGGAATAATGTTGACTTTGCTAACAATTATTTTTCCTATTAGCAGAAATATACCTCGTAAATTACCTAATTTTTGGAATAATGTTTAAGTTTGCTGACAATTTTTTTCGTAGTGACAGAAATTTCGTAAAATATTAAATCTTTGGAATAATGTTCAAGTTTGCTAACAATCATTTTTCATAGTAGCATAAATCGACCTCGGCGCATATATCGACAGCCCTGCAGTTTTAAATTGTAAATTACTTAATTTTTGAAATAATGTTTAAGTTTGCTAATAATCATTTTTCACATGCAAAATGGTATAAATTAATTGCACATTTTATCAAAACAAAATTATCAATTTTCCATGTTACAATCAAATGCATATTTATCAAATTAATCAGAATAAATTAACTTCACTAATTCGCCAAACGGAGCTTATTTTTAGGAATATATGAGTCTTTAAGGGAACCAAACATAAAAATGGTGAAACTTTTCCATTTGACTTTTAAGTGCAATTACGTTTTCAATTATTTTTTGTGGGAACTGTCATCAACTTTTAATTTTATGTGAAAGTTTTTTCAATAAATAAGCATAAAAAAAGTAATACAAAATAACTTAGATTATTCCACGTATTGTGCTACAAACTGTGACACGTGTTTCGCCTATTTCAGAGGAATCCTCAGACAGACTTACTTTCAGTAAGTAAAAGTAAGTCTGTCTGAGGATGCCTCTGAAAGAGGCAAAACACGTGTCACAGTTTGTAGCACAATACGTGGAATAATCTAAGTTATTTTTTATTTTATATTCAAATGAACTTCCACAAAGTTACCGACGAATCCATCGAAAGCATAAACAATGTATTTTAGAGAAAAAATGATTGAAATTATGCAATAAAAAGGGTGGGTTCAGTTCACTTTTTCCCATCATCCTAACTTGGCTCACTTTGCCGTATTTTAATCTCGTTGACCCCAATCTATCAAACTATTTCGCTTACTTTATTTATATTACTATTTGAGCATAAATTTACCTTGTCATTCATTATTTGACAATATTCCATTTTAGTCAGTAGGAATCGCAAATATCGTTCCATTTTCAAATTTTAATTTTATATACACTATTTTTATCGCCTTGATATTTATGACGTTAGCTCAGTTGATAGAGAGCTCGACTGGTAATCCAGAGTTCTGTGTTCGATCCACGGTCGCGGCGTTTTTTTGTATGAAATTTTTTCAGCGATTTGATTTGTTTCGTCAAATAATAAACAGTGTATTGGGAAAATATGTCTTTAGTATGAATTTAAAAAAAAAATAATTAATGGCGACAGCGGGGCAGGATGGGGGGGGGAGGAGGACCGTCTTTCTTGACGTCATCGGAAAGGCGAAATCGCGACCATATACAAAAGAAAAAAGTATGTATTTAGTATGAATAAAAATATTGCGTCAGCGGAGCTTTGTGGAGGGAGGGGGAAGGGGCAGGGGGAGGGGAAATCGCGGACAATCATGCAATCATGCAATCATACGGACATTATCGAGTATTAATATATAGATTATTATATAGAAATACATCTTATTCTTAGCTGCTATAATTCTTTAAAATAAAAATGAGAAATAGTGCTTTGTATGATTCTATTAATAAAAACACAATATTCATTTTTATTTTATTTCCACTTCATTTTAAAAGGTCAGTACCGGTTTCGCCTATGGCGAGCATTGTCAATTGAATGCAACTCGTCATGAGCGAAACCGGTCCTGATCTTTTAAAATAAAATGGAAATAAAGTACAAAGGGATATTGTGTTTTTATTAATATAATGCCTTTCCACCAAGTATTGACAGTGAACACCCTAAAAGTGTATCATATTCAATAGCTATTTCAATTTTTTTTGGATATCAAATTTTTGGAGCTTTAAGTACCAGGACGTGTTAGCGTCAAGGTTCTTCTAGTCTCTTTCATCGCTATTTTTTTTTTGAAAAATTGTATTCCCTTACCATCGTTGCAAGGGTGTGATCACTACAGAGATAAGAAGTTCACGGGAACTCCATGAGCATTATTTTGCAAATTACATTCTATACACTGTAAATGTACACACACATCCGCATATGTATGTACATAAAAAAATGTGTATTGAAAAAGCAATATGAATTCGAAGATTCTTTAAAAACTGAATCTCGAAATAACTTAACCTGAGTACAAAAAAAAATAATGATCTATTCAACGCGTAAACAGTTGGCAAGAAGTTTTATTTTCTGCCTCTTCGTAAGGCGGAGAAGTAAGTAGATATCTGTCTATCAGTTTATTGATAATTCTGTTTCCGCCGAGTAATCCATTAGTAGTCTGCCTCACGAATTCAAGGCTACGAGTTCCTATCCCTTCACGCTCACTTCACTTAACTCTTTCTCTGACAGGTGCCATCTATAATTTCTAACAATATCGCGATATCAAATTCTAATTTAGATTTCACTGTTTTCCTTCTCCTGTACACATTTAAATATCTGTAGAATGTAAGTAAACGTACATTGAAATACTTAGACTTCCTCTTAAGTTATTTTTCTATACCTACTCTTTAAACAAATTCATCCGGCGAACTTAAATTCCGTTTAATTATGTATGCGTATGGTAACATATATTCTATGAAACCTAAAGATGCGAAAATGACATGAGAAGAAGTCAGACGACTTATGTATAAGCGATGGGAAATTCTCGAGGTGGTCATATTATTTTAGCTAAGAAACGGAAGTCATTGTGTTCGTATTTTGAGTAATTTAATTATTTTCCTTATTTAATGCTTCACTCACTTTAACTTTTCCGGTTCTAAGCTCAAGAAATGCGACCCATTACCCACATTTTCTTAAATATCTATTTTAATGTGGGTGATACAATGTTTATAATTAAAGTTTTCTTATAATCATAGTTTTTTGGACCTTTTGTAGTTTATATAAATACGCGATAAAGCGATAACACGATAAGCGCCCGCGATAAATGATCGTTCCTAAGATAGCTGGGATAAACTCGTCAGTTGCAATTTCATATGTGTGCTGAGATGACGTATTTTTTACGCGCAAATTAAAATATGATTATTTATTAAAAAACCACGGATTTTTATTTAAAAAAAATGTATAAGGAATGATGCAGAGAGATATTTTAAAGCCCTTAGACTATTTTTTTTTTTGAAATTCATAAGAATAAGGCCAATAATGAGGAGACCACTGGGGTCCCTAAACGACCCCCATCGAATGAGAAGTATTTTTCTAGTCTCCGAGTCGCGAGAGTTAACCGAGTCATGACGCTTTTTTGTCATTCTCAGTTTCACCTTAGAAAGTCATATAATATATATATTTTAATATCATATTTGCTATTTTGAATCCATTCTTAACTACGGTATTAGATGTTACCGTGATTACATATGATCTCGTAATCGCTTTCTTCTACCGTTATATCTTAAACGTTAGCATTAAATAACAATGGCCAAAAGTGTCATTTTTAACAATCAAAATGAAAAATAACGATTTTTTTGTCAACCCCTAGTTAGTAAATTTTCTAATTGAGGTAGCTAATTTCCGATCTTTAAAATAAAGTGAGTGATCATTAAAGATTAATATTATAGTTCAATCATCAAATAACTTCTTTTGTTTTTTTTTCAATCTGGCTTATCACTCAATGTTGACTTACCGTTGACTTAAATCCTCGATACGTTTTATTTAGTGAGCGTAGACCGTCAAAACAAAAATACAATACACTGTTTCGGTTTAGAAAGCATAATATAGTTATATATTCAAAAGCACTAAGACTGTTAAAAGCTTTGCGAGCTTTTGTTATTCAAAGGGTTAATGATCACCTTCCCTACGTCGGCCGCAGAACTGACCTGAATATTTTAGCGTTTTCCCTTTCGAGGGTAAGGTATTTTCAGCCTTTTCACTGAACTCGATGTCTCTTCAACCTACTTGCAAGTACGCGCGAATCTATAGTAGACTTTATGTCAGGCATGGAAACTGACATTGATAAAAGTGGATCGATCGCGGTCGCCGGAAATAACAAGTATAACTGAAGTCTATTCGTCTGAAGATGCTTTTTATAGAAGTAAAACATGTTTCACAAATTATAACACAACAAGTAGAATAACGAAGTTGACCATTTTTATCGTATTGTATCGTACAAAATGTTGGTGATATAATTAGAACACTTATATGCATGACAAACGTTTATTATCATGTACATTAATATTAAAATCGACTAATTCGCGCTCGGTATATATATAAAAAAATCATTGGCACTTTGTTCACAAAAAAAATAACATTCACTATTTTTTCTCCTTCCGTGACAATTTTATATTAACATAATATTTTAATATTAATATAATATTATTTATTATTATATACACTATAGCCGATTAATACATTATATTATAACTATATTATACCATAACTTATACATACAGATAACTGTATTTATAAGTTACTAATTAAATTTGAATAGTTCAGATTATGTACATTCACACAGATTTTTTCCACTAACGACCCGGGTTTCGCCTTTCGGCATCTTCAGGCGTCCAAGTGCACGGATGAATTTGAACTGCCGAAATGCGAAACCCGGGTCGTTAGTGACAAAATCTGTGCCAAAAATTCCACCAACCACCTTCAGTCGAAATCTTAAAATATAGACTGTAATTAAAATGTTTAATACTTCTAAAAATGTAGATAATAACAATATGAATCACATCAAAACACTATTAAGTTAGAGCGGCCACTAACGATAAATCCGAATGTTTTTCTAATTCTCGGAAATATTATAATTTAAAATATCATTCACATTAATAATATTAATAGCCATAAACGACAATTAAGCTGCTTCCGGTTGAAGCGGGGAAGTATACTTCTTCAAAACCAACAGCCATGAGTATTCTGAAAAAGAATTTATCAAAACCATATCAAATCTTACAAGCAAATGAATAAAAAATATGAAATGAATAATAAACGTATGATTTTTTGTATTATTTTGTATTCACTGAAATATACTTGTCAATTAGATTTTGAATATTATCTCTAATATCTTAGTGCCTGCGTGAGATTTTCTTATGACAGTCTTTATTAAATAAGTATTTTTATCAATGTATCGCTAATTTTATTGCATTTAAATTAAAATTAAGGTCGACAAAATGTCGTCGTTATTTTTTTTAACATCTTTAAAATAGGATACAATTGTAAATTTTTGATTTATTTCCATGCATGTTAAAATTTAACATGATTAAATGTTAGGAGTAACGAAATGCATACATAATTCTGTGAATACTTTCTTTAGTAATTTCAGTACAAATTTGATTACTTTAATTGAGTTTTTATCATTACTGCTTTTCTGCACATATTTCTTTTTTAATGATATTTTGAAAATCTGTCATTTGTAAGTCGGTGTGCTATTTCGTGATTGCATTTAATTAAACGTATGTATAAATATCGAATCTCTCTAGTAATCGAATGTTTAGAAATTATCAGTAATCAAGTACTACATGCTTCGGTTGGCATCCCTGATAACAGCCAGTCTCATTTGATGAACCACTCTCATATTTAATATTCTACCCTCTTTTCGATTCGGGTTTTTGTCTGTGTAAAGAGCCGAATTTTTAATTATAACCAGAAATTTTATTGACTACCAAAAATATGCCGGGAAATCCATCTCGGCCAATCAGTTATTTTATTCATAATGGGTCCTTAGAAATTCTTTTTACTCATTTTATATGTCGTATGAAAAGCTTAGATTGGGCGTTATGACTATCGTTTTTAAATTTACTTTTCAGATTCGATTGGCGCTATGCGATGAAGGCCGAAAAATAGTTTAAACAAATTATGTTCAATAACATAATTTAAATTTAACCAATGTACAGTAGCAGCTGTATACCCATTTACTTGTGCTGCCATCATTAAATACGTTTAAGTCATCAATTGGTGAATCTTCGTTTCAATTGGCAATAAAAGAACGAATCCGCGAGATATACCACTGCGCTTTTTACCATTAAAAAAAATGCTTGCGATAAAATGTTTAATGCTGTAAAAAAAATCTTACCCTTGAACGCACCGCAATGGCGTTTCAACCCTATTTATGTGCCATCAAACGCAAATTGTTTCCTCCGAATCGTCAAACAGAACCTTCAACTTTGGAATCGTTTGAAAAAACTGGACAGTCTTCTCAAACTTGTCGTAGAAATTACGAAACCTTTTGACAGAAAGAAAAAGTTCCCAACGCTGCTAATCCTCTTACGCTTTGTACACCGCGTCCGGGAAATGAATAGCTTTTGACGCTAGTTCTTTTCTGTGTTAATTCAAAGGGTATCACTTAAAACTTGAATTTTATAGTTTCTCTTTGAAGTTTTCTTGCGAAGCATCCGTCTATGAAATTAAATAGAAGCTATTAACCTCCCGTAAACCTGACTGGACAGATTTTTATTTTATTCCATAAATCAGTGGATACCAGCTAACTTGAGTAGTTCGCATAATATTTTTTTAAAAAATCATTTGCGGTGAAAATAATAATAATTTTCTATAAAAAAGTCATGATATATATTATTTTTTTTTAAATATATTTTATGTAAAAAAAAAAACCACGGCATCATCAACGTACTTGGACGGCTAAATATTTAGAAAAAAATAGCTTTAAAATAATTTTAAGAATTTTAATTTAAAATTCTAGATCCGTCCAATCATTTGATATTTAAAATTAAAACCATATATCGTCTTGAAATAAATGATTTTTGTGCTCTAAACATACATTGAAATGATTGCAAATGTATTTTTTTTTAGTCTTAATATGATGGTTCTTTTATATATTCAAATACATATATTCTTTATTCCATATCCGCTCCCAACGTGAAGCATATAACTTTATAATTGAGTTATCTGAACTGATTTTTTTCTAAGAGAAATTTTTGTTGCTAGTCGACCTTTTTTTCTAAGATAAAAGGGATAGAGTGATAGAGCTACGACAGGACTAGTGGTTGGCTAACCACTGTTGGTATACCCCTTTATTTTAAATTGGAAGAGTGGGAGGGATATTTTACACATCACAAACACCCATACCTTAGTACCGATGAATCGATTTTTTAAAAAATACCGTTCGTGCTGGGACTCGAACCCGTGAGATTTGTTGTGGAAGCCAACGACGTTGACCTCTGCGTCACGGACCTTGACATATTTAAGCACTGAACCAAACCCAATATTTTTATCAATACTTGGATTAATATTTTTATTCAAGCGCTATATATTTTGTATAGTGCACTCTCTAGTATCGGTGTTTTAATATTATATTTTTAAATGTAATTATATGTATATTTTTAATCTATATCCGCTCTCAATTTGGATCATATGTCTTCCTAATAGAGGTATTTCAACAGATGTTTTCTACGAAAACTGTTTGTTAGTCAACCTCTCTTTTTCAAAGAGAGTAGTAGGTATAGAAGGATAAAGCTAAAACTAGTGGTTGACTAAACGCTCCCGCTCCGCCCAGTTATTGAAAGATTTGAAAAGTGGGAGGGAAAATAAGACATCACAAACACCCATGTCTTCAAAAAAATCGATAAATCAATCGAAAAAAATCTGTTCGTACTAGGACTCAAACTCGTAAGGACCGGCATGGAAGCCTACAACGCTAACCGCTGTGCCGTATGACCCGACAATATTATTGATATTATTGATACGAAAAAATGGAATGACTTCACGTTAGAAATAAAGTAATATTGCACTGAGTACATTTTTCTAATGCCGCACTTATTTCTTTTCGTATGCTATATTACATGTTATAAGTGGATCATAGAGCTTTCGAACGCCGTGCATAATGAATATTACTTAATATTTTTGCCAAGATAAGTTATGCAAATTACGCGATAGGCATTCCGTTTGACAGGTAGGCACACCTCACCTTACTACCCTGAGGTGATTTGCACCAAAAAATCTTTATCGGCGTCTAAATTTGATTGATGAGTCGCCGCCACGTACTTCTTCACGGTCATCCATGATGCTTACATACGCCACGTTACATACACCACACATAAATAGTTACGAATAACTCTTTTTTACACTGTAGATACGATCCACAAAACAACCGTGTAAAAAAGTCACAGAATTCATAAAAAAAAAATATTGGTTACCTGAAATTAAAAAAGGCTCGTATTTTTTCGGTCAGAATTTATCGGTCAGAATAAATAATCGTAATTTAAATGAAATTAAAAAAAAAACCTAACCTAAACAAAATTGTTATAAAATATTCTGATCGTATAAAATTTTTATTCTGACCGTTCATATTTTTATTGTGATTAAAAATTGATTTAAATATTGACCATTTAATTTGTTCCCATTAAAAAAATCGTTCACTTTTAGGGTGTTCGCTGTCAATACTTGGTGAAAAGGCATTATATTAAAAAACACACAATCTTCCGTTGTACTTTTATTTACCAATATCAACACCGGTTTCGCTCATAGCGAGTATTATCAACTGATATAATTAACAGAAATATAACAGTGTTATGTACGTATACAAAAAATAAATTAATTAAAAAAGGTGTAATAAACAATTGGCATAGCTGAATGGAGATTATAATGGCTTAACACGTATAGACAAGACATCTATTGAAAAAATATGAAAATAAAATATGTATTTTTTACCATTGGGTACAAGAATAAATGGAAAAAAATAGATTTTTACCAAAAGTAGATATATATTAAAATACAGTATGTCGCATATCTGCAACACCGTGCATTTAACTTTTCCGGTTCTAAGCCCGAGAGATGCGACCTCAATACCCACATTTTCTTAAATATCTATTTTAATATGGGTGATACAATGTTTATAATTAAGGTATTCTTATATCATAGTTTTTTGGACCTTTTGTAGTTTATATAAATACGATAAGATAAGAGATAAGCGCCCGCTTATCAGCGATCGTTCGTAAGATAACTAGGCTGAACGCGTCAGTAGCAAATTTATATTTGTACTGGAATGACGTCTTTTTACGCGCAACTTAAAATATCATTGTTTATTAAAAAAACACGGTTTTTTATAAAGAAAAATGTATGAGGAACGATACAGAGAGATATTTTAAAGCCCTTAGATTTTTTTTTTTCAAATTCATAAGAATAAAGCTAATAATGAGGAAACCACTGGGGTCCATCCCCATCGGCAGAGAAGTATTTTTCTAGTTTTCGAGCCGCGAGAGTTAAGGGTTTAACTCGTGTAAAATTATAGTTTTCGTCATTTTTAGTGTACTGTGATATTTGAACATCGTGTAAAAAAGAGTTGAGTGTACATATACTATTTTAACATTTTTTTAATGTAAAACATTTAATAATTTTGGCTCTTCCTACACAGTTAACATGTGAATGTTGTTGTACAGTAAATAACATACAGCATACTTTTTGATTACTTAACTTCTCTTACAAAGTTTTAATAATACTCTTATTGTCCATTTTTCGAATTCTTTTCTTGTGGTTTTTCATAATAAACGAATTTATTAAAGGTAGACATGGCATAGGTGAGAATTTCCTCCGGTATCGGACCGGTATCGCCCATAGCGAGCAACAAAAATAGAATTTGACAGTGCTATTGATATAAAAACAAATTTTAAATGAAAAGGTGTAATAAACAATTGGCATTGAAAAGAATTTACGAATTACAGTAGAAATTATGAATAAGATAACATTAATTAAAATGTTTTACACATCTGACATGTAATTAAAATATCATCAAAGAGTAATAAAGTTAAAGCAATCAATGACTATTAATAAAAACACAATATTCCTTTGTACTTTATTCCACTTTATTTAATAGGTCAGGACTGGTTTATTGCGAGCATTGTCAGTTGACAATGCTCGCAATAATAAAGTGGAATAAAGTAAATATTGTGTTTTTATTAATATAATGCCTTTCCACCAAGTATTGACAGTGAACACCCTAAAAGTAAAGCAATGACTAATGGTAATTACAAACATAATTATAATTTCGGAAATTTTAACAAAGTGATCTAAAATGATACATTGCTCAAATTAAAAACTTA
The DNA here is from genome assembly GCA_031772345.1 of Himalopsyche anomala. Lineage (NCBI taxonomy): Eukaryota > Metazoa > Arthropoda > Insecta > Trichoptera > Rhyacophilidae > Himalopsyche > Himalopsyche anomala. Next base: position 18,821,633 of record CM062835.1, read on the forward strand.
ATCATGATTTAACTGCTTCCAAGTAGTATGTATACTTTTACAAAATCGACAGCCATGAATATTTTGAAAAAGAATTTTTAAAAACCACATCAATTCTAACAGACAAAAGAAGTTAAATTTAAATATATATAAGAATAGTTAACTTAGGTTAATGCAATGGATATACGTACGGTAAAGGCGAATTCACAAATGTAATTTGTTCATTCAATAGATCTGAACCATGCAACAATTAATATTCATTGATTTCTAAAATTTCCTGTTTATCTACAATAATTTTACAGACTTTGTAATGCTTTTTCACCAAGTATTTATTGACAGTGAACACCCTAAAAGTGATTTAAAATGTGATTGTATTAACATTGTAACTTTGTTTAAAGAATACATTTTAGACATAACTGAGAGTATTGTTTTATTTTTATTTGCTTCAGTGTAAATGTTGTTAAAATTCTAAACATATCCGGATAGAGAATTACGCGTAAATTTTCGCTTATGAAAAATGCACAATATGTCGCTGCGAACGTGTAAACTTTAATGCCAGAAGGCGGCCATCCCGCATAACTGGAAAAAGGCATACAACTTTCGATACAAAGAAAATTGAGTCACAAAAAATAGATATTTTAGTCATTATTTTACGAAACAATATACGTATTTTTCTTTTATAGTTCAGCGTCGCCTTTTTATCAGTATTGATATTTTGGTCATTGTTTATTATTGGGGCGCCTCCAAATTATTATGAAAAATGTATCGAAAAAATACCACTTTGTAAACACAGAAATAGATTTATATTTCGTTCATGATAAAACATTACCTCGTTTTCAACCTGACAAAAATTTAACAGAAATCGAAAAAATCTACCGTATTTCTTCATTTAAAAAAATCATTTGCCAAACATAATTTTAACACAATGATCATATTTTCTCTGTTTATGGGAAAGTTTCTTTTTGATAAATAAAAAATTAAATTCCCTAATCGTGTACAGTCGTTTTAAATCACAGGCATCGATACCTTTGAACACAAATCTTTAGATCTTGTGATTGCAATAACTGTCGAATATATCAATACCGGTTTTTCAATATTTCATATTAAATACCGGTATTTCAAATATCAATGCCGGTATTCTAAAAAATAAAAATAAATGTGCTAGCAATAATTCATATTGGTCTTCAGACATTTTATATAAAATACCGTCATTAAAAAATATAACGTTAACGGGTGATTGTCATAGATAATAAATACGTCATTGAATGTCTCGTCAGTTCTAAAAATGAAAACGTCATTATTGACTATTCTTTAGCATATTTTAGTTCATTGCGAACAATTATAATTAATTCTCATAACTGAAATACTTCAAAAAATACCATAAATACCGGGATTCTGGTTTCGGTAAAACCGGTATTGCAATCCCTAATTGGACCGGTGAATATCGTTACCGAAGTCAACGAAATTGTCCATTCCGCGATCATTATTAAGTTTCACTATGGCTCTTGTTAAACGAAATGGAAACGTCAATTATTTTAAATCGCAAATAAATACTCAAATAATATAGTAAAATAATATAGTATCAAAGTGGGCACTAAAATACAATTTTCTTTTGAACCTTCGTGTCGAAAATCATCGAGTAAATTTAAAACATTGCTCTCAGTAAGCACCCTATTGTTATTTGTATAGCAATAAGTCTCCTCATTGCCAAAGTTTATTGTTATTTCGATGTTTCGTTTTACAATATAAAACTTTTAATTGCCAACCATACTCGGGTAAATTGCGAGTGCCAATTTTGAACAACCCTGAATCTTTTTCAAAGCTTGTTTATGTACTGAGTTTTATAATGAATTCAAATTTAACGTACAAAAGCATACTTTTATTACACCTTTTTCAGGTTGCAGGTCATTAAATTATATCATTGATGTATGGACTAGAAGTAAAAAAAATATCTTAAAACCCGTGCAATTGTGTTGTGATGTATTGAGTAAATTTGAAAACATTTCTCAAAATTATGACAAATATTTTTTAAAATTATATTATATGCATATGAAATTAATGAAGCCTTAAGTCCTCGGACGCTTTAACGTCGAAGTTTTTCGAGACTCCTTCATCACTGATGTTATATGCTGTTTGCACTCCTTTCATGAATTAATAATGCGAATAATATCAGTGGATTTACAATGGATCTTAATAAAAACTCTTCAATAAAGACTTTAAAACATATAATACAAGAAATATTGCAATTTAATTATTGTACTATTTTTCGTCATTTATATATGACTTAATACGTTTGCACATGAGACCAACGAAATAGTATTAAGTCTTTTTATAAAAACACTTGGGTCAAAATGTCGTTTCCATGGAAATTCTTTCTTCTTAATAAAAAATAACGAAAATACGCGAGTATCTTTTGTCTATACTTCATTACAGATGTCGCCAGAGGGTAAACGAGATCCTTAATATTTACTTTTTTGTCATAAATGTTGCCATTCTATAAGCTATATATTTATCATTTTATTATATTTTTAGAAACAATCCACTTTGAAACATTGTTCAAATTTGACATTTATTAAAAGTGATTGTCACACTGAAACGTGTTTTGGCTCATCTTACTCGATTGTGGCGTGCTATTTATTTTTATAATCCGGGTTTATTTAATTTTATTTTAAGTAAATGTGCTTGTTGTTTTTCAATGCTAATTGAAAATAATACTCTTTATCATTTTTGTATTCACTTTCAATACTTATAATATATTAAAAATACTTGTACTGATTCCAAATTTATTTAGTATGGAATGACAACTGTTTTGTCTTGAGCAAAACCGTTCTTGTTTATATTAAAATAATGTGGAATTAAAACAAATGTGTTTTGTTTTTTTGTTCTCTATTAATCGCATTCATTCTTGAAAATACTGCCGTATTTACATCATTAGCAAATCTTATATATTAGTCAAAACATGTTTTGGCACGCACCTTCGCCAATGAGTTAAAAAGTAAGTTATGTGTTGGTGCATTTCCAACCGCATATATTTGTCGAAATATAATAATAGTTTTAAAAATACAGCAATTAGACTACGTCCTTTTTTATTACGATGTCCACGGGATCGAATCTTTGTGTAGACACTTTACGTTCGAAAGCAATAATGCCTGTGATATGTACATAACACACCAACCATCTGATCTTTAAAACAGGCACAGTTAATTAATTACTTGCATTTTTTATCCACATCATTCCACCCTTACCCTATATATTGTATATTTATACGAACGAAAGAATAACAGCGAGTTATAAAACATTTTCAATTAAGATGATCTATTGCGAGACGAAAAATTCGTTGCTGATTAATTTGACGTATGTGTGTAAAATATTTTGGTTCACATTAATTCATCAAATGTGCTTAGCAAACAATTGTCACGTAACTTTTTGTATTCGAAGAAAATTTTGTGTAAAATGTTAAAATTTGTTTCTAAAGCGAATTTACAAAAAACTGGTTGCTAAGGAATGAAAATGGATTTTTCACTGAAATTTAAGCTCAAAAGCTTAAGAATTTTAGCTGTATGATTCTGCATTCATATATTGAAAAAATAATCAAGGAATGCTACATTTGCTTCTCACTCACCTCGTTTGCGAAAAAATATAGTTTGCTTTTTTAACCTTACTAGTTTTTTGTACTTTTTTCGTAAAATTCTAACAATGTCATTATGTTCCTACAATTTCTTTTCTCGTATTCGTCTTTTAATAATATTCTATCTATAATAAATCATAAAACGTGTCTGTAACAGACTGCACCGATATTTTTTTTCCCGGCTTCAATTTTGATGAAGATTTTTTCGCCCTCCGCTCGCAGAAGTTCAATATTCTCCCGATAGATTGCGCCGCTGACGTGTTCCTTTTGACAAGGACCGTTTCCCATTGAACTCTCGCCAAGTGGAAAATATCGCGATCCGAAAAGCTCGCCTGCAAAATGAATGGATGTTTATTTACACTCCAATAATGCCAATAATAGTGAATATTGTGAACCCGCTTCAAAAAATAGACCAGCAATCAAGAAGTGATCGACAACTTGTGAAATATTAAACAGAGTTCGCTTAGTATTTTATTTCTTTAAAATATTTTACACATTGTGATTAACTTTTTCATTTTTACATAACAACGTTTTAAAAAAAATAAACGATCCGTGAAACCTATCCTAATCATGACATACAGTTGTGTAATTAGAACAAAAATAATGTATTTTATTTTCATAGATATAATATACGTCCCCTTCCAATATGAAGCATATTGCCTCCTAATGGAGGTATCTCAACAGAGAGCTGGTTGTTACTCAATTGCTTAACCTTTTTTTTTCGAAAAGAGTATGGATATAAAGAATAAGGCTATAATAGGGCTGTTAGTTATCTTATCGCTCTCGCTTCGCCTTGTTATTTTAGGATTGAAAGAGTGAGAGTTTTTTTTAGATATCACAAACATCTATACCTTTGAATAGAAATCAATAAATCGATTGACTAATTGCTGTTCTTAACGGAACTTGAACTTGTGAAATCTTTCACAGAAGTCAATGGCATTGACCCACCACGAACCTGAAAATCTATTGTTAGTTTGAAAAGTATATACTAGTACAATTCATGTTTCAATATTCAACATAAATAATAAATGGAAGACTTTTGATATATTTGGTTATCTTCAATCTCAGGCACAAAGTTTTATCAATATACATATGTTAATTCTCGCTTTATTAACAGTTTAAAATTATATTATTTTGAAGACATTAAATATTTTATGACAACAAACTATTGGAACGCCAAATATTTTGAATTTCAATAAATTATCTTTTAGTCGAAATTATTACTTTTTTAACCGTAGTATTTCATTGCGTAAAAATTCACAATACCTTCTTCTCTCATCGCAAAGGCAACCAAAAAAATATCGTACACATAATATTCATAAAAGAATATCATCACTCATGTTTCATAAATTACAGTATTTAATTTCCCATTCCATTTCTGGCGGCTGATTGTTATTTCAGGAAATTTATATTTTCATTGTTTCACTGGCAACATCGCATTTAGTAATTTCAGATAAAGATGTTCTCGCATTTTAAATCAATTTTGTTTGTAGATTTCAATGAAATCCAAAAAGAAATATATTGTTTCTATCATATGATGTATATGTAATGTAACGATTAGAATAGACTATATCTTTAGTTTGAATACTTTTACGAATATTTAAATCGACTATGGAAATAAAAAAGGACGTAACCCACAGTTTTTTCAAAACAGCTTTTTTCGATAATCACAATGTATACAACTTGATACACGTTCTATCAAAAGGATGTGAGCTGCAAATGCCGAATTAGTATCTTAATTTAGCTTTTAAGTTTGAAAAAAGATGTGCTTGTGAAAATTGAACCCAAGAAAAAAATCTGAAAAAAGGTTTTTCCTAGACAATTTCTTAAATTAATATTAAATTATGTCAATTAAACACCAGTTTAGAAGTCTACGTCCATGTCCAGGTTGTGTATATTTCATAATTTGCATATGGCCCAAAATCATGAAAACACGTTTTTTGTGCCTCCTGTAAAATTTGGTATGTGTGGGTTACGTCCTTTTTCATTTCCAAAGTCGAAATGTCCTTATATACGAGTAATAGTGTGTATACTTTTAAATAAATTTACAATAGAACAGCGTCGTCTCTTTGGTAAAAATACATATCTGTTATCCATGAGTACATACTTGTTTGTAAAAATCTAATTATCTAAACAATTGAATTCGTAATTATTTTATAAAACTCAATTAAACTATTTTTTAAAAAGCAGTGATTTAAAATGAAATAAAAATGCAATATCTACGTTAAAAACTCGGTAGATCTATTTCGGCATCACCTATTGTATATATAATAATCCCATAAGAGGTAAAGTGAGCCAAGTGGTGTTTTAGAAAAAAAATAAGTTAGATACATTATAATATTCTACATGTCGTAAAGTATCGTAAAATTGAAGTAACCTCAGTTAATACGCATTGCAATAATGTTATCTCCGTAAAATAAAAATAGGCAATCCGCCAAAACACCAAGTGAAGACGTGGTTGTACTTAAAAGTTCATGATTTTTTTACCATCTTACTAGTTGGTTTATTTCACCTCTCGAGTGCTCATATATAATGCAAATAAAAATATTTTGTTTCTTTTTTTTTAACTATGTCCGCTCTCAATGTGGAGCATATGGACTCCTAATGGAGTTTATCTCAACAGAAGTGTTTCTACGAGAACTGCTTGTTACTCAGTTGCTCAACCTCTCTTTTTCCAAAGAGAGTAGGAATAGAAAGAAAGGGCTAGGACAGGACTAGTGGTTAGCTAATCACTCTCGATACGCCCCGTTCATAGGATAGGATGGGTGAAAGGAGGGAATTCAAGACATCACATACATCCATGCCTTTGAACAGAAATTCATAAATCGATTGAAAAATCAATTTATAAAACTGTCCGTACCGGGATTCGAACCAGGGCCCTCCGTAGCCGAAGACAACAACGTTGACCACTCAACCACACAGGCGGCTTGTTTCGTTTACTGTTGGAAAATATTTTTTGTTTAAGTTGCAAGTTTTATTTTAACGTGATACATTCGGCTCAAAGAGTTTTATTAGGAAGCAAAAAATATACTTTATAACTTGTGCCAGATCCAGTTGGTTTACGACAGAACCTTAAAGGAAGAAAATTTGAATGATTCAAATAAATATACGCTTTTCTTTATGCGTGGCCGTGCTGTATACACAACACGTCGTCCTTGTAGAAGGAGGTCTGTATAATCCTGGCGTCAACCCTTACTATTGTAAGTTCTTCCATCCGTCCCATGTGTCACGTGACAAAGCGAAAGCCTGCTTCTGACACGTTGTGTACAGATGACGAGGCGACCATTATTTCGTGACGCCTGCGGGGCTTTTCTCATTTTTTAAAGTATCTAGACACCAATTAAAATGTGGGTATCTAATACATTATTTTTGTATTTGGTTTTTACGTTAAGTATAACATAAATGTAATAATTTAAAAAAAAAACGCATTTGTACTAAAACGTATTTTTATTTATAATTATCAGTACCGGTTTTATTAGGGTATTAGGGTACATCGAACAATTGGTAATGAAAGGAATTTTATAGATTAATGTGCAAAAGATTCATATTTTGTCAAATCAAAATATGAATCAGTGACAATAATCAGTTACTTTATCCGTTTGCTTTACTTACAGTTACTATTTTCTTTTTTATTATTTTGTCTGTAAGAATTGATATGGTCTGTTAAATTATTTTTCAGAATCTTCTTGGCTTGTTGGTTTTGAAAAAATCTACTAACTTGCGTTAACCGAAATCGTAAATCGTCGTTAAAGTATTAGGGTGATTGTCATGAGATACATATCGATTGTGGAAAGGGAAAAGGACGTAACCCACAGTTTTTTCAAAGCAGGTTTTTTTCGATAATAATAATGTATCAATCTTGATACACGTTCTATCAAAAGGATGCAAGCTGCAAATGCCGAATTAGTATCTAAATTTAGCTTTTAAGTTTGAAAAAGATGACCTTCAAAAAATTAAAACCAAGAAAAAAGACTGAAATAAAGGTTTTTCCAGGACAAATTAAAATTAGATTATGTCAATTTTACACCAGTTTAGAAGTCTCCGTGCACTTCAAGGTTGTGTTTAATTAATAATTTGCATATGGCCCAAAATCATCAAAATACGTTTTTTGCGTCTTCTGTAAAATTTGATATGTGTGAGTTACGTCCTTTTTCCATTCCACAGTCGATATGCTATTTATCGTTTTCCTGTCTATCTTTAACACTGCACAGACATACAATCTCTCTTTTTTTCTCAGTGCATGCGCTAAGATAGAATTCGTACATGAGCGTATTTTTCGAATGACCAACCATATTCGTGAAAGCCAATGCTAAGGGTTTCATAATATGTAATTTATTAAGAAACTTTCATCAATTCCAGTTAATAATCAGGAAATTTTCTTAAGAAGGAATGGAGTTTAATTTCAAAAATTATTACACTCGGTAAGTCAGTACACAGTGAGTACCGTATAAAATATTTCATTGAAACAGATGGTGTCCGCAGTACAATGTTTGCAGCTCGCCCTGGCAGTAAATCATAGCATTATTCTGATACAACTCCATCCCTTGACCTCACAAACCCATTTTCCTCTTCAAGAGAAAGGTCGTCATACACTTTACATGTTTATGTATTCTAATATTTTTTTGAAAATTTTTCAATTCAACTATTGTGTTCCACATTGACTACTAAGCCCAAACCCATACATGGTACCTCTTATCATATAATACGATAAATAAACACAATATCGCGTAATTTTCTTATCGTCACAATAATTGATGATTGACTTTGATCAAACGTTTTTACGATTAATACTTGTTGGTTTCTCGAATATTGTTCAATAATAAATTTACCACGTATATACTTCACGGCTGGTCAAATATGAACTGTAAAATTTTATATTTACCAAAATGGCGACAAAACCAAGTAATAAATCTTTCCGGCGGATATCTTGTATTATCAAAGATTTAGAATACAAACTGCAATGGTCTACAAACGTTGTACAGTATTTATTATTCATTTAATACCGTACTTCTACAATAATACAAACATACTAACACTCATCGTGAGATTCGTTATTTGTAATGAAACGTTAAATATCGGGGTTTCTATCATTTTATAAGAGATGTAGTTTTTTTCATAATGGCAACTCAGACGGCGCATTCTTTGAGAAAAAAATCGAAACAGATTTAAATATGGAGAAGACAAAACGATTTCGCGCTGAAACTTTTCACATTTTTCCCGCGATAATACACCTTTTGACAGTTCGTTCGAAACGGCTACGTTCTCTTTCACCTACGTCACACAATAATTCTTTCTTTCCCGATAATTATAATTATTAATTTCTACCTCGGCGTATCGTCTGTAATCTTTATAAATTAGAATTTGCTAAAGGGTTCTGCGACCTGCGTATTTATTTTGAGATTATAATTCCTTCTGGGAATACCTTCAATTGCTCGTCGACATTTTAAATTCAAAACATTTTGCTCTTTTATTACAGAGTCTAGTTTAAATTCGTGACTTTAATTTTATTTCCAAGAAAATCCGAATGTTTAAATATTGTTTATTCTAAGAGTATAGGAACAATTCATTGTATTACGTCTTACGTCTTTGTGCCATGAATTTGACTTTAGACAATACGCTAAACAAAAAATCAATTATGCAGAAATAAAAAAAATATGTTAAAATATATTAAATGATATATATTAATTTATTTAATTTGGAATACCAAATTAATTAATATTATTCAATACACGCAAGCTTATTTTAATTTAAAATAGTTTTAATTATTAAATGATTAAATAACAGATTAGTTTTCGAATTTTAGTTCAATAGTAATAACATAAACATACTGTTTATTTATTTATCAACTCAAAAATGAGTTTCTTAGTAGCAAAACGAATAATATCCATTTTTTTGTTTTGAAGATATGTTTGCCAAAAAAATCTAAATACATCACTATATGTATCAAAAAATAGTTAGGTATAAAAAATTCTATTAAAACTGCTAAAACCACTACCAAATATCAATATCGGTGTCTAAGCTCACATTTTTAAATGAATAATATGACATTTTTCTGCGAATTTTTTTTCTAAAATTTTCTTTTTTTGGTCTCATATAATAATATATTTAAATAATAAAGAAAATGCTACTTTTCACTTTTTTTAACATTTTTATAATCCAAAGCCTATCTTCATAATTTGCCTCCTCTGAAAATTCATTTTAAGCAACTAACTAACAACTTGTTCTCGTAAAAATGATTCATTGAATATTCACAGGACACACGTTAGGAGCAGACGATGTAGTGACATTAAAAATTCTCATTAAATTTATCTTATTTTTGTTCGTATATCATTATGCATTTCATTACTACGGCCTTCGAGCCACATGCGGTCTGGTGTGTATTTTTATGCGGCCCGCTATGCACTCAATACATTGTTTTTCATTATATAATAGTATCACAATTTTTATGTTTAAAATTAAATTCTTTTTCCGGCGAAAATAGAAGATGGAAGATATCTACCTAAAAAGAGTTTTTTTCTACTTCGTTTAATTGAGCTTAGAATATCGTAAGTAGCTGAAAAGAATTGGTCCGAATAATTTAATATCAAATAAGGATGGAATTATGACAAACTGTTCAATAATTTATGTAAATTACTCTTTTACATATTTATATAGGTGATAAATTTATATTAAAAAAATGTAATTTTTATAAATGAAAGCCTTAAAAATTTAGGGCGATGTGAAAAGAAAATGCTCTCGAAACGAAAAAGTATCAAAGCTTACATTGTATTTGGTCACAGGTTATTAGGCATCACGTGACCTTGTCTCACTCCCCTCCCCTAATACTTTTCTCTGACCTCTGTAGAGGTGGACCCTCACCTGCCCTTACGTGCCAAGGGAATTGTACCTCCAGCAGTGGCGTGTTTTGATTCGTATGAATAAATTGCTTGTTCGAAGCTTTATGGATTACTACACTAGTCGTTTAGGAAGTCTTTGACATGCATCGAACCGTGTCTATTAAAATTATTTATGGAGTTACTTTAGTTGATTAAAATTAATTTAACATGGTTTTGAACAAATATCTTTTATATTATTAATATTAATTGAAAAAAAAGCTATTAACTATACATATGAGGGTTCTAAAAACAATGACGGCAGTCTACTTATATATTGTTTAAATTCATAAGATCTCTCATCGTATGGAGCTGGCAACGCCGCGCATAAAATTAAGATTTTTTTAAATAAGGCTGTTCCATGATTATTTTTGAAGAATTGAAACTAATTTTTAACAAAAACGGATATCAATATTATTTTTTTCAGACGTTTTATCTATATAACAACAAAAATTGTTTTAATTGATTTGCCAATATTTTATGATTAAGAAAAATGTCATAATTGTTTCCCGATCCTCATATTATATACTCAAATGTAAAAATGTATAACAAGTAGCAACGTGTTTTATTTAATTTAATATTACTTTATTATTTTTAATAATTTGGTGCGGCTCTTGACTCGGAGAAAGAATGGATAATTTGGCCTCAGACCTAGGAAAGGTTGTATATATATAAATTTAAAATAAAGCTGAAAAACATTTAAAGAAGTATAGAAAGTTTGAACGGTTTAAATTTGACAATAAATTTCAAAACTGTAAATTTTCAGAATGGAGATATTAAGCATCAAAGTTTGAACATATTTTTAGAATTGTTTTGTTTATCTTGTGAATGTTCTTGGTTTTGTTAGAATTTTATTCATTGTTACATCAATATTCACTTGTTAATTAAGCATAACGGATACTTTTTACTTGACTCCTTTTGTATGCACAAACTATGATTTTAAGATAATTTAAACACAGAATACCTAAAAACTTGATTTGGTCAACTCAACCTTGTAATAATAACTACAATAGTATTTTCCCAACTCCATTCTTTGTTGTGAACCCTCTCTGAAACATTATTTAATTCTCTGGGAATAATCTTTTGCCATGGTTTATAAGCAGTCTATTTATAAAATATATTTCCATTAAATATTTTTGAATAATATTGCTGCATTGAAATGAATTCGACAATGACGAAAACGTTGTAATATTCCGAAAAGTATTTCACGGACACCTTTTAAAAGTTGTCGTTGCCGCGAACTGAAAATAATGATTTCCAACTTTTATCCCTCGTCGTGCGTTGTTGGATGTTTTTCTCATTTCTTTTGAATCCATTGTGTGGCCACGGAATATTGTGCGCTGGATACATTGTGCAACGGGGAATGTCTCATTGTCCGCCCCGAATTTCTTGCCAGGCTGTAAAAAAAGTACTTACCAAAACCAGTAAGTCACAGATAGTCTCAGAATGAAAACAGAAAGAGAAATGCCGTGTAACGTGTAAGTCTTTGATTAGAATGTGACAATATCGAAGAAACATATATCAGTTATTATTTATTTTACATGATTTTATTTGGATTTTTTATCCATGTCCGTCTCCCAATGTAGAGCATATAGCCCCCTCTAATGGAAGTATCTCAACAGAAGTTTTTCTGCGATAACTGTTTGTTATTATCACTCAAGTGCTCAACCACTTTTTTCCAAATGATTAGGGGTAGAAAGGATTGGGTTATGACAGGACTTTTGGTTAGCTAATTACTTTCGCTACGCCCCTTTTATTTTCAGATTTAAGAATAGGAGGATATTTTTTTGGTTTCACAAATATTTTTACCTTTGAATATAAATTGATAAATCGATTGAAAAGATCCGTCACGGAAACCAACAACGTTGACCACTGCGCTGCGAGTCCGAAAAATAATGTATTAAACATATAATTTTGATGATTATCATTAGTATGTTGTCTTCTTGAATTAAATGAATTGATTGATAACTTTGTTATTCTATTGATTGTGTCACTATCATAATTGAGATACACGTTTCGGTCTTTGAGAAGCTTTTTTAGTTTATTTCTATCGTAAGTTTTTTTATTTATAAAGTAAACATCCATTGTAATTTTTAACTTATTACAAAACTAAGGTTCGGTTTTTTTTTCTTTTTACTGAACGCAGAGAGAAGGTAAGATAAAAAACAATTAGTGCTATTTCGGCGTCAACCCGTAGTCTAATAAAATAATATTTCTCAATCACATGTACATGGTTTTGACATATTTAGTTATTTGACAATTGTACATGATTCGTTACGGATTTAAACCATTTAGTTATATGATAATAAACATTTAACCTTAATTTTAATGAACTCATTTTGATTTACGGTTTTTAGGTCGCTCAATATTTATTGTATTCCAGCCAATAGATGTTTTTATTTAGTTAGTACTCGTTTTCCTCAGTACCTAATTCGGCTTTCCGTATTCAGGTACGGCCATAAAGTCTAACCTTGGACCGACGAAAATTATTTTCTTCAATAAACAAAAGAAACACCGTAAGTTGCATTTATTCTCTTTTTAGTAGGGCGGTTTATACAGATAACGATTTTACGATGTTTCCCTTCGAAAATTGAATACCTTTTTTACTAACCACTAAAAGGCCGGTAAAGTTAAACCGCGAGAGAATATATTCTCTTGTTTCCGACTGTTCTAGAATGTCTAGATGCTAGCTTCCCTTGAGATAATATCTCGCTTTTATTTCCTTTGCGAGCATCTCATCTTGTCATTTGATCCTTCTTACGTTTACGGTCACTTGTAGTAGCAGAAGCCGAGCCAAAGATTATAAAAATGTACTGAACAGAGTCGTTAAGCCCACTGGCCAATGAGTCAGGGTATGCTCGTATATTTAATCCGATAAGTAGACGTGTAAACAAGAATAGCCTTTACAAAACTTCCCCGATCTAAGTATTCTTATGGACTCTAGATAATCAATTAGTTTTCATTGTCCGTATATGATTACTGCTCAGATTGGCAATCAAATGTTTGACTGTCAACATAACTTAAAGGTGATGGGATCACCTAAATATTGAATGCATTGACTTCTTACGAATCAACTGAACCCTGAAAAAAAGGAAAATTGTTTTTACAAAAATAGATCAAATTAATTTGCTAATTTCATCACAGTTAAATAGCCTTATAAAAATAAGAATTTTTTTAATATATAATAAAAATACCGAAACAGAAACTATTTGCTTTTTTTTATTTTTTAATCCACGTCCACTCCCAATGTGCCCTCATATAACGAAAACTTGGTTTTATTCTTGGTTGCTCAACCTCTCTTTCTCAAAGAAAAGAGAGTAGGGATTGAAGCAGTGGCGGCCGGTGACAAGAATATTAGGGGGTGCAGAAATGATTGACTTGATATGCATTTAAATATCGCTGAGTATTTGAATATGTACAAAGGGTTCATTGCTCAATTTCCACCACTAGCCGGCCGCTACTGGATAGAAGGATAGGTTTAGGAGAGTACTAGTAGTTAGCTAATCGCTCTTGCTACACCCGTTTTTTTAGGATAGGATAGGTGAGGAATTCAAGATATCACTTGCATACATCCGCGCATTCAAAAAGAACTCTATAAATTGATTGAGTAAATGCTCTTCTTACTATGACTTGAACCCGTGAGATCTATCACGGAAGACAGCGACGTTGACCGCTGTGCCACAGAAATGGGACGATAATATTTAGATAAAAAATCAAGGAAATCAGTAAATCGTGGAGCGATAATGCGTGATTATTTAACATGTTGTTAAGAGTGTGAAATTGGATTATGGAAAATAGTCGATCTATTCGTGAAAATAAAGAATGCGAAAACGGTAGATTGGGTATTTTCACTTACCGGAATCCCGGTTTCAGCATTACCGCTAAGTTAATAAACGCAAATATTTTCCAATCTTAAAAAATCGGTATTTGGGACTTTAAAACAAGCATTGTCTAACTAAGTAATGCAGCAAATCAATGGGTTTCTGTAATGTGTGTTTTTATTATGTATAAAGTGAAATAGGTATTCATAATCAATTTAATTACTATGTTAAGATCTATTATTATAGTTATTTGAAGTGTTAACCTTGGCATTGTAGTTGTGCTTTTCCCCTTTATAAATTTGAAGAATTAACCCTTCACTTACTCTACAGAACCTGCTCAACATCGCACGACTCCTAAATTGAGGCTAGGTATTTATATCGCTGATGGAAGATTAATTTTTCCGTATCAAGGCCAAATCAAACAAGGTCAATAGGTTTTCACAGGGTGTACATTGTATTATATGAGCAAGAAAATATGCTTCTTGGCTGATGTCCAATGTGGAAACAATGTAGCCGTGCAACGTATTTGAGAAGCATAAGTATGCCTTTGCCAGATTTTAAGTACGTCGTATTTAAAGCCAGACTTCGTAGATGCTTGTCAAAGAGGCGACAAGCGTGTCGTAACTAGATGTACGGCTGGTGAAATAAAAAAGCTGTACATTTTAATTCAATATTTAACTGGATCAGTGGAGGGAAACCTACGGCCTTTTAGTTACTCTGATGCGGCCTTTTGACTTGATAAAAATATTCACTTTGATCAAAAAATTATACGTAAGTGTTTGGAAAAAGAGAAAAAAAATCAACTCATTATATGTTCGACAGTCGAAAAAAAAGAGAAAGGGTGTCAACTTATGTTGATTTAGATATATTAATGTGACTTAAGAAGTGAAAAGATTCCCCACCCATAAACTAGATTATTCATCTGCACAACGCAAGGCTTATCATATTTGAATTTCTTTTTTGTTGCATGTCCGCTCTTAATATGGATCGTATGGCCTCCTATTGAAGGTATCTCAACAGAAGATTTTCAGAAGAGATCTGTTTGTTACTCGATTTCTCAAACTCTCTTTTTTAAGAGATTAGGAATATAATGATAGGGCTAGAACAGGACTAGTGATTAACTAATCGCTCTCGCTTTGTTCATTTTCGAGGATAGGAACTTGAGAAGAGAATTTAAGATATCACAAACATCCATCGGATAGAAATCTATAAATTATTTTTTTTAAACGGTCTAATCTGGGAATCGACCCCGTTACCTTTGTAACCGAAGTCAATGATGTTAATCACTCGACCACGCATGCAAGTATGTTTAAATTTGAATTAATGTTGATATTTTTTATTCCACTTGTGTTACAAAATATGATACGTGTTTCGCTTATTTGGTAAGCTTCATCAGACATAAGATCAACAAGTGTAATAACAAAAATAAAAAATAAATAATTATTAATAGAGCTAAATATACTAGCTTAGAAGAGATAGGTACACAATACATCTTCTCATATTTTTTAGCATCCTAACTTATTTTGAAAAATACACAATTAAGTGTAATAAATTGACTTTATGTGTTTCCCGGGACGATAATAAATCTTTGAAAAACATAAATTCAATTGATTACATTTATTACTATATGTTTTCAATATATGTTGGACTATTAGAATAGATGAGAAGATTTATTGTGTATCTCTTCTAAGTCAGTATATACGTTAAACATAGTTCTGTCGAGAGCATAAGATGAAATAGTTATCAATTATAGTAAAACTCCCGTTTATACTAAAGTCGGGACAGTGTAATTTTGGTAGTGTAATTTGGAGTGTGAATCTTAAACAAAATTAAGGATTTGTTTTTTCCCGCAAAAAATGCAAAACTATGATTTTCATTGGTTTTGAAACAAAAAAACTATTGACGAAATATTTAGTTACCATGTGATAAAATGCAAAGAGCGCCAAAATCCTACTCATAGACAGTCGCCCGCTATACGTGTATAGCCTGCCACGTGTTGGATACACAGACGGTAGCCAACATTTGACTGTACGCGCGGCAAAGTGACCGTCTCGTAGTAACGACAATGAAATGCACCCGTGCAATTGGAGGATTTGTGGCGAATATTTCAAGCCAAAGCGTAATTCGAGGTAGTGTAATTGGGGGTTCCACTTTATATATAAAATACTATATGTAGAACTTAATATTTTTACACCTCATCAGTTAAAACTTTTGTTACGGTGAGTTTTAATAGGAGTCTAAATGCTTCTCAGTGGTGACAAGGTTACAAAAAAAATGTACTTTTTCTCAATTGAAATATGTTGAACATCGATTAGACGTCTATTGCAGTCATTATTTCCTACTAACCATGTAGTTAATCATTTTCTTCCGTGCTGGCCCCCGCAAGAGAAATTAGCGAGTATTATAACTCGTTATGCCTGTTAAAGAGTTAGATTTCAGCATAATATTTGGGTGGGAACCCTTTCAAAATAATGATTTCGTGAATACAATATAAACCAACGCTATATTTGATACGTTGTGAAGGTTATGCGTTAATACCTCCCAGTCTGACCTTGCCAATTTAAGAAAGGTATTACCAGTTTAATGGGTCTGATAATATGAATGTATATACATATTACATATTGATTGTATCTACCGTTGTGGCTGTGGGTTGGATTCGTGATGTTTGTTTCATTTTTTATGAAATGTTTTCGTAACTTTAACTCAAATAGTGTCGAAGAAAACTCGCTTAATTCAATCGATACCGCATATTTAAAAAAGGTGAAATTTATAGTATTTAATTGAGGTAAAAACATGAATTTATTTTTACAATATTTTATGTATCCATACTTCCTTTTTATTTACCTGGTCTGTTGAGACGGAGTCGTAATCGTAAAAAAAGTCAACGATTCCGAATTAAAAAAATACGCAAAGACTTTATTAAAAATTGCACTTTTTTTTAATCAAGTCAGAATTGCAGTTTTTTCACGAATGCACAGCTCTGGTGTTGACAGACAAAAATGAAAACATACCTATGTCAGTCGAAAAATGCTGTCAATAGTTCGCGTCTTCGAATACACAGTATCATTAATTGATTTTTTTATTATTATACTTGTGCTTATAATCTTTATATTAATTATAAGTTTTACCGTAAAAAATATAAGACTTGAATGACAAAATAAAAAATGATGTATACTCTTATATAATTTTTCTCTCTACTTTCAGTTTTCAGGGTAATTTTAGAGTAAATGGGAAAGGTAAAACTTAGATTTTGGAACTATGAATATGCGACGAATACATTTGTCTACAAAACCACATATGGTAATCCATACATGACATCCGGCAACGCCAACAAACATTATTGATTTTATCTTTAATTTTCACATCCCGGGAAAGGATAGACGTAGCGATCCAAAGCATAGCAAAAAGGTTAGCCAACAAAAATTCTAGCCCTGGCCACACTAGTTTTAGAAAAGGTTATGAATAAACAAGCAGCTTTCGTTAATACTGATAACTTTTGTTGAGATGCTTCATCATTAGTATACATTCTGCACATCGAGAGTGGATATGGTAAAAATTTTGGTTTCTGGGTGTAATCTAAATTTTAAATACCTAAAAATCTGCTTACACACCTGCTAATGTAATCAATTTCCAAATCACCAGCTTCATAATATGTCTTGCGTAGTGAATGAATAGAATATAGCGAGCAGACGAGATTTAAGTGTGAATTTTCGCTAATTTAATTACGTATAAACCTCAGCCATTTGCTTTCGGAGCGCTCTCTGCTCGAAGAACCCGTAGATAGGCTCTTAATTCTATATCCGACTCTCTTGTGTAATAAGATAACGGGTTAACACTAGACTTGTTGGTGTCACTTTTCGCACGATTAAATTACTCCATTATACATAAAAGCTGTCACACAATTAACTTGTGCAAACGTATCAAACCACATGAACACTAAAAATCTTCCATTAATACTTTATTACTATGCAATGGTAATGTGTCTTGTATTGAAAATAAAATCATGTTATATTCACAAATCATTCTTTCACTTTGTAAACTTACACTTATTTATCAGATGTATCATTGACCGTGGACAATTTATCATTCTAATAATTTATCTTGACGGTAATTGAACGAGAGAGCATTTAGGTTTTGGGAAACAAAGGTGGTAAAATAAAGTATTTTTTATACAAATAAAACGTTAATATAAATTAAAAAAATATTTTTTAAATATTTGAAAGTACAAATATATTTATATTCGGCAAAATCTTTTTATTATTCTGTCAACTGTGTGTTTTATAGTTATTTTTATATTTTTATATAACTTAAAGGTAGCTTTATTGTTGTATGAAAGAGATAGTGTATAGGCGCGAAAATTATTTATTTTTAAGGGAGGAGAAGTAACATAAAGTTGTGAAACCACTGGCTAAAAGAAAAAAGTGTTATGTGACTAAGCACATATTTTTTCATCTTGCGAGAACTAAATGAGATTCCTGCCTTTCTTGAAAATTTGAAATTCTTATTTAAAAAAAAATGTAACTAAAATATATTCCACAATAATTATTGCTTGCTCTCCCAAAATATTAAACCAGTGTTCCAATGGTGATGCCTGTGAAATGAGCTTTAACATTGTCTAACGATATTGTCAGGTTGTAAAACCTATTCCTTTTGTATTAATATATGTATATTTGTTTTTAATTTTTTTGCGGCTTTTTTTGTCTTCAATTTTTTACCTAGAGTATCATATAATTTAAACAATTTGTTACAGTTAGCAAGATGAATTAAAAACAACTGTTTCAATATTTTTACTTTTTTTCTTTCATAAATTGGAACAATTTATGTATTTTATTTACATTTATATATTTCATTTACATTTTAAATTTGCCGCCTGTGTGGTCGAGTGGTCAACTTTTTTGGCTTCGGTTACGGAGGGCACGGCTTCAAATCCTGGTACGGACAGTTTTATAAATTGATTTTTCAATCGATTTATGAATTTCTGTTCACAGTCATGGATGTATGTGATGTCTTGAATTCCCCCCTCCCACCCATTCTATCTTATGAACGGGGCGTATCGAGAAAGATTAGCTTACTACTAGTCCTTTCTTAGCCCTATCCTTCTATCCCTACTCTCTTTGAAAAAAGAGAGGTTGAGCAACTGAGTAACAAGCTGTTCTTGTAGAAACATTTCTGTTGAGATAAACTCCATTAGAAGTCCATATGCTCCACATTGGGAGCGGACATGGTTTAAAAAATAAATAATAAAAAAGCACAATATTCCTCTGTACTTTATGTCCACTTTATTTAAAAGGTCAGGACTTGTTTCGCTCATGGCGAGCATTGTCAACTGACTATTTTATTTACATTATAAGTGTATATTATCTTCATTATGTTTTAGTTTTTTTTTATTTTATTTTAATCTAATACCCATTTAATTACTAACATATTGAGGAGCAAACATTCAAAAAGTGATTTGTCCCAAATTTTGAAAAATGTCGTTTCATATCAGATCCGATAGGCAATAATAAAATCTAATAATGGAAATCACAATTTGTGTTCAAAAAAAGTTTTTTTTACATAAAAATTAAATCGTAAAGTTGGCACATTCAAGCAAACCATGATTTATCCAACATTTAAATCATCACTTCCCAAGCTCTGTATTTGTATGACAAATCACTTTTTGAATAGTTGCTCCTCTTTGATTAAAATAAAAAATACACTATGGTTGCAAAATAAGAATGTGACAAACGTAAAAAAACCGCAAAACAAGACACAAAGAGCTCCCTTAAGTACTTCACACTCCTGAGCTTTTGTTTAGACTCGCAGATGATTATGTAGTGGGTATGTTAATGGGGTATTAATTAACTTCGTTTGACCCATGAAAGCGTGACCTGGTCGGCCTGTTTATAAGCAAGTACACATAGCGCCCGAACGAAATAATTTTTAACTAATTTTAAATTCTGTCTCTCGATTAATAAAGACTTTGGAACGTGACAGGGCGTAAAGACTTCTGAAGCGTCACTTTTAAAAATACACGTTTTATTTTAATCAACATTTATAACATGTATTTTAAAAAAGTAGGCAAAGCAAATTTATCGCTTAATTAGTATTTGATTAGTTGAAATTCTTCATATAAAACATTTTATTCAATGCTGAAAAAAAACTGTCTACCTTTCATCTAAATAAATAAGATTGACTTGGATTTAACTAATATTTTTTGATTATAATATTTAATATGACCGATTTTAATGTACCAATCATTTTTTTAAAGATTTTTAATCAGCCGTTATGGATTGATGATATGAGTGTTCATTTACACAAATTCATTATATATAGGACCTCTACAGGTGTAATGAGCCAACTAGTAAAATAGGAAAACTTTTTTCTTGGACTTTTAAGTACAATCACGTTTTTATTTTGTGTTTTGGAGGATGGCATATTTTTATTTTACGGAGATAAATAACACTATTGCAATGAATATTAACCGAGGTTACTTCACTTTTACGATACTTAAGGACGTGTAGAAGATTACAACGCATCTAAGTTTTTTTTTCTAAAATACAACTTGGCTCACTTCACCTCTAATGGGCCCATATTATAATTTATTTTCCATTGTAGTTTGAGAAAGTCTTCTACGAGCAGTTGGTGTGTACTCATATTCACAATCTGCATTATCGACACTTGCAAGAACTTGTGATTATAAGAGGCAAACTTGTATAACGTTAATTATTTATTAAGCTTCTTCGGTAAACCTCAATCGCATAAGCTGTAACGTTAAGTATCCAAATTCCTTTCCTTTCACTGTGCATATCAGGCATGGGCAACCTTTAATAGGTATGGGGCCAAATTATCATTCTGTCTCCGAGTCAAGGGCCGGACCAAATTATTAAACATATTAAAGTAATATTAAATTAAATAAAACACGTTGCTACTTCTTATATATTTTTTTATTTATATAATGAACGACATAATATTAATATTATATACTGATTACAAAATTTTGTGTGAATATTGGTCTTGAATTTGAATTATGAGACTAACAATATTGGCTCCCTGGTACTATTAATTTCTTAATCTATTACTTCGCCGAGATGAATCAGGGTCCGACAAAATAGCTCGGCGGGCCGGTGGTTGCCCATATATGGTGTATACTATGGTGCTTAAAATAAAGAAGTGTTTTAAAAATGACAACTGTATTTTTATTCAAACCAAGTTGTTACGCTACGGAATACACCCTATATAAAGAGTGTGAAGCCGTAGCGGGTGGTGGTGGGTACAACGTTGAGTACCCTAGGGAATTAAAAAAAAAAAAAAAAAACCAATATATTAACATTTTGAATGATCATTCAAAGACGTCCCTTACTCAAATTTAGGATACAAATATTGATATTTATTTACTGCTAATTATTGATGTTAATCTTTTCTGACCAGTGGGATTCCGAGATCCTAAAAGACTGTCGAGTACTATGCAAAGAATATACCTACCCGGTAAAACTGGACGCAATAATGCAGGCACGTCGTGGAAAAAAGTAAAGCGATTAGCAGTTGACAGGGAATCGTGGATGCACTGTATGGTGGTCATATAAATGAGGGAATATGGTCCAAGAACAAGATAATATTTCCAATGATGTGTGTTACCATACCATGGGAATTATTGCGAATTAACTTTTTGTGCTGTAGCTATTTCATTATCAAAAACTGCTTGATATAACATATGAAATGAAACGATTTGTTTTCTTAATCTATCTGTTATGGACAACGGTTGATTTGCGATTTAATTCTAATTGTTTTTTCACTCTGCTTACTACTGTGATTCACAACTATTAGAATATTGTCATTAAGGTGAACGAAAGACTCATTAGTTTTAAGATCTTTTGGATTCGTTCATTCGCCATTGCTACTGCTTGCAAATGAAACTTATTACTTGTTTTAATCATTTTAAACGCAGAATAAAACAATCTTTTTAATCCTAAATCGTGATAATATATTCATAATATAAGCATGAAAGTGATAATATTTACGTAGTGTTATTATTCGCTTAATATTTCGATACTTTATAAATTGTATATCTAGATATACAATTTAATAAAAATTGTAATACATAATTACATATAATAAACTATATAAATACATATCTAATAAATGTTATTACTATTAATAAACTTAGTATATAATTTTAAAATAAATTATATATATATTGATAATTTATAAATTTACAAAAATTGCTAAAATTTATTATTTTAAATTAATATGTATTGTTTTAATTTGTACTACGCCTATAACCTTCGCGCAAGTTGCATGAACGGTATGGCAGACATACAAACATTGATTTTTATATATAAAACCTACTGTAAGCCAATTTTAATGTGCCTATAACTTCGCGCATGTGCAAACAAAAAAAACATGTTAAAATCAAATTAACGAACTAATTTATTTGAATTTAAATTTATATCATTTCGATATAATGCGAAATGATATAAATGTAAACGATTTCGTGCGCCGAATAGCGAAAGTCAACGATAGAAGTCATTCAATATGGTTTACCGCCGCGCAGAACGAAAATGAATTATAGCATATATTCTAGATACCGAAATTTCTCGCGCAATCTTTTCCATTCTCCTTCAGAGCTTAAAGCTACCAGTAATTTATACGACGTTAATACACGTGTACTTGAGTACGCGCGATCAAGGTCACGCAGGATGGTGGTCTGGGGGACACGGTGGAATCCTCAAATTAAGTACCGTATGAAAATGTCCTCCTTTCTAGTCGACAGAGGTTATTCGGAAAATGTACGTTAATTGCGGCATATCTTTGATAGTCATTTAGCATACTAAAGCGAAATGTGACTATTATATACATGAGCGGCCTACTCACTTGAGTTTTGAACGTAATAATGTGTCATTATTTTTATCACAGAAATAGAACCGGATTTCCTCAGCTAGTGAGCATTTAAAGAAAATTGTTTAAACAACACAGCAAAGAAAATTAATTACTATTCAATTTTCCGTGGCAAAAAGAATTCCAGATACTTTTACATAATCACTTTTAGGGTGTTCACTGTCAATACTTGGTGGAAAGGCATTATATTAGTAAAAACACAATAATCCTTTGTACTTCATTCCACTTTATTAAATATGTCAGGACCGGTTTCGCTCATTACGAGCATCGTCAACTGATAAGAAATATAATTTAACAGTGCTAATATAATTTTGTATAATATTTTTGTATAAATAGCACTGTTAAATTATATTTCTTATCAGTTGACGATGCTCGTAATGAGCGAAACCGGTCCTGACATATTAAATAAAGTGGAATGAAGTACAAAGGATTATTGTGTTTTTACTTTTACATAACTATAATATAAATTTTAAAATATATTTGTTTTAATGCATATGTTATGAAATTAAAAAAACAGATTTAATTATATAGCCACAATAAAACAACTACTAGGTAAAATAAACCTTATCAAAAAGATTCAACATCTCTAGTTATGCACTACATGTATTACTTAGGCTTAGAATTAAATGAATTTTCGGTTAGATGATTTGCACTTATAGTGTAGCTCCCCATACAACTCTGTTTGGCTACAATATTTTATTTTTGGATTAAAATAAAATATTACATGCACAAATGGTCGTGATAACAAATTAAAAATATAAATTAAATATGTATTTTGTTATATTTTACACAAGTGCAATTATTTTAACCCAATCAATTATAGTTCTAAACACTTAATGTAATTTGATAATCATTAACAAATTCGACCCACATATTCAGAAGCTTTTATGTATTTATATATTATTATTTTTTTTGCCAAATAAATGGAATTGACTTAATGTAACCATATTTTATATTCCAACTATGTAAAAATACACATAATATTACTGCGCGCTAAAATCTATTTATCTTCATTTATAACTTGAAACACCCAGTTTTCGGTTTAATAGGCCAGTATACTGACGGTATTTAATAACTATCTCAAAAACACTAAAATCAAGTTAAGTAGTTTTAGTATTGAGCTGGCGATATAAAATGGAATGAATAAATTAGAACATAATTAATATGGAAATACAAAGCTTGGGTGGTTCATTAAAATGTCCATATCTATCGGGATTGAATTTAGAAGTCCTTGTGCTCTCGGGATGTCTATCTACTTCGTGTGTTTGACAGGAAGAATAAGTGAAGATAGAAAACACGGTGTGAGATCTGCTACGACGATATTGAGTGAGTGGCATAGAGTATAATGGTTAGTCAAATTGACTAGGTGTCAGGTAGCATGTATGAAACATATTCGATACAGCCATTTTTATGCTATTTTTGGTATATTGTATTTGTACCTACTTAAGGCCCTATCAGAAATATGTTTGTATCCAATTTCCAACAGTCTATTTTTTTTCAATTTCGTCATCTAACAGACTTGAAAAAGAGATGTAATTTTTCAATTGAATTCAAGAAAATATATTTTTAAAAATATGTTTTCAACATTCGATTTTAGTTAACGGAATACCAGTATGTTTGCATTTTGATAACTAGTATTTCAGTATTAATAAACACAATGAAAATCGGAATGTCGGATTTTTTATACCGTTATTGTAATCACTACAGGATACCAAGTATTTTATTTACTTTTATTATGAATTTTCGTGTGTTTTTAAATATTCAACATTTGATTTTGGTTACCGAAATACCAGTTAATTTAGTTTTTCACAACTAGTATTTCTGTATTAATAAACAGAATGAAAACCGGAATGCCGAATTTTTTTAATACCGTTATTGTAATCACTACTAGATACCCATTATTATTTTTACTTTACAATGATTTTTATTGTGTTTTTATACATTCAAAATTTGATTTTGGTTACCGAAATACCAGTAAATTTACTTTTTTTTGGTATCAATAAACACAATGAAAATCGGCCATCCGGCTTCGTTAATACCGTCATTGTAATCACTTCATGATACCCAGTATTTTATTTACTTCGTGTATTCATTTACATATTATTCGTGGCCAAGATTTGCATAAACACGATTCTTCACTTACACAAAATCCTACTCAGAATAGACACCGAAATAGCGTTATTTAACTAAATTATATGTCTGACCATGTTTGCTTCTAAAGTAAAGAAGATAGAATGATATTAATGTACAGCAATTAGACATGCTCCTGTCCTATGTCCTGTGTCCTTTTAGAGTGCAGTAAAAACCACGGTGTTGCGGGCGAGAGGTTGTTTGTCGTCGTTATAGAATTTTTATTGTATAGTAAAGTAGTTTTTCTAAATTGATTTTTCGGCAAATCAAGCGAAAATATAATACTAGTAAAGGTACCAGCGCACGTTAAGTGATCAGTCGTCATAACTATTGAAACTGTCTGCTAACCGTGCGCTGAATGCTATTTACGAGCTCATCTTTTGTATTTAACCATATCTGTCTTAAGCAGAAAGGTTTTAAATATTTAATTAGTGTCTAAAGAAGTGTCCAATATCAGGGATCACTACGTTTGCAGAAAATGATTTTCGACATACTTTCGAAGAAATAAAATCTAAAAATATCCATACCGCTGCTACAATTCGAAATATAGCGTAGTTTATTCACTATGAAAGTACTTCGAAACACTACTAGGTGGCAGTGCCACTTGTCAGCATTCGCTTCATACAATGTATGTAAACGATTCACTAACCTGTAATAAAATATTTTAGCGCTTTCACACATACACTCTCTCTCTGCGGATGCGCTGTCAAACAGTGTTTGTATGCGTGCTGTGTTACAGATATACTATATATTTAAATACTTCAATTAATGATTTTGTCATTCTTATCTTAATTTTCTTACATTTCCAATGAGTTTTAGACATGAACGGTTTTTTTATTCTTAAATATTATATCATAAGTATAAAAGTATTGAAAGACTAGCCTGCCATTGATGATGCCACTAGGAAGAAGGTTCCACACTGACGTGACTGAGTTATAGCATACGGCTTCATATGTTCATCTCGATACTCGCTCTGCAGACTGGCCAATTTATTATTTAAAATTGATTTATAAATAAATACAACGTTAATAAAATACTTTTTCAAACCGTGTGCTTTAAATGGTGTTCCTTGAAGCTCCGCAATGCTGCTTAGTAGGCGAGGTGATGTTTAATATATTCTTCAAAATGTTTCATCGCTATATTTCGCTGGATGGAAGGTTTTATATAATATTATACTTAGTACACAGAATTTCAAATTGCAGCCGTTCGCTTACAAGCAGCTGCAACAAATGTGCTTTCATCAACTCCTGAATGTATTTAGATTTTAATATACGCTAGACCAGAGATCGTCAAATTCGTAGTCCAACTATAAACAGTGTACTGGTTTTTATTTAGTTATATTACGAGAATTTTCTTTATTTTACATACTGTAAGAAAAACTTGTATTACACCGAATATTGCATCTCTTCAATGATTCTTTTAGGCGGTTTTTGATAAGGTATACCTGCGTCATACTCTGTCTGCTATTCTTGTATAAATAACATATGGGCCCAATAGAGGTGAAGTGAGCCAAGTGGTATTTTAGATGGTGAAAACTTCGTTAGTATTCGTCTTAAAGTATCGTAAAAGTGAAGTAACCTCAGTCAATACACATTGCAATAGTGTTATACCCGTAAAATAAAAATATGCAATCCACCAAAACGCCAAATAAAGACGAGACTGTACTTAAAAGTCCAAAAAAAGATTTAACATTTTACTAGTCGGCTCACTTCACCTATAGAGCCGTGCTTCCCATATTGGGGGCCGCTGTAGAACATGTTTTGTATTGAGGAGGGCCGCGGATTCTTTTTTTTTAGATTTAGGGTGCGGTGGATTGAAAAAGGTTGGAAAACACTGCTCTAGAGGACCCAATATGTATACCCTCTTTAATTCTGTTCTTAAATAAGATATTTTTGCAGTGCCTACAGTGCAGGGTGCAGTCGTATACCATATGTTAAAAAACATTTTTTTATAAAATTGAATTTTCACAAAGGTACCATCGGATCGATTGAAAAAGAGAGTTTCAAAAAATAATACGTATTTAAAAATATTGTTAATTTCCCTTTCAGTTATCTGCAAAAGTGTGGTGTTAGTCTTAACACATCGACTACGGAAAACGCGAAATATGAGTCTTTAAAACGTTATTCGATATAGTCGATATAAATAGCTCATAACTCTTTAGCCGCCTGTGTGGTCGAGTGGTCAACGTCGTTGGCTTCGGTTACGGAGGTCCTGGGTTCGAATCTCGGTACGGACAGTTTTATGAATTGATTTTTCAATCGATTTATGAATTTCTGTTCGAAGGCATGGATGTATGTGATGTCTTGAATTCCCCCCTTCCACCCATCCTATCCTATGAACGGGGCCGTATCGAGAGCGATTAGCTAACCACTAGTCCTGTCCTAGCCCTATCCTTCTATTCCTACTCTCGTTAGTAAAAGAGAGGTTGAGCAACTGAGTAACAAGCAGTTCTCGTAGAAACACATATGTTGAGATAAACTCCATTAGGAGTCCATATGCTTCACATTGGGAGCGGACATGGTTTAAAAAAAAAAAAAAAAAAACTCTTTGAATAAAATATTGTTAAAAATATATATTTTCTTGATACTTATTCTTAACAAGTCATGCGTTAATATAATCTTAATTTCTTTACCCTTAGTAATGTCGGCAATTATGAACTAAAGCTATTTAACTTATGCGATATAATATTACCATTACCAACTACAACGTTTTCGATAAAAATAGAGCACTTCTACTTACGTAATAGTTATGTAGCATTTTAAATTTAATACTTCACTTGTTTTGTTAACGTTGCCAGTATATAATAAATATCATTTTATCTGCGTATCTAATTGGATACAGAATAACGTTTTGTTATTCAAATGCAAACAAGATTTTTAAAAGTTGCCATAGTATTATTATAAGATATACGAGGTTGCCATAATAGTGAGCAGAATAGATTGTTTATTTAAATTGTGATACGTTTTCCCGTTGTTTTCTTTGCAATTGTTTTTCCTCCATGATGTCGCTACATTATTATTTTACAAGAGATAAAACGTGCCGGGAGAGCATCGCTACGTTAACCTGTCGGTTGTGCTATTGTCATACAACCATAAACACTTACATACCATAATATTTAATAATATCACTTACATACCATAATACTTAATACCATAATCACAATATCAAGTCACATTTCTGGAACATTTTTTTTTTATTTTTACTATCGACACTTAAAAAATAAATATTACCGTTTGTTGGGGATAACATTTTAAACCAACTAATGAAATACAGATTATAATTTGAAGACGTTTGTATAAGAAAATGAAAAAATATTTTTTACGCTTTTTTATGTTTTGGTCTTATACAATTGAGCAAAATTTTAATAATTTAAAATTTCGATTGGTGGTCAGTATAGTTAGGTCAGGTATAATTCTTCTAAGTCAGTATATATAGCTGAGAAAATGCAGGTTTTTACATAGTTCTAACGATGGCTCTCGCCGAAATAGCTATAATACTAATATTATAAAAAAACTGTAGAACTAAATACGTTGATATTTTTACTTTATTACAATAGAGTTCTACCAAGTAAATACCAATTCAATCAATAGATTTTTTCAATTTATTTATTTTGTGGTTTATGCAAACAAATATGTTGCCGATAGCTGTAATTCTAGTTATGTTTTTGTATTAAAATTAGTGATATGTAAAATATATTAAAACATGCAATTATAATAACCCGAGACTTAATGATTGTGAATTTCGAAATCACAAGATCACAAAAATGGTCCGTGATTGCTCTAGTGACAACGTATACCTAACTCATTTCCAAAAATAATCGTCGGTAAATATTTTATTTAGTACTAAATTCATCATGAAAGGTCGCAGCAAATAGGTTGAGTGATGTCGTATGGTCCACGTTTTTTAGCTTACCTTTTCTTTTTGCTACCGTAAATAAAAGATGAGGCCTTTTTCTATTCGCCATTACGTTGCGTCACATGTATCCAGTTTACTTAAGAAAAATGTGTTTATATTAAATATTATATATACACGCTACGTAAAAAATCTTCCAATATGTATTATGCATTATTTTTTCATGTAAAATTACGTTTTAACTTGTGTTTTATATCAATATATTACGAGGCAATCTTTACATAGTATATTCTGAAAGCGGCTCACATATAAATATTCACTTACACGATTTGCTTAGATCAAAATATTTATTTTTTTCTATGTTGGTAAAACAACCTTACAGTTTTATTATAAATAATTTTATTCGTTTTTTTTATCTGTTTTCAAAGAAAATATTACTTATGAAATATAAGAAATGATTTATTTGAGCGACGGGTTATTATTAAATAAAACCCAACGTATAAAATGAATAATTTACTAAGGAAAGAGTCCACGCTTAATTTCGAGTCAATGTGAAATAACTTCATATCTCAATAACGAAATGATATATTTTTTAGTAATAGTAGGATTTGCAATATCTGCAGCACAGAAACTGGAATCCAGGCATTTTGTCTAGTTTTTCAATAACGAAATACTTTCGAAATTGCGAAATACAGGAATTTTGTTATCGAAAATTACGCAAAATTGAAACATAAAGAGAGTTGATTTTTGATATGACATATTAAACTGTTTAGGAAGCGGTACATTTTTAATGCTTTGTTTTCAGTCACGCGTTAGTCCTTTCAATTTTTTTTAACCATTATTAAACATGCAATGTAATTTTAATTTCATTGTTTAATTAGTTTTTTAATTTAGTTTGTGGCACTAATCTTATTTTAAACATTTTTTTTAAATTGTATATCCGACTGGTATTGCAGTACAAATTAGCCACTATTATTACTATGGTTTTCGTTGTTTTTTATCTATTTTTTTAATATCGCTATTGGAGATTATAATACCGGTATCGATTTAATTGCGCGATATTGCAAGCTCTTTTACCTAAGGGGTACTTTAAACGTATATTTTTTCAAATACGACCGGTTGCAATGACATCGAAGTTCATATTATATCTATTATTTTTTTCTGTTGATATCTCCTATACCAATCTGAAGCATGTGGACTTGAAAATTAAATCAGATGAATGGCAAACGGAACAAAAAAGAATCACAGAAATTCATACATTTGGAATTAAATTATGAAATTACCCGTGTGAGGCTTCAAACCCATAAACAATGTAACCTAGTTTTAAACAATACGTTTTTTAAGTAATTGGTTTGATTGTTTGACCGTAGAGACATCGCTATTAAGTATTTTATCATGCTTTTTTAAGTTAGATAGAATAACTCGTCGATAATTAAGGAAATCGGTTATTTTAAGATTGCCCAAAAAGTAATGCAGAACTTTGCGGAACTGAGATGTTTATACATACAAAAAATAATACGCTATTCTCGTGTGCTTCGACATATTGAGGGTTGCGCCAAAATAGATTCGGTTTGGCAAATAAACCCGGGCGAAAGCTAGATGCCCCAGGCCAGCGCGATAACCCTTTTATCACCTTAAAAAATACTCCTTTCTTTTTTTGATAATACCTTTTCTTGGTTGAATGTTTTAGCACTGGTTTGCACATACTAAAGCTGTTTCGGAAATTCTTTTAGCTTTGTTTGTTGACGGGTAATCTTTGTTGACGTTTTTGCCCAGATAGAATATCAACCTTTTTATTTCATCAAAATATTTGCAACGATATAAAAAAAAAAGTTTTTGGTCTCACGTATAGATGTGGGTTAAAACATTCAGTAAGTTGTAACATATCCGTTGCAACGATTTTTTACGTTGAAGCTTTTAGGATTTTTCATGCAATATCTATCATGTCAAGTTTTATTCATTGTATTTTCGTTGCCAGCAGACTTGAATTAATTATTTAAAAGAATGTTTTGGTATAAATTCATTTTATTTTTATTTGCACGCCATCTTGGAAATTACTTGGAAAAAAATCACTTTTGAAAATAAGACGATTTGTCACAGTGGTTGGTGAAGATACAACAGTATTTTTCTTAATATTTGACATTACAGATAATTCCAATGTGCCAAATATGTTTTAATTTAAAAATCATCCCAGGTGAATTCGATAAGAAAATTCATTGGTCATTTGAAATCAACTAGAGGAAAACAGACACCACAATCACCCATAGCTTAGATCTCAGATTTTTGTCAGAAAAATTGACAGTGAACCGGACCCACCTGATCTCAGGAAAATGCTCACAGAGGGCGTCCTTGCCAATGAGATTCAGCACAAAGGAAAATAAAATTGTTAAAATACGAATATTCTTTTCAAAACGACATCACAATCATGTACATATCGATGGTCTAGTTCTTTAGAACGATAAGTCAAAAAAATATTTATTTTGAGTTATATTATGAATTACCTATTAAATTTGAACACCCCTCTTCTATAGCTCTGCAAAAGTACAACTAGAAAAACGTATTTGTTTTCTCTAGGTAGACAGATGTTTGCATACGGAAAGAAAGATATATAAACAATCTTCTCTCAGTTCTATATCAATACAATTATAAATATTTTTTATGATTTTGTCTACGTTGCAATAAATTAAATGATTCACTAAAAAGACGATACAAATAATGATTATCACTTTCCTACAAATCAATTTAGTTGTGTCATAACTTTGCCATGTCAACCATATCTCAAAACTACCAGTTTCTATTTGCAATACTATGGATCTAGGTCGTTGATATATTTTTTATACATTTATTTACGTTTTCTTTTTATTTTATAATATTTTAATGGTTTATTTTATATGTATTCTAATACTTTTTTTTCTTATTTACAGGGGATTTGGCAAACAGGGATTCCAATGTCAAGGTAACTAACTCTTTACAAATCTATTAATAAATATTCATGCTTTACATATCTTTAGGTTGAAAGTATTAACGAGGGTGTTTTTTTCACCAAATTCACTACATTTCGTCATTGTTTGTATTGTCCAAGATCTTCCACTTATAGATTCAATCAGTATAATAAATAGAATTCACTATTTCCTTATATGAAAATAACGCTTCGATCTATGGCCTCCAATTTCGAGATCCCGTCTAATTTTGCCATCCCGAAATCCCAGGATTGTGATAGTACATCAGTACTATCGGATATTTCGGAATTGAGGGTAAGTGCAATATTCTCGAAAAGTTATTGAAAATAGGCAACCAAACAAAATGTTTGAAATTCGCGCGTAAGGTAAACAAAAAACAAAACAAAAAGCGTACACTATTTTAAAAAATTCCGGGAAGAGCTAAAAAAACCTTGATCCCGGATTGAAAAAATTGTCAATCCCGATAGGGTCCGAAATTTGACACCCTACTTCGGTCGGCAAGATGTTTTGATGAATCTTTTGGATGTTATCGCCTTTTAAGCTTATAACATAAAACACCTAACATGAATTAAAGACGTTAGCCAATACTTACAAAGTAATATTACTATAGTGGCAAAAATATGTAAACCAGGTATTTCTATAAAAGCTAAAACGTCATTGAAAATTCTCCCAACCAGCTAACCTTGGGCTATATATTTTATAATATTTTACTTTCAAATATATTTTCATAAATTCCTTTAGAATATCTTTCTCGTGATGGTATAGTGAATGTATTTTTTTTGAGATATGCCGCTTTGTTTCCACTATATATTCAGTTTCATATATTTTTTACTCTTGGGAATATGGAGGCTGTAGTACAGGCATGCCCAAACCTTGGCCCGCGGGCCACGTATGGCCTTATTGTAGATTTTGTGTAGCCCTTTCAAGGTTTTCAAATTTCTATACATTTTGCGTACTTATGAAATGTGCAATTAGTTTTAATTATTAAATAAACAAGTGTCAGAAAAAACTATTTTAAATATATACTAATGAAGTTACAAAACTAATCAAAGCATTCGACGACATGAGGAAATTTTAACAATGTTTCTAACCCATTTTTTTATATAAAAGTCGACACTGCACCTTCAGATGTATAAGTGGAGCTTATAGATCTGCAATTAAAGCCTTGTTCGATGAAAATAAAATATAAGAATTTCATCAAAATTATATTCTTGAAAATAAATTTTCGTTATTAATGTAATTAGCAGTGTGAATTATAGTCATTTTTCTCAAAGCTAAAAATCGTAAAATCGAAGTGTCGAAATATGTTGACTAATGAAAAATTAACTAATCTACTGTGATGCATGGCGTTCAAATTACCGGTCGACATTAAAAATATCATTTAGTAAAGATAAATGGTAAAAAGCATTTAAAAAAATTATAAAATTATTTTAATTGCTTATCATCATTAATATAAAAAATATCATATTATTAAGATTTAAAATATTTATGCGTGGCCCATTAGAGACATGCATTATTTTATTTGGCCCACCAAGTGATTTCAGCTGGGCATCATGTAGTACAATTATGCTAGACAAAGCTGAGGGTTTTAAATATTGAATATGTTTTTTTTTAAACCTTGCCTTGTAGCAGAGTGGTCAACACTTTTCAATGTTCGTCCTATTCGATTACAGTCTTTACGGGCTTTAAACTCGCGTACTTCACTTTGATAAATTTATTTTTCAACCGTTTTATGGATTTGTTTTCAAATGTGATATTTGCATCCCTTCTTATCCATTTGATCCTTTAAAAAGTATGCATAGCTAGAGTATTATCTTAATACTTGTCCTTTTCTAGTAATATCTAATTTTATTGCCACTGTTACTACTTTCTCCAAAACAAAAATTTGAGCGCCATTTATTGTAAAAACATATCCTGTTGAAAATGCTTCATTTCTAATATATACGATCAACATTGAAAGGGGTTGTACAAAACAACAAAAACCCTTTAATAGTTTTGGTTTGTTCTGGCCCTACACACATCACCACGTTTTCCTATACCTGTGTTTTTTCTAAAAAAAAATACATGTACGCCAATTTTTTTATTAATTTTGCTTAAACCATATCTTACGAAATATAAATATTATCGAATTTTAAATTTTGACTTTTTTTAAATGTTTTAAACTCTAGTTTTATGTGTGGGATGTCATTTTAAAAGCGCTGGCTTAATAATAGTTCTCATGAAAAATCTACTATAATATAATTACTTATATTTTGCAATAAAGTAGCGCTTGATTCAGAAGAAAAACCATTCTGAAGGTATTCTTTGTTGAAATTCCATATTTGCTGTCGCGGAAAATTCTTTTTATCCATCGACATCAAGCGAGAGCTTTATATTTAACGAAGTAAACTTCGCGAAGATTGTTTATTTCTCAAGCATTCGCCGAACTGAAGCAGTAGTTAAAGGATTTCGCGTAACTTTATCGTTTTGAATTTTCAACCCACTAATTAAATTTTCTTTGATAAACTATTTGAATGCTGCACAAAATATTATAAAGTCTCATTCACCACTGTTAAATTCCTGTTATTTATTCAGTTTCATTAAAATCTTTTTCAACATTCAGAAAAAAAGAAGAAACTTAAATATATATGTATATGCCTTCATTATTAAAGCTTTAAAAGGCATTTTCGACCTAGGAGTAAAAGCCTTACAAGAATTACAGAAGGAAGATAATCATTTTTAAAGATTGCACTCACAGAAATGTAAAAAAGGAGTTTTAATTTATATGTATTATATATGCGTATTATTTCGAATATATCTTATAAGATATACTATTTTTTATAGCGGGAAATTATGGAATAAATAAGGTTTCGAACCTCTGGTGTACCTTAATAAAATAATTTTATTTCGTGAAAAGGTTCAATCAGTTAACATCACTGTATCAATTCAATGTATTCCGATAATGTTTTCTTGTTAAGGTATTTTTGTGGAACCTTCGGCAAAGTATCCTTATAATGAATTTACAAAAGGATGTTTTATATTCCACCATGTTTATTTCTGTACGACCAACGAAGGAAGAGGTGTAAATGGCATGTCGATTTCTCAGCTTCTGTCTGACATTTCTTTAGCATTCTTTCTTTTCATGAAACGAACGTTTGAGGCAAAGTGCTTTAAATTGAATAATAGCCATTTAAAAATATCGCTAAATTTCGCGCACTCTCTTTTGAAAATGTTTTAATATCTTAAACATCTTTCTCGATTATACTATTACAGTATATATGAGGGTATTACTTACAAACCCGGCTCATTGTTAAAACATAAACCATGAATGTAATTTAGTAGATAAAAAATATGTTGGAAACTATTTTTAGAAATCAGTCTCAAACGCAACATCCAAAATATCATTCCAAAGTAATGTGATACTAAAAATACTTTTTAAATGTACATTGTTTTTCAAAACGATATTCAAGTTTTATTTTTAAACGGTTTTGGAATAAGCCGTGTTTGCAAGTACATAATACCCTCATATAGTAACTATATAAAACAGTATTTCGCTCATATAATACTGGGGCTTGGGATCAAGTTGGTTCCCCAACACCACCCTTTGTGTATATGCAGTCTCCCCCTCACATTCATGGCCTGAGCAGAGCTGCATTGGCCTAATTTTTAATCATGCACTAGTGTTATATTAATGACATTCAGTCAGCTTATTCAAGTCCTGCGATCTGATTGACTCACAATGACAGCCGGAATGATAACCAGATGCCTCTAAATTTGCCACTTTTGGCAGTAAAATCATATCAATATAAAATTTCCTATAGGAATTAGTAAATAAGAGTACATCTGCAAAAACACGACTTGACCGTGTTTGAACTGGACGCTTCCGTTGCTCTTCTAACATTATAATTTCATTTATATCTTAAAAACTCTTTTCTATTAACTCAACATTTTTTAGGATCTGAACCGGTTCCCTCGTCACTAACAATTTTAACTGGTAAAAATGTTTTTTTATCAGTTGAAAATTCTTCAGATCCTAATGAATAAACGTATAATTAATACGAAATAGTTTTTATTTTGACTTTAAATATTTCGCCTGGTCTTTATCCGAGCGGTCAACTGCTATAATCTTTCATATATGTATTTGTATTTGAACACTTCCCCCCAACATAAGCTGTCTACTAGTCCTGTACTATTATAATTCATTCTTTCGCACCTTATTCGAAAATAATCTCGAATACGAGTTCACATTACCACGTGGCTATAATTGAAACAATATGTAATATAATAATTTATTATTATTATTCAGATTTATTCTCGTAATTGAAAATGTTGACTAGCGAGCACCTGCTGTAAGCACATTTTGAAGATTAAGTGAAAATCATTTTGCCTTAATAAGTAAACCGCATCGGGTAATTAAATTCGGCTGACGATATTAATTCAGTCTGCGTTGCCTATTCTATTTCTCCTACCTGCCATACACAAAACACATTATAATATCTACACAAACTAATTCGAGCATTTCCACACAACCGGTTTATTTACTATTCACAATAAATAATGAACGTACATAATGTTAGCTCGTATAATTACCCCCATTTCAGTGTGAAAATACAACCATCCCATGTATAAATAATGGTTTATATTATAACTCAAATTAACAATACCTAGTTTGAATTTGTGTGTTTACAGTTTATGAACACATAACTACAAAAACACATTCAAAACTAGTTTTTAACATAGATGTCGTTTTGGCGAAACGGTTTGAAAATATAGTTTTGAATAAATCGGTGAGGAGTTTTTGTGTGTACATAATAAACATTATTTCATAATTATTCTATTTTTTTAATAATTATCAGGACTGGCTTCCTTCGTCACTATCATTATCAAATGATGAAACATAAATTTAATTAGGGCTATTTTTATAAAATAATTGTGTAATTAGTCCAAAAAAATGTATGTCGACTGTTCAAGGACAATAGGACGTAACCCACCGTTTTTTCAAAACAAATTATTTTCGATAATCACAAACAACTTGTTACTCGTTCTATTAACCCGTAACATGCCATCCTAAAAAATCACGTTCCTTGCCATGATGGCATCTTAGTTTCACTGTTTATTGACAGTATTTCAACCTATGTTAGAAATTAAGAAATAATTTTAAAAAATGTATATATGCTTGAATACCTAAAATGATAAATACTTATTTACAATATGAAGAGAAATATTGAATGATTTAATGGCTCAACTATTTATGATTGCATCATGGACATGGAGGTGTTAAAAAGATAACAGCTAAAAATGCCGAATTAGTTCCTAAATTCAGCTTTTAAGTTTGAAAACAGAAGCGCTAGTAAAAATTGCGCTTATGAGAAAGGACTTAAAAAGGATTTATCCAAAAACTTATTACATTATTATTAGATTTTAAAAAAAGGCCCCACATTTTATCATTTTGGGAATTCCGTAAATTCCCGGATATTTTTTTTAAATATGCCAGCAAACAAAATTTTCAGCTTTTTCAAAGAGTTGAAAACTATTTTGGAATCTTTAAATTTCTCACTTTTTTTCCCAGTCATCCCGAAATAATTGTTTCCCGAGTCTCGAAAAACTAATAAGCACGGATAAAGGGGGCATGGAAAAATACGAGACTCAAAAGGGGCCACGGGCCCAAAAAGATTGAGAAACTATGTTCTAGATATGTGTAAATTAATATTTTTCACTGCACGAACGTGCCATTATGTTTACACACATACTTGAAAAATAAATCCTCTTTGGCCCACAACCATACACGACGAAACCAGTGGCGTAGCCACCTCATAACACAGTCATACAATGTAAAACGGCCCAGCAAAAAGTAGAGGGCGACTTTCTAACATTCAAGGGGGCCTTACGTTACGTTTTCTAGACAGATATAGAGCTAAAACCTGACTTGTGGTTAGCTAATTTCAGATTGTAAGTGTTGGATGGATTTTTTATACATCACAAACACTCATGCATTCTAACAGAAATCGATGAATCATTTGGAAAAAATGCTGTACACAAACACAAAAGTCCAGTACTTTTTTGTTTTTTGTCGCCTGATAATATGACTCTTAAGTTTTAATGTCGTTTTCTTAAACGTATGAATAATATTTAGATTTATATTTATATTTTTTTTCAATTTACATATAAACTCAATTCATTAAAGCATAATTTTTTTATGAAATATTTTTTTATCTTACTTCAAGAAGAGTTAATGTAGTGTCAAAAATTCTCCCCGATTAATGCTACGGATGATTAATTTTCCTTTTTTAAAACTTTTGTTTTAAGGCTCAAAAGATTTTCAAAGGCGGCGTTTAATTAGAGTGATTTTTTGTTCACGCAATTCTTTCGTCCAATGAAATTATGCAATAGCATAATAGACCACTTGGGAATTCAGTTTCGGCAACAATTTTCTTACAAAGCAAATTTCACTCCGTTTTTTCTCCGCCGTGAAACCAATTTCACAAATTACTGTTGAGCCGTCGAAACAACGTCCGCTTCCAAGCTACTTTATTTATTGCAAATCGATCGCCCAGTTCACTACTAAGACAGCTCCATATAACCTATTTTTAAATAATGGGAAAAGCAATATTCAAATGGACACCTGAAAATAAGTGTTGTTTATCTGCACCCGAGATTTATAATTTTTATTTATTAACAGAGTAGGTACTTAGGTCGGGTTCAGTAGTGGGACAATAAAAAATATTCGTCTAATGAGCTAGACCAGGGGTGGGGAACATTTTCATTTCTAAAGATCACATTCATTTATCTGATTCAACATAAGGCCACAGTAAATAAAACGTTGACACCCCCTTCCCCTTTTTTGTCGACTGTCGAACATATAATGGGTTGATTACGCTCTTTTTGTATGTTGCGTATATTTTTTTAATCAAAGTAAATATTTTGATCAAGTCTTAAGGCCTGAGGTCCTCCCCACTGAGCTAGAAAATACCAACAGTTTGTTCAAATCTTTATAAGTTCACCGGAATCAGCACGCTTTTGGTGCAAAATCTGATTACATGACCTGATAGAGCGTAACATTTAACTTAAATTTCATTTTTTTGAGTTGTCTTGATAAAGAACTGGTCGAGTAATAAATGGGAATTCCTTTTGAATATTGAATATCAAAAGTTACGAAAAATCAATTTGCTTCAATGATTATGATACCTAATTGCATATCGAACACCAATTTAGATTTTTTTGGAGTTGTCTGATTGCCATATATTGAACTGGTTGATCAATATATGGCAATTTCTTTTAAATATTGAATAGCGAAATTTAAAGAAAAAATATTTGTTGCATTTATTATAATACCGATCTCCAATTACGATTTTTTTGGAGTTTCCTGACCAATGAAATGGTCGATCAATACATTTATGGGATTTTTTTTAAATTATTAACACAGTTATACGAGTTAAATTTATTTCAATATTTACGACCTAGCTTTATTTTTTCAAATAGGGAATATCTTCTGATGACCATTAAGGCCAATATCAAAATCATTATTTTATTAATAGCAATGAAAGCTTT
The DNA here is from genome assembly GCA_031772345.1 of Himalopsyche anomala. Lineage (NCBI taxonomy): Eukaryota > Metazoa > Arthropoda > Insecta > Trichoptera > Rhyacophilidae > Himalopsyche > Himalopsyche anomala. The sequence continues at coordinate 18,861,279 of CM062835.1, forward strand.
GTTTTTGTAATAAATATTTATTTATTCTAAATCAATTATAATCTCATATACTAACAGGGTAAAATATCAAGGTATTTCAGTTCTACAGTTTTTTAAAAAGTTAAAGGTTGATAGCTATTTCGGCTTTCGCCATCGACATAACTATGCTTTAACGTGTTAAAACCCGTTTGTTAAAACCCTTAATGTAATTAATAATAAATATCAATATAATTTTTCCTAATTTACCTGTGGAAAATCCCACATTGCTTATTGTTTTTCAAAACACTGAAGCCATAGTTAATAAATTTAATGTAGCATAATTAATAATAAATATCAGTTTAAATTATTCTAATTAATGTTTTTAAAAACCCAGACTGCTTATCTTTCTTTGTAACACTAAAATCACATTTAATAAGTCTAATATTGTAATTAGAATTTGAATTAGTATGTTAGAGTGAATAATATGATGCATTGTGTATCTCTCCTTAGACAGTATATATAGCTGAGTAAATTCACGTTTAAAGCATAGTTCTGACGATGGTGAAAGCCGAAATAGCTATCAACCTTTAACTTTTTAAAAAACTGTAGAACTGAAATACCTTGATATTTTACCCTATTAAAATGGAGTTCTACCAAGTAAATGCCAAATCAATAAATATCATATACTAACCATTGTTCTAGCAAAATAAATTTCGAATAATTAATGCCATTTTCCCTGTTATTTTTATAACTAAATATTTATGCACATAAAAAGAATTCATTGTTCCTTTCGCTGCTATGCGTCTCGTAAATTACTTACTTGTAAATTCTAATTTAATTGTTTTATCATTATGTAGGAAACGTGAGCCTTACTTTCATTCTAACCCAATATTATATACAAACTTTATGAATATATTTATTATTCAAGCGAACATTCTCTTAGCCAGACATTATTTATTAACGGCCTTAGAGCTGTGAAAGTATTCGTAAGTTTTATTTTTGTTTTTAAGCTTTACGCCAAAGTTTGATGAGATGTTTCACTTTGGCTTACTTTCCCTGAAAATATTAAGTATATTTGGGTAAGTTTTATGTACATATATAGAAACTTATCCAATTATATCACAGGTTGATGATATTTGATTTCCTGTAAGCATCGGATTTATGAACATTTTTTTTATGTTCTTGGAGTATTGGCAGATACTTAATCCCGAAAACATCTAATACGGTAAAAGTATTGCGTTCAACGATATTAATGTTATCTAGTTGATGGCTATTTTATCATGCAATCATAGTCAGAAAAATAGGCATTACACATACACGCAGCGGTGGGCTGCCAATATGTTAACAAGGGGCTCGCTTAATCTAATAGCAATTCTCAGTGTTCTGGAGTAGTGATTTTTTATGACTCCTAGACAACTATATGCAATATTTAAATAAGAAATCGATTGTTACTTAATACTCTTATAAAATGTAACAATATGCAATTACCGTAAACTTATCATTGCGAATGGCCAAAAATGTACCACTGTGTATACTGAAGCTGTCGTAGATAATATATATATATATATATATGTCAGAAATTGCAGATATATACTTTTTTTTTCGTAAATTAACAAGGGGCTCGCCGGCCTTTATAAAAATTAACAAGGGGTTCGCGCGAGCTCTTCCGAGTCCTCTCCAGCTCACCCCTACGCATAAAAATAAATAAATATACTTTTTTCAGAAATTCATAATAATACCAATCGTACAATAAATACTACGATGGTTTTCTTTGTGTATTCGAGACATTTCAACTTAACACTATTGGTATCTTTCGGTGTGATCGATATTACAGATTTTTTTGTATTTTTATGTTTATGAGAAGACTTATTTCGTATAATAAAAACTCTTATAGGGGTCCTTATCTGATTCCAAATCTTATTTTATGTGCAAAAAAACTCATCAATATGAGAGCATAAAACATTTTTATATGATCGTGAACGTCTTCCTTTGCGTCAACTCCACCTCCCAATAAGCATAAAATTATTCTGCAATAAAATCAATATGCACAACATAGTAATTCGATACAAAGTCCATAATTGAATTTAAAAATTTATATTGGCACCCCTAGAGTATACGGGAAATTCATTTAACAAATTTTCTCAATTTCGACTTGGCAGAGCAACTTTGTTAAATATTTACCTGTATTCAATAAAGGTGAGGTAATATTTTTTAATTATGGTGATTCGTTGTTTTTTAATGTAGCCAAGCTCCTAAAACTCTGGCTAGTGATTAACCATTTTCAGGCTCAATTTTCCACTCATTCCAATATTTAATATTTAAAAAAATAATCAAAAATCTCAGTTGATAATTCTAGTGATATGCGAAACTGGCCATGTATTATCCACTCACTTTTAATATCGACTTTGGTAAGGAAAAAGGACGTAACTTACAGTTTTTTCAAAACAGGTTTTTTTCGATAATCACATTATATCACACTTGATACACGTACTATCAAAAGGATGCAAGCTGCAAATGCCGAATTAATATCTAAATTTAGCTTTTAACTTTGAAAAGGATGACTTTGTAAAAAATTAAAACCAAGAAAAAAGACTGAAATAAAGATTTTTCCTGCACAATTTCTTAAATTAATATTAGATTATGTCGATTAAAAACCAATTTAGAAGTCTCCGTGCACTTCAAGGTTGTGTATAATTCATAATTTGCATATGTCACAAAATCATCAAAACACGTTTTTAGCGCCTCCTGTAAAATTTGATACGTGTGGGTTTCGTCCTTTTTCCATTCCACAGTCGATATGTTCACTGTCAATACTTGGTACTTAGAATTTAAATTATACTCTTCTACTTATCGTTGACTGAAAACAATCCTGATCATATTAAATAAATGTGGAATTAATATAAAAGAGTGTTTTATTTTTTTTACTAAAATTTACCTAAATTCAGCGGTGGGCTGCCAATTCGTTAACAATCGGCTCGCTTAATCTCAAAGCAATTCTTACTTTTCTGGGGATGTAGTGAATTTTTTTAATCACTCCTATGCAATTATATTGAATACTTAAATGAGCAATCAACTGTTACTTGATACACTAATAATATATGATTATGATACACTAATTATATATTTTATGCAATTTAGCATAAAATTCTATCAATCCCAAAAGCATACCCAAAGCTGTCGTAGATAATATAAGTCAGGAATTGCAGTTATATACTTTTTTGATCTAAGAATATAGTTTTCTTTTAAATTAACAAGGGGCTCGCGGGCCTTAGTAAAATTAAACAAAGGGCTCGCCCGTGCATCACCAAGCCCCCTCCAGCCCACCCCTGTTCTGGTTTGTAATGAAGGAAAACAGGACTGACAAAATAAATAAATATAAAAAAATGTTTGCTATTTAAAGAAAATAAGATAATCATAACTTAATAACCAAAATGTAACACACATGTAGAATTTTCCTTTGAAATTAGACTTCAAAGAAAACAAAACTTTATTATATTAAACGCTCTGTACTTGAAGTACTCGGTATTCTTTTGTAGTGCCACTCTGTCAACTATGATTCCACCGAAATGATATTGCTACGGTATATCATTATATTTCACCATGAACTAAGTGAGTTGATTTAAATATTTGCTTATATGTATGATGAAAAATATTGTAATTAAATCGCTCGGCAGATTTATTTGCCAATGGCTTGCTTCCAATGTAGAAAATATGGGCTCCCGGGCATTGAACATAAGTAAATTAGCGATAACTTAATATTATTTGCAATATTTACCATTATTTACTATTTATCCCTATATAATGTTTGTGGTGAGCAATACTGGTTTTAAAAAATATATAAAATAGTTAATTGGTTAAAAAAAAATGTAAAAACAACAGCTTGGGAAACAAAGGTGGCAGTTTGCATAATCCTTCAATGTTGGAAAATAATTAAATGTTTTTTTTTCTTTTATAGACAAAACGTCTGAAAAAAGTAATAATATTCTTATTATGTAGTTATTATCTTGCTAGCTTAACCCCTATGGTGCTAAAAAATACTTTCGATATTTTTCTGGTCCTTTAAGAACCAAGTGAAAAACATGTTTTTTAAAAATATAAGTTTTGGGTTTTTACCGAACATCAAAGGGCGAAACGTGTTGAAACATGTTCTTTCAATTGGTTCTTTAACGGAAGTATTTTTAGCACCGTGTCAATAAAATTAACATTGTTTTAATTTAAGATTTCGACTGAAGGTGCTTGGTGGAATTTCAATATTAAATTTGAATCGTTCAAATTATGTACACTCATTATGTAACATTGTTTTGTAAAATCTATTTAATAACTGACATATTTACTATGCAGTACTATGTAAACAGCCGCTTTTGTTACAAACTATTTGAAATCTTCAAAGGTCTACTTGTTAGAACCTGTTTTTTTGCTAACTATACAAGATTAGATATCTAACTAATTTTCGACAAAACATGGATATTTCGTTTTTTTCAGAGCCCTTACACTGGTAAACCATTATATCTACACCCACTGACTTTTTACACTGTTTCATGTTTCACAATAGATGATTCGAAACTGTAATTTTATTCCACCTTTTTTTTGACAATATGTTGAAATTTAAAAATTGGGAAAACTGTGCTGAATATCCAGTTTGGCAAAAAATAACAATGTCACTTTGCGGTTAGAATTTTATCTCGAATTTGCATCTGAAAGTTTTTTGTTACAGCAGACGAGTACAACAAATTGCGTAACTATTATGGCTCGGTTTGCATGCAGCCAGTTGAAGTTATGGACGTCTGGGGATTTCGAAAAATACGAGTTTTAACGCCGCTTCGGTTCACTTCCACTATCTCATATTGCCAACATAAAAAATACAGTGTGTATGCAACTCAAAATGAATGTGAACATAATATAATATTACGCTGTATCTCAACTCAGAATTTTATTTTAGATATTTTACCTAAGATATTTCATATATGTCGGGTCCTGTGGCGCAACGGTTAGAGGTGTTGGCTTACGTGCCGGATCTCACGGGCTCGAGTCCAGTACGAACAGCATTTTTTCGATCGATTTCTGTTCGATAGAATGGGAGTTTGTGATGTCTAAAAATTCCCTTTCACCTTTTTCGATCCTTCAATAAATGGGCGTAGCGAGAGCGATTGGTTAAACACTAGTCATGTCCTAGACTTATACTTCTATGCATACTACTCTCTTTGGAAAATAAAGGTTGAACGACTGAGTAACAAACAGTTTTCGTTTAAAAAAAACTTTTGTTAAGATACCTTCATTAGGAGGCTATATGCTACACATTGAAAGCGGATATGGATTTAAAAAATCTTACAAAAGTAAAGAAATGTGAACGCATTTGAACTTTTCCAATTTATAGAATTTTACATTTTTTTTAAACTAATAAAATTTGCGGAAAGTTTATTATCAATTTAGTATGGAACACTTTTCATTGTATTGGTTTTATACCATAGCCAATTTCCTCAATTTTAAATTATTTTACTTTGCTCTCGTTATGGTTTATCTTTGCCTGTAGAGATGTCTCATTTGGAATGCAGCTAGACGAAAATATTTGAATTGGCGAAAATTGCTATATAAACTATTTTTTTATTTATCACCAATAAAGGATACTGTGAAAAAATATTCGTGCGCTGACAGACCTAGATCGTGACACAAGATTAAAATTTGGTTATATTTGGACTGTTTTCAAATATCCTATATTTTAATATTTATGATATTTTTTTCAATAATTCCGCAAACATTTTGTCGAAGTGACGAAATTAAAAAAATAATACAGATAATTTAAAATGTCGAACCAGGTATTTGAGAACTTTACCTCAACAACCCTTTAGATTGTCATAATTCTAAGAACTAATCTCAAACAGCTGAGGAATCCAATTCAAAGGATAATGAGGGATAGGAGTCATCTTGATTGTTGTGACGATTGATTAATCCATTAAAATTGAAGTTGAACGTTTGAAGTCTTAGCCTCTGTTCCAAATTTGAAAATGAACAAATAAAAGTGCTTTTTTTTTAGAAAATATATATCGTTGTAAACAGGAAGATGCTGTTCGTGTTATTATTTTATATTTAAACTATTTTAAACTGTTATCTTAAATACGATAATGATAAACTCGATTAGTCGATATTATTAGTTTTTTTTTTCATTCGGTTACGGAGGGACTCGGGTTCGAATCACGGAATGTTAACTTTCATGTATATATCATATATTGAAATCGATTTTTGAATTATTATTCAAAACCATTGGTATGTGTGATACTTTCACACCTACACTCACACCCACCGTATATCCGATCTAATAATAAAACGTAGACTGAGCGAATAAATAGCTATTACATATATAGTATACTTATTTTATCCTGATTTTCTTACCCTATCCAAAAAATACCGATAATCAAATCAGTTTAACACAAGTAATGTTGAAATACTTACGATAAATCCATATGTTATATATTGAAATTGAGCAAAAAACAATAAGTACTTAAAACAACAATAGAATTCAGATAGACGTATTGAGAAACTACTTTTTTTTTAATCCATGTTCGCTCCCAATGTGGGTCATATGGACATGCAATGAATTTTATCTTGACAGAGGTACTTTTTACGAGGGCTACTTGTTACTCAGTTGCTCAACTTTTCCTTTTAAAAGAAAATAGGAATAGAAAGATAATGCTTGAACTTTAAACAGAAATTCATTTATCGATCAAAAGATGAAACTGCCGGAACTGGAATTCGAACCAGTGAGCAAGGCGACTGAAGTTAACGTTAACCACTCGACCACATAAATACATACAATTTAAACGCTTTTCATTATTTAACCTCACACCAAAATTACAACAATTAATTTATAGTAAAATATACGTCTCGGCAAAACGGCTTCGAGGTTGTTGGTGTTGTTAGTCGAAGATGCCTTTTTGGCTGAGCTGGAACAGAAAACCCCCGACCATTTACAAGATAGCCAATGTGGTGATTATTCTGTTTGAATTATACCGTTTGTAACGTAGCCTTCAACCAACGCAACACTGACAGAATCTGCAACAGTTCTATAGTAAATTTATTAGCCGGTTTTGCTCTCGAGTCGTTCAGAATCAAACACTGACAAGTCATGTTTTTGCCGATGTACACTTTTGTATTAATTCCGATAGGGAACTCTAATACCTACAATTCAATATATGTTTCAGCTTCAAAATTTTATTACAAATACATATATAAAAATAAACATAAGTTAATGATTTTACTATCAAAAGTGGCCAATTCAAAAGGAACTAATTATTATTTCGGCCGTCATTGATAGCCAATCAGATCACAGATTCAAATCAGCAGTCTTTCGTGGATATTAAAGTTAACTCGCATTAAAATTTCGTTACAAAATATTAATCAAACTTTCAGCTAACTAACTGAAAAATAAATTGAAACTGATTTGGCCGTTTTTGATAATGGACTTTTCATTTATATTATCTAAATAGAATTTGTTTCCAATGTACTCGAGAACTATGGAATAACCAGAAAATCAATTAGTTCGTAAGATAAATTTGGTACGTACCTCGTTCACGAATTATTACAAATTTCAAAGTTAAAATATTTAATAATAACCAAAATAATCTGAAACTAAATCAATGGCTCATTTAATAATTAAATGATGGTTTTTAAAAAAATCAACTTTTATATCACTCGTAAGTGAACTATTTTAGCATGTCAAAACATTCAAAGGATAGCTTACCGCTATTTTCACCCTCTGAGGGATGAAAACAGTTATTCATCCCCTTCAATCAATAAATAAGTTTATGAAAGTGTTTATTCACAGATTCGAAGTCTTGACTGTTGAACATTTGAACGAAAGCACACACATTATGATATAAAATTGGGGGAAAGTTTAAACAGCTTAGCGACCGCGGACGCGTATTTGAGTCTTAAAAAACAAAGGTTACTGGCTGGCGGACGCATATATGCGTATAGGCGAAGTATCTGGATGCTAAGAAAATTAAATTTGGTAAAGATATTTCAATTGGTTTACAAATTATAGTGAATTTAGTAAAATTACAATTTTTGCGAATTTTTCGCAAAATTGCCCGGTCGCCATGTGAAATTTTATATTAAAAAAACGTGCGGTCGTTAAGCTGTTAAATGTGTCTCTTATTTAAACGATGAACTGATATTTTGCATCTGCCTGTTTTGTTTATATCTTATATGGTAATTAATTATTAAAAAATATATATATATTAATTAATTTTTCGTATTTTACCTAGCAAAAAAAATATATAATTTAAATAAAAAAATATAGTATCAATATGGCGACGTAATATTTGATTTTCTTTTGTATAACTTTCTGCGGAGTCTCGGTAATAATTTAAATTCTGTTGAGTCTTGTGTTATTCAAAAAAATTAATTAGTTACCTCAATTCCATCACTGTCAAATCTTTGTCGTTCACTTGTTTTCGCGACTTTATAACTCAATTTAAAACTTCGTAAGGGTCAATATTCTTCAGACTCTCGAAGCTTTTACTTCAAATATCTCCCACTCGCAAACTTCGTTAACTACCTGCGTAAAAAAAATCTGGAGAGGATTTCATTTGGCTTTAATGAAATGGGAGAGTGTAATGAAGGACATTGGGAGAAAGTTTGAACGAAAATTTTCCATCTTACAAGACTGATGTTTTAGTTTAGTTTTATTTGATTTTTCCAACTGAATGAAAGTTTGCTTTGCTTCTTTTCCAAGTCTTTTAACAGCTAAGGTTGTTCCACTTGTTAAATAATTAACCGATTCTGACTTTAAACGTTAAACAGAATCACTATTTACTTTTGATTCATTTACGTACTCTAGTAGAAATCCTCTGCAATTTAATATTAATGTGATTCTAAGTCGACGTCTATTTTTTTTATTACTGTTTTATGAGCGTTATTAAGTAAAGTACATATTTTATTTTAAAAAAGTGAAAAGATGTCGTATTCGCGGAATGTTTTTTTTATCCATGTTCGCTCTCAATGAGGAGCACATGGCTTCCTTATGGAGGTAACAGTTTTTTGTGCGCTGCTTCAAAATGTATATAAATTATCATTGCATATAATATCAGAAATGGCCAGTGAATCGATTGCGAAGGTATTTACGGACCCATAAAAGGAATTTTTATTGTTCTCTCATGATATAATTAAAAGCGATAAAAGTCAATCGCCATCAATAATTTTATCAACTAGTCGCTCTTGGAAAAAAAGGTAATGTATCAATGATATTTACTTACCGATTTATATTTTATCCATCCGGCCACGATCATAAGAAACCGTGTATTTACTTGATAGTCTAGTAATAAAATATCCGTTTGTTAATCAGGCGGTTCCACCCCCCCCTGACAAAGTCAATATAAAAATAATAAAAAGAATTACACATTTGGTGAAAGTTAGGCATGTTGGGTAAATTGATCTGAAGTTATTTGAAAAAATTCTTAAAAATGTATAATAATTCGAAATGGAAAATAATATGAGGTATCTTTGGCGTTAGAAATCTTACTGTACTAATACAAGAATACCCAACCCTGTTCCCGCCAACATTGGCTCGAAACATTTTTTATTATTATTATGCGCTGGCTAATGCAATTCAATGTCAAAGATTACACTGACTGAATTTAGTATTACACTTTATTATAAAATCTTTTTTTGCATTTGTTTGTTTGTTAAAATATAAACAATATAATTTAATATCCTTGTACAATTATAAATATCCTTAGAAAAACGCTGCCCTGTTAATATTTTAGAATGTTTTCTAGGGTCCAAAAAGGTTGGGGACCCCTGTACATTTGCTGGTATTTTTATTCATTTTTATAAAAATTGTTTTTAATTTTTCAGTATGCAGCTTCGTAGTCCACAAACGATGCCACGAGTACGTCACGTTTACGTGCCCTGGTGCCGACAAGGGCGCGGACTCAGATGTAAGTTTGCCAATTTATTTTGAATGTTCGATGTCAGCATTTTGAATTACCTGTAACAATTTATTATACCCAGCTTACCTTAGGATATCTGTAAACCACCCCATATAATGTTGTGTTTTAATATATTACCGGAAAAAAATATTATTAGATTTGATAATCTATATCATAAGATTTTTTTAATAAAATTATCACATTGTTTAGCTATACACAATATAGGTGTAGAGAGCTAACAGCAAATGGCATATCTCTATTGTTTTACATATTTAATAAATGTACAATTTATTTAACTACCATAAACAAACAACAAGATATCGTTATCCAAAAATTCTTATATAGGGATAAATAATACGGTGTACAACGCTTCTTTCTTTGAAAAAGTGTGGTAATATTCGATTTAAAATAATATATTTAAATAAAACATTTAGGATTATAATATTTTGTTGTTTGTAAAATGGTTTATGAATTTAATCGTTCTGTCAACTATGACCGTTTATGTATAAAAATAACATGACTTAATTATTTAAATAATTTTACTTTTGTCGGGATACTATAATTTATTTTTGAAGCAGCCTCAACTCAACGTATTAAAATATTTAAAAATCTGTCACTTCACTAGGATCTAATAATCACACATCTGAAGTAAATTAGTGCCCCAAATTACTAAGCTTTGTGTAAACGTTTCCTTTAAAATCTCAAGCCACCCCTGTTCAATAAAAAAAAGTTAAATTATTTATTTCATAAAAGTTAATCAACGCAGTGTTTTGAATGTTGAATTCTGACTATTTAATAAATTTTCCAGACAAATTTATTATTAATTTTGTTCAATAAGATATATGATTTCTAATAATAAACATTTGTTTTAACACAAGTACGTGTCTAAATATTATACATCACTCTTAAAATTTGTTGAGGCGAGATCGTAATTTGGCAGAACAAATTTACTGAATATTAATTTATTTGAAATCATTGAGCTATTTATAATCATAATATTTCATCCATCATACACAAACATCATTTGTAACTACAGTTCTATTCAGTGTAAAATCAAATTTCTCTAATTAATAGTTTTAATTAACGTTTTGTAAACAAAAGCAAAATTTACCAAACGTCGCATACTCACAAAAGGTGAATTATTATGATTAATATGGAAACAAATAGTTTCCTTTGATTGTCTTTATCATAACTGCATCGAATTACTATATTCCGTGGTTTGACTTAATTGAATTTATTACAACTAAAAGAAACATACCGTATTGAAAATAGGATAGAAGTAATATGTTAAGTACATAATTGTATTAAAAAATATATCTCAAAGGAGTTCTCTTAAATAATACTGATAAAAATCATAAATGTATAATTTCACATCGCTAAAGTTTGTTACGGATAAATAATCCATATCAAAAGGTTTTACTATATTATACTGTAAACATTGTTAAACATAAAAAACCGTTTGAATGAGATAAATAATAATTTATTCAAATTAATTATTTCTTATTTTGCGTCAACTGAAATGTAACTTGCCGGCTAAATATAAAATATATCTCGTTGATTTATAAATCACTTTGAATTCATCATTTCGATTCATATCTGTCGTGAAACGTGAAAGTCGCGGCTTTTTGACAAATCATGCGTGTTCTACCGGAAAAAAAATATTTTTCTTTTTGATCTGGACAGTTAATCAAAATATTTTTTTATTCAGGCTATTTGTTTCAGAACTATTTCTAGCATATTTTTCCAACGCTTCCGAATAGTAGAAGCTAAGTTGTAAGTAGAAATCAACGTTATAACAATATTTGTTGAGACAATATATTAAATATATACTGGTTTGACTAAATTATTTATATATCAATCATAAAGAGTCTAATAAAAACCATCATACAGAAGAATTTAGAAACATCACAGAAGAAGATAATAGCAACACAAAATTGAGAAAAATACACAACAAAATGTAAGTCCTCGTCTTTCGCAAAATTCTGTTTACTCGACTTTTATTTACACGGATTTGAATTGAAAAATAGTCAATTACATCCATTTGTTACATACTTATATCGATGTCTATTGATTTGTTCGTGCAATTGGTCACCGTGGTCCGTGACGCTTCGTGTAGTATTATATGAATTTCTACAAAAGCTTTCCCCAAAATGGCAGATAAACAAAAATTAAACACAGAATTTTGTTAGTTCTTCATTTGGTTATTAACATAGCATTTTAGCGAATTATTGGGAGTTAATTCTGTATAAAATATGAACGGGATGTCTAAATAGATTTCCTATGTTTTCTATTCTGTTTATGGTTTAACAATAGATGGACGCACATATTGGGTAAAAAATAGATATTGCGTAAACATTGCCTGCGACGAGCAGCCATTTTGGGCGGAATTTAGACAATTAGTCAGCTCGCTTCAAAATACATTACAGCTTAAACGTTTCATATTTATTTATGCCGCCCATTTGTTCTTAATAGATTTTTCATGTGTACAAAGTTGCACGTCTAGACTATTTTTAAATCTTTCGCGTTTTATGAAACTTTTAGTAGCATTAATGTTTCAGCTTAATTGTTTTTTTTTTTTTTTAATTTTACAACTTGTAGTTTGCAAATCTCTATTAATTTTTAAATTTCATATTTGGAATCTTCCTGTGGATGAGTGAATTTTCTCCTCCAGCTTATTCCGAGTGTCTAGGTGAAAAGCGAATTTAGCTTATTTTAAGTGATTTAAAAAATATATGAAACTGCATTCAGCTGCAATTTATTTTTTACATTAGAAAAAAAACTGACTTTTTTCCGTTGTTAAATTTTAGAGCGAAATTTTAAATTTTCCACTTTACTCAAAATATTACAAAAAACTTAACCTCAAATAAGTTATTGGTTCAAAATATTTAATATGTTATCATGGTTTGATTGATATGGAGATATGAAAATTAGTTAAGGCATTATATTCAGTTAAATACATGTTATATATTCTTCTTATAACTGAAAATATTCAAAATTACCAAGATAAATGACGTCAGCTTTTGTGTCCTTGTTGGCGGTCATTATCATATTTATTTATTTTTTACTTTACATTAATGATCTTTAGCATTGGTTTTCATCTTTTCTCCTTGAGTTGACAAATTCTCATAATTTTTCTCGTATGATTCTTAACTTTTAAATTATCTGAAACATAACATCTTGTTAGCTAAAATTGCAAATGCCTTGTTTATTGAGTGTTACTTTCTTTCTTAAATATTATTACCAGTCTCACAATTTTTAAAATTAATTTTAATATTTCTTTTGAATCCTTCCGTTCTAAGTAAAAAATACATAATTTTTAGGCTTTGCTTAATTTTATATGCCATAAAGTACATTTGCATACTAAAAGTGAACTACTATAGCCAAATTATTAAATTTATCTTTGTTTTCAATTATTTTCAATGAGAATTATACATATTTTTAAATCACCGTGCAAACACAATTTCGCAAAATGGGGATAAAAATATATGGCAGAATAGTAACTTAAGTATGTACCTACATATCTATGGAACGATTTAAAAACCTACAGTGAAAATAGTTGCAAAAAAACATGACATAAATGCTATCAATTTTGCGTGTGAAGCAAAGCAAAACATACTAAAAATTAATTTCGAAATAAAATTTCTGTTAAAACAAAACACTGCTCCATTCGCAAACAACATTTTACGGTTACCGCCCCCCGACGCTCACAGGAAACCTCATTCCGAATATCCATCCTCAATGGTGCGCATCGTTTTCATAGCCACATTTAAAATAGAAACTCGAATACCTATGTTTTCATTCTAATAATTGGGTCAACTCCACCGATATGAATCCCCGTGTGGTACATTTTTATTCAAACGAACGCTACGATATCAATATAACGTTTATGTATGCATAATGAAACGATTAGAAAATATGAAATGAATAAAATCATATTTTCAATAGATGAACGAATACCGGAATCGAAAATTATTCGAACGTTCTAATTATGCGGCATTACATTTGAATAAATAATTCAATCCGTCAAGTTGCAGACTTGAAATACAAAATGGCCGCATCGACAAATCCAATTGGAACAAAATTCAAATGTGACAGATCATATTATTGCAACCCCAACTCAGTCGTCGCTTTTGATCCCACTGGAAAATGTTGGATGCATGGATTGATAAATTTTCATGATTTAAAACTCGGCGCTCTTAATAAATTGCTGAGCATTTATTAACGGATGACCTCAAAGTCTGTTTGCATAATGGCTCCCGACTCGTTGGAAAATTGAAAGCGATTAATTAAACGAGAACAAACGTTGAATGTATTAATTAATCCAAACGGGTTTTTACAGCGTTACATGTTGTCGTCATTTTTCAGGATATTCTTAATTGTAGTTGTGGTTGGATATCGAGGATTTTAGTATTTTTCTCTATTTTATTTTTAATAACCGCGTATTTTTTGTTCGTCCTAAAACATAATATCGACTTTATTAAACTATTGCAGTTCTAGTAAAATAACATATTCCACACAGTTTTTAAGTAATGTAACTATAAAATTAAATTCTATAATTTTTAACAAATCAAAAAATCGTTAATCGATTTTATTGAAGACTCGCAAATAATGTTACACTTTAATTTTTTTTTTAAATAAGTTTAAATTTAGTAATTATATATACAATAGAACATATTCGTAAAAACTTGTTTTCGAATAACAATGTTATTTTTTACAATTCGGCTAAAACGAAATCAGTCTTTTTATTTGAGTTTTTGTTTTATTTCTCTCAAAAGTAATCTCCGCATATATCCGCTATTATAAATGTTTACCTACATTTTTTACGAACACGTGCCTCCATAATTGAAAATATTTAGAATGGCTTATTCTATTTTTACAGCGTACTTAATTAATTAATTGGTATACATATTTCAAAAATATTTTATTTAGTTTATTTTTTCTTCTGTCTACATAATTTCTACAAGGATACTCAACTTTTTCGAACATGGAAAGAACAGTTTACGTTCAGAGATTTGAATAATTTGTTATTATAAGTTTACATGAAAAATGACTTTGAAAATAATACTCCTTTCAGTAAATTTAAAATAAATAGAATAGATGAATAGTAACATATTTCCAAATTCAAAAATATTCTAAATTTAATTTTGACATTAAGACAAAGTATTTACCGACCCCAAAAAATTACTTTCCAACAGTTAACTGACTATATAAACTTGACAATTTTATTTTTCACGAATAAAATCAAAATGTAAACTTACATAAATATATTTTGTTTAAAATATATACCAACCGTTACACAATTCGTAAAATTTAAGTATCTGTTCGAAATTCTCGTAAATGTTGTAAACACATTTATACTATACATTTTTTTACCAACAATTTTAATTGTGGGGATATTGAAAATTAAACATACTTTATTATTTTTTTTATTTTCAATATCATTTTTTTCCCTTCCTCATCACAATATCAAGATCTTTGACATTACTTAATTTTTGTTTTTCATATTATCAATGAATTTCAACGTCATCTTTCCACTGAAATCAGGACAAAAATAAATTTTACTTGCATATTCTATATAGTATAAGTTTTATTTTATTAATTGTTTGAGATATAGAGAGATCGATATTCTCAATTTATTTTTTGCACGGCGTCTTATTTTAAAACCATTTTCACTGCTTTAGTTGTTTATTTGTTTTTCACCTATGTATAATAGATATATCAATTGATTACTGTTTTTATATAGTATCAATTAAAAACAAATTGATTATCTACTAACTGATAAGGATATGTGAAAAAAAGCATAAACATGTACACATTTATTGTTTGATTTTCAGCATTCTTTCTTACCGTGATTGTACATTTTTTTAGCATCTCTATTTTTATGTTGTCAAAATATTATCATTCCCAAACACGATCCCAAACAATCATGTAGATATTATATCAAATTAATTTAGATTATTTTTTTAAAATCTACGCTATTACTCCTACAATGTTATCGAAACAACAGTGTCTCTGTTTCCCAACCATCTTGAACGAAAAAAATATTTTCTATTCGCTTATATCTAATTTTAAAACCGTTGCTTGAATCTTCAAATTCGAGTGGATGATTATATTATATATTAATTAAAGAAGCCTTCGAGAAAACTTTTAAATTAAATTTATGCTATTTTTGTTTTGACCGTACTGCAAAATTTGCCATGAAATAAATATATTATATTTTTTAATCATAGTTACGCTAAAACTTCCCTGTACCAGTCGCTTTGGTAGCATCTTGGATAATTCATGCAACGAATTATATTAAATGAAGTTCCGAGTATAAACTTTTTTTTTAACTGAATAATTTGCCGTTGTTGTTGGGTGTCTGGCTCGACACGCCATCAGGACACGAGAACTAGGCACAGCTTCAAAGCCCACACTTACTCGTCCCCGGCCTTCTGCGACCATTGCGGATCTCTTCTCTACGGCCTCCTCCACCAGGGTCTCAAATGCCAAGGTAAACGGATCCCGACACACTCCTCAGGTCTGGGCTACCGATCGTAGACGTTCACGTTTTCATTATATAATACATCTCGAATTTAATACTCACACCATATTCACAATACTGAAATTCGTATTCTACACACGTCTTTCTGCATTAATTCCATTTAACTAACCTTTGTACAAAACAGTTAATTGAATACTCAATTTTATATATACCAACTGGTACGATTTGCGCCAAATAATCAATCTTTCAATTAGCAGCTCATTTTTAAGGGCATACCTTCGTTTCACTCCCATCGCTATAATCGATAGCTTGGCTCCGTAGTGCTGCAACTAAAAATTTACAGTTTTAATATATTACTGACAAAAGTTTTGACGCATCTAATCTGATTTGTCAAAAAGTGATAATTATTATTTGTCTCATCTTTTGAATGAATCATTTAGTCATTCGTCTTAATTCAATTCATATCTTTTGCAACGTTGACAGAACTTTTTAAACTCTAAGAGTTTGTTTATAGTTCTTTATTTTCATTATAAAAACATCTGCCCACTGAGAAAAAACTAGTTTTTTTTTTTTTTTTTGAAGCTTTAGAAAAGGTATATTTTTCTATAAAACTAGGCCGTCGTTATTTATAAAGGTTAATAAAACAACATTACTCTATGGACACGAAATTATAGATATTTAAATTTGTAATTTAATGTAGGATTCATAAACATTGCTTTATAGTATGTTTATCTTCTTTTTCTAAGATTAATACCAACATATTATAAAATATCACTACAGACAATACAATATCACATACATATCAACGTTATCAAATAAGAGGGTATGTTTGCAATAATGGCCGGTTTTACTACTTGAAAATTCATAATATCGAATTCACTCTACGATGAAGCAAACTACATATATTTATTAAAGTAAAACGTGTTTGTCTACGATGCGGTACCCCTGTCATGACCAACAGCGTACACACAGATTGTGGACGGATGTACGAGCTTTCATTGGCTTGGTCCGAGCGTTGTTTTTTACCCGCCAGTTAATCACAGTGATGCGCATTCCGACTAACGAATAACTACCATGTACAAAGTCTTAATTTATCAATATACTGGTGGAAATTTAAATAATTTATTTACACAATATGGTTCACCCACACTTGAAACGTCAAGAATATTTGCCAATAACAAAAATTACAATATACGCTATATTCTATTATACATTCACACTATCACCATCGCTTTACTACTCACATAATAAGCATATTTTTACGCTCCATCTAAAATGGTGTTTTATTATATTATTAATCATGTTAAAAATATTAAATCTGCTACGGAACATTTTCTGTTAAACTCAAAGAATTTCTGAATACATTTTTTTAATGAATTTAAGAATAAAATTACATTTAAAAAAATAATGCGCTTCATATTTTGAAACTAAATTCAAGCAAACAATATTATTTTGTCTCGTCATAGTAGTGGTGAACATTTTTCGTTTATATAATACATTGATTGATTCGGTAGTTTTTTTTATATGGACAGTTTATCTAATGCCAATTAGGTTTTTTTTAAATTTTATATAAGAATATCATTGTGATTCACTGAATGTTTAAAATAACAAATATAAATTTTACTTTGAGATTCGTTCTGTCACCCCGTTTTCCCAAAGCTTAGCTTTATAACTTGTTGTGTTTTTTTCTGAACTATATTTTCACGGTGAGCTTTTATTTCTGAAACACTCATGAAAACGCTCGATTTGTGGATTGAGCTTTTCTTTTATACACAACAAGTCCTTTTATATTGTGTTCGTCATTTGATTTTTTTGAAATCTTTTCGTGACTTTGCAATCATTTTTGTCGTTTGATATTGCATTGAATTGCTGTATACTTTTTTTTGGTATATTTTAATTTGTTTCCATTTTAATGAGCTTATAAAATCAATTTAATTCCGTTCTATTTTAATGAAAACAAAAAAAAATAACAAATTTTTTCGTTGATTTTCCGTTATAAACTACACTCAACTCTTTTTTTATAGGGATTTTTTTACGCTGTTTTAAAATAACACGGTCCACTTTAAAAAACAAATAATATTTTTTTACAGGAATCATTTGTTCTTAAATGATTCCCAGACACGAAAAAAAAAACAAAAACGGATTTCCTACTAACAAGAAATTCAACATCACAAAACAGTAATTAATAACACACAAAAGGTTTCATTAGATTCTAACACGTTTGACATTTCGAACGACGAAAGCAATTTATATATGTCTCTCATAAAAGTCCATCAAATAGCAATAAATAGTATTATATTTCTTAAATAAAATACACATTATGAATAATATTTTGTGTATTTATTTCATTAATACTTTTTTCACAAAATTTCTTATACCACAATGTTGTCATTTTTTCAAATAACACAGTTTTTTTTAATTCAGGGAACCAATCTTAAATTTCTATATGAATTCTATCACTTTTTTACGTGGGTTTTTGTGTTTAAAAAAGAGTTGAGTGTATTTACATTATGCAAAATCAACTTAAATTACTTTAAATCAAACCGCTAAAGCAATCAAATAAATAAAACGACAATTTTAAGTTATCTTAAACTTTCCTATTTTAAACTGCATCTTTATTAATTCTTTCACTTTCATATCACTCGAAAAAAATACAATTTATCTATTGTTTTGCATCTGCACATTTTCCACTACACTCAATGTACATTTATTTCACAGCTTTTGTGAAATAAACCCGAATTTAAGTCGAAAATAATATCAAAACATTTTTTTACAATATTCTGTCCATAATATATAATATGCACGATTGTACGTACATTTTCAATTCTTCACTATTTCTTTCAATATTGCATCGAAATGTTTATTACTTGTATATTTGTATATTATTTTATATATTATATACACGTTGCATATATTATGAATATATTTTTAATGTTATAAAATAATAATGTGTTGAATAACATATTATAAACAAAGTTTTGATAATATATAAATAATTACCAGAATTAATGAGACAAATTTCAACACTTGACAGTGCAATAAATCAACTTTTCGGAAAAATGAGATACTTTTTTAAAAGGTTTAAATATATATTCACTTTTTTAGTATAAGTCATATTTCATAAGTGGATCAATTTAAACATAGCAAAGTAATGTATTTTTAATTGATGGACTATTATCTTTAGTTATTAAACATGTTATCATTATTGAAGAAGTATATACCATGTAACTTCATGAATATGTATTAAATATTTATTAAAATGATCCGAACAAAATGTTTTGGATGTAGTTAATTATTACATTACTTACAAACAAACAAATTAATTTCAAAATTGCATCGTTCACTTAATTTCTTCTCACATCCATTATTAATACCATTATATCAGCAAATTAATCATGAAATCGATCGTACTCAACACAGAGCGTTCAATATTGAACAATCAAAAATTATCAAAGAACAACGCTAAACTTTAAATGATCTCCCAGTCTGTGACGTCATTTGTTTTTTTCTGACTCAAACAAAATAATAATATTCGGAATCAGTCCTAAATTTATCATAGTGTTATTTTTTTGTTTAAAATGAGAACTTTTTTAATCCAGGAATGCCAAAGCTCAAATTCCTCTGAAATATAAATTACACCTCGACTGTACTTGAAAATTGTAAAAGTTTTTTTCAGCTCATTGTGTAGATTGAAAAAATGTGTGACGTTTTTTTCCTTTAAAAGTTTCGTACTATAGTGTGTTTTTATATATGTTTTCGTTATTTTTAAAGAGTTACCCCAGTATTCAATAATGAATTTATTTTGCTTAACGCTACTATTTAAAAAAAAAAAGTGTACGTTCATTTATTTATGCTCTTGTGCTTGTCGAATAAATGCATTATTAATAAATCTGTTTTTATTTCAGGTTAATGAATAATTAATTAAATATTATAGGTATAACTTAAAACCATTTCTTGAATCATTATCGTAATTAAAATTTCTAAAGTATTGTTTACGCTTCATTATTTTTCATCTATCGCCTTCATTACGGTTTATTTTTATCTTCGAAAAAAAACACTATCCTCCCGTTAAAATTTTCGTTGAATATTTTTGTTTTTCTCTAAAATTATTCTCTCAATTATTTATATTTGCGTAATTTTGTAGAGCGACAAATAATTATTATTTAAGCAGTCTCTTCGTAATTTAAATGCTTTTCTCATTCGTCGACTCCATGTAACCGACACGATGCTCATTCAAAGCATAATTTAAATGAAGCCTTGGCACCGAGAGCTTTCTAGGAAACTTTTGTGCTCGAAGCACTTCGTCTGTCCGTTGATACTTCAACAGCGGCGTGTACGATTGTTTAAGCATCCATACCTCTTACAGAATCCAAGAAAATCTTGAAAGCCTCTTCTAGAGAAGGAAAAAATGTGATGTCTGTAACATTTGAGATAATTTTTGAATACGTATTCTCGTATGAAAAATATTTTACTGCTTAATAATAACTAATGTTAAAATATTTCAAAATAATAAAAAGGTCGAACGAGTTAATAATTTTTTTACGAAATAAGTGTCATATATCCCGGTAATTCGATATCAAAAAAGATTCGGCTACTCTCAGACAGTGAACATTTTCAACTGGTTTATTATTTAGTTTTTCTTTTAGATTTAGAATATGCTTTTTTTACAAACGTTATCTAGTTATATTAATTAGATCATATTAAAAATTGTTCGAGGCTATGACCGTATTATATCAAACATATAACTTGATAAACAATTTTTAGTGACAAGCCTTAATGGCACTCGTTGATATTAATTTTTAATTTCATAAAAATTAATAGTTAATTTCAGATTTTGGTGACAGATTACATGTCATAATATCTATTCAAGTCAATGTACACCACTGGTGTAACCCTAGGGGTTATAAAAGGTCTACAATACTAACTACCTGAGTAATTGATACCAACTTTTTTGTGCTCTTGGTTGAAAATTACATACTTGCAATGAGGTGGTAGTGTACAACAACAAAAAAAAAGGAATTATGTTTACGCTATTGTAAAGAGTGAAACATACTCCTCTTTCTCTAAAAACAAAATCCATTTGCACAAGCTTACATTTTCTTTATAATATATTTATCTGTTAATGGAAAAGAGATTTAAGTATTGTTTTGTCATGAGCTTTATTAAAAAGTCAAGTTTTTACGATTGAAAAGATTGTATTGATTATTTGAAATAGAGTAAAGCTATATTATAATATTTATAGTTTAGATAGCCATTCTAGGGCATCCGATCCCGGGATTGGTACTATCACAATCCCGGGATTGAGAAAGTTGTGCGAGGGCTAAAAAATCTCGCATTGGTTTATTTTGGCAATTCCGTAAATTACTGGCTTTTTCAAACTGCAAATCTTGGATGAGCAAAAAAATATAAAATAATTATTACTATTAGCGTTTTTATTTTACCTCTACCATATTCGTCCAGTAAAAATGAAAACCCCATCTTCCATTTTGTGATTTATAACCTAATAATTATAATCAAAATTTGGTTTGTTCGTACATAACCTTGAGATAGTTTGTATAAGGATGCGTATCTAGGGGGCGAAACACTTTCACAAATTTTCACACAAACTGTGAAATAATAAAGTTATCAATTTCAGTTTTATGTTAAAAATAAACAATTTTTTAGACTCTTATTCAAACATGATAGTAACAAACTTTTGTCATCGTCAATTAGAATCCACTTTTATGTTATTTCAAAGGTTGTCATTCAGGTGTCTCATGCAAGAAATAAGATATAAAAATATTTTTCGATGCGTCGCTCACTTATAACAATTATATCCTATCATAATTGTGACTTACAAATAAACTTTTCGTTCTAATGAAGATTTTTAGAAAAGCTTTTAAATGTATTAAGAAATCGAAATAAAATTATACTTAAGTGGGTATGTTTACTTGAACAGTATTATAAGTCATAACCATTGTACAGAATTTCGTGTATAAAATATTTTTGATATCCTTTCAATATTCAACCTGGCAAAAGCAATTGATTCTAAGTTATATTATATTATATCATATATTGGAACAATACCATTATACAACTGGCAATTAATTTGCAGAGAGCTTTTTTATGGAGCAACTTCATTCCAGCGAAGCTTTTCCAGTGATTTCCCTTGCCACCGCCAGGTTTGCTAATTTTAAAAGTCTGACCTAACCAGGAACGCACATACTTTCTTTGGAAAAGTATAAATAATAAATTTACATAACGGAAATTGAATAATGATTTGTAATATAACCGTTCTAAAACTTCCTTTTGTATAATAAATGAATGGAATATTTTACAAAAAAAAAAACACCAACAGCTATTTTTAATTTCTCTTGAATACTGATTGAAATTATTTGAATTCGGATCGAAAGAACGAATCAAAATGAACTTATCTTTCTAGTTGTACCGCCAAAACTGCAGATATTTACTATATCACATCCCATACCTGTGTTAAAAGAAACCTGAGCTTACTAATTAATACGGATTAATATTGTTAGTATAATATATCGCACAATTGACACAAAACATGTTTTAAGCTATCTGTGCTATTATTGGCAATATACATATAACGATGAATCAAATGCAATTGAAGGGTACACAATATTTTTTAAATATACTATTTAATCAATAGTGACACAAAACACTAATTGATACACAAATAGTATTTTTTTTTAATTTTATTGATACCATATGGTTTTTTGTCCTAGTGTAGCACATGAATACATTAAAAGTACTCTTGTAAAACTCTAATTTATAAAAATGTATATTTTTCTTCAAAACAACGTTTGCATTGTTGCATCAATCGATATAATAAAGTCATCCTAAAAACTGCTATATTTAAAAGAAAAAACATATCAAATTATATTATGTTGAAGTATAGCCTTAACTTTTAACTTCTGGGATATTAATAAATATATATTTAAATTAAAATTATATCTTAATTAAAATCGTGTATAATTTATAGTAAAAAATGAACAATATGAATATTAAAAAGCTGTATTGAGTACATCGTTACGTTACTGAAAAATATTTATAATACTTTGGGTGCAAACTGCAAAGTGAAATTATCGTAAATAGCAATCAGATTATATTTTATTTAAGTGGTTTTTATCATATAATACGACTTTGGCAATGATTTTTTAACAAATAAAAAATATTATAATGCAATATAAACATGCACTATAAATCTCTTTTTGTAAATGTTTCATATCAAACGGTGAATATCGGTCCATTCAAGCAATCTTGCAACACGGTAAATTGTTGCCTCATGTCATATTCCAAACCAAGCGTAATTCCATTAAAAAAACACTTATTGTTAACAAGAGGTTGTATTCTTCATAAACATTTCTAAAGAGATTCTCAATATAAAATGGGATCATAACATACTCGTAATACCTTTTTCAATATGAAATTGAACAAAAGATAATCCCATATTTATAAGAAATCTTGAATTTCCTTTTATTATTGGCAAATCATGTCTCAATAATATTATAGAAAATATTTATAAATTATCATTTAAATGTTTTGATGGTTCCAGGAATATTGGTAATTTCTTTTTTCTGGGTACTTCATGATTGCTCGTGCCGTCAAATGTAAGATTTTCTTTGAAATACAAATTATACAATTCGTATTTTTCAATTCAATTACGAGCTAGAATTTAATAATGAATTGAAAAAATATTGCACAATTACTCAGATTCAATGTAAGATTTATCAAAAAAAATGTTTTATACACATTTCTAAGTAAAATTCGAAATTTCAGTATCGAATATTTATTCATTAGAATTCTTAATAATATTCATTTGTAAATTCTTTTCATACTTTTTTTGATCTGTTAAATGTCAGTGCTCCGCAACCATCGTGTAACCGTGAGGCGATGCTATGAAGGTATATACAAAAAATTGTCTCTTACGTCCAATACTCTGCCCAGAAATCTAAATGTTTTGTAGTTTGTATTTAACAAATGAGATACATAGCTTCATATGATATCGTTTTTATATTTTTACTAGAAATATATGTCTTACGTGCGGTGTGTCTCGTAAATATATAGTGTACCGTGGTAGAAAAAAGGTTTCGAACCATTGATATAGATCAATAAATTATATTTATATATAATGTGTTCACAAACAGAATTAAGATATACAGTTGAAAATGTTCACTAGTCAAGCGGAACCGGTCCAATATTGGAATTGAATGCGAAATATTTACTGTACATAGCCATCATGTATATTGAAGTTCCACCGAAAATAATGTGCACAACTCATTAATAATTTGAATAACATACGATAAATGTATTGAATGAACATTTATTGTTTTAAAAAAAACTTCTCTAATGTACTTGAAAATATAATAATGTATTCTATGCAAGATATAATATATGTTTAAATGCTCGACACTGGTTTTCTTTGTACTAATTATTGATGGAATGTATCACATATATTTTTTTAAATATATTTAGTCAATATCTGGAACAGAACATCTCGCTGATTTTCTGTAGAAACGAATTCCAAGATGTAGTTTATAAGAAACAGAGAAGCGTTTTCATAATTTCTCTTTTCATTGGGAAATAAATTTATAGCGTATAATCTATTTCAAAAGCACTTCGATTACCAATTAAAATCTTTTTCCGCTTTAAGCCAGATATTTTACTCTCTTCGATTTGAGGAAATTCTTCGTTGAGGTAGAAATTAAAACGAATTTTATTTTATAGGTTTTTTATAAAGTGCTACTTCATTAGTGTGTAGACTAAATTTTACTAAAATTAATATTGAACTCAAATCAAAACATTAAATTTAATATTTTAAGCCGCACATATACTTATTTAGAAATACATACAACTGATATCCCTAAACATTGATAAACTATTAAATTATATAGATTTTAGCCAAGCCAACATTTTTATGTTTGTGCATTATTCATTCTCAACTTGCAACTGTGATCACTTCATTTTAGATATGGCTTTTATATTAAATTGTGTCTTTAAAAAATGATATTTAATAATATTCCGAGAGATTGTAATATAATCTTCGCACCACTTTATAATATATCAAGAGACAAAAAAACTCGTTTCCGATTTCGTTATAAATCAAATTTAATTGAAAATAATAAAAAATACAATTATATTTAGTAATCCAAATATGTTACACTATATTCCAACTAGTAAGTATACATCAAGAAATTTAATATTTTTAAGCCATTAACTTTCATTGATTATTTTGTTTTTTGTCCTACATAAAAAAATCAAATCAAATATTTTTTAACAATAGCCTCGCGTAATCTATTGTATTCAATAGATATCAGGACAATTATCAGAAACGTAAAAGCTCTATGTTCCAGATATAATGTACAAAGGAACGGAAACAAAATCACAGGAAATGGAAATCAAAAAATAAGTTATGCAAACATACATATCTTTGTTTTTACAGTCTAAAATATTTTCTTTTCAATTGGAAAATATTTTTTAAACAATCATAGTATTTGTTATATTAATATATTCCGGACCTTGCGATTTTTTTTATTATGTATAAAATAGTTAAATTTAAAAATAAACACAGCTTCTCAATATTTATATTAATATGTGTGCATTATTTCTATAGTTGTAGCAGTATTTTGATAATAGAGAAAGCGACTTGAGAATCAGTCACCATGGCCGTCATATGGCAAACTTCCCATATTAAATATTTCCCTCCGCTTTTTACTACCCCTCATAAAACAACGAACTGAATAATTTTAGCCCCCAAATAAAACGTGAACATTAAAAGATCGATTATACATAATAACCCTATTTATATATGTCTATTTATAATATTATCGTGTTTTGTTGTGTTTATAATGTGTCGATAAACTGAGGCATTTTTGATATTTTAAATTTCCCATGTATACAACTGAACTTATATTTTGTGCTGTTTATTTAATTACTTTAATATGCTTTTTGTTTTTTTGTGAGATCCTTTAATTCTATCATTCAATATTTAGTTGTGTTTTTATTTTGGTTTACAGAACTTATATACATTTAAAACAATTTAATAGTAATTTTAATCATCACAATATATACACACAAAATAATGAATATATTTTGCCTATTTCGAAAACATATCATATCGTTACATTCAATTTTGTTCACTTTTCTGGAATTGTTTTTTAGAAAAGGTGTGTAATGAAACGATTTAAAATATTCATTATATAAATATATCATTTTGATAATATTTTAATCAATATCGTACACACTCATTTATCTTCCATTTTTTTAAATATTTTAGTTGATTGTATCTTTTAAACTTATAAAAAATATGAGTTCCCTAAATAAATAATTCAATGAAATAATCATCCTTTAATACAAAAAGGGCTTCGAACTCATTGTATATCATTTTTGAATTTATATCGTTCATCGAAGGGTATCATAATAACGATTCGGGTTTTCGTCGCAAAGAGCTTAGCAAGCTAATTAGCATAAGCATTATGGTGGTGGTTCTGCAGATTAACAGGAGGCTAAGGGCGGCGGGTGAGTCGCTTTCGGCACCCACCCGCCGAGCTTTCCCCGCATCCGGTCTAGAGCTTTGTTGATTGTGTTTCCTTCCGCTGTTTCTTTTCGGCGCCCGCAATGAAGGCGATGACGGCGCCTCACAAATGGGAGACCTGGACTTACCTCACGCCGACCTTCTGCGACCACTGCGGCTCAATGCTGCACGGCATCGCACACCAGGGACTCAAGTGCACAGGTACAATGACCTTGGGCCGAGCGCTCTGGCTTTGCCTACTCTGCGAAAGCTCTGAGGTGGCGGATATGCCAAAAGCGGTGTTTTCTTGCGAGGAGTTATTGACAGGGGGGTACTATGGCGATCCCTGCAAAGACAAAAAACAACTGCTTCATTACAACAGAGAACGCTTAAAATTGTATTTAATTCGCTACATAAAAAATCAAAACTATTTTCAACTCAATTAATTTAAAACGTTTTTTTAAAGTTCTATAAAATATTCAAGTCCAATAAAAATATTTATAAAATTGTTTATCAAGACGTCGAAACAAAATACGTCTATATTATTATTCTCTATTCACGTTATTGATTTTTAATATGTATCATTCTCAATTAAATTCATACATGTTAAAAATTGTGGACACTACATTCAAGTTGCACAGCTAATACAATAGAATTGATGTAGCATCTCAAACCGTTATAGTGTTACAAATCAGATTTCATTTGTAATTGAATTTTTTTTGACTTGTTGCTTAAAATCATCTTCGGCGAACACACTACCGTTGGTCTTGGGCGTCTGCCATAGCATCCTCCCCTACCGATACACATCACGTGGAAATGCTGCCTGAATTTCAGCTGATGGTGCTAGTTACGAAATATCTCAGGCACCGGAAAATATACTCTTCCTATTGAATACTAAATCATCGAATCTTCTATGTAAAATACGTTTATCTTATTGTCGATGTGTGGACAAAAACAAATCCGCTTTTGCATTCATGGTCAAACAACGCATTTGTATGGATCCATATAATCTATAACGTTAATATATATAATAGTTACAATCCCAAAATATCAAAGGATATATGTATATTTGAATATAAAATTATACGTTATTGAGTACAAACTATTCAACAACAAATTACTCAAAACTAATATAACATACTTTCATCCGACAGAACGATGATATAAATGTTATTATAAATTTAATTGCTTACTTAATTATAATGAATAGTATTTCAACAACCAACATTCTGAAATATGTGGTTTTGGTTACACTAGTGCAGGGGTTCTTATTTTATTGTGGTAACAGGATAATAGTTGCGGGCGCACGCCGGACTTTTATAAAATTGATTCGATTCGATTTTTACTCACTTGTAGTATTATTTTAAAACTGAAACATATGTTGAATTGTAGGCAGTGGCGGATTAAACACATGGAAGACCTCGGGCGCACTAAAATGTGTAGCCCTTTTTTTGATAGAACAAAAACTTCAGAAAATTCTAAATAAAATGGTAAAAATATATTAAATTTTGACAAAAACTATATGGATTATATTATATAAGCACGCCTTATTTGCTTATAAAGTAATCCGCACTGATTGTAGGTATTTAAATTTAATAAAAAAAAGTGTGCATTAACCAAAATATAAGTGTTTGATACTGAATGCCTCAATTGTTCTCAAAAGTCATAAAAATTCAACGTCTTGCTGTCAAACAATAGTAATATTATATTAATCTAATATTTTTAACTGTGGATTCAGGAATAAGTATACGGAAGAACTTTATTCGTATCCCACATATTGAATGCAGAAGCGGATGTTTGTTTATGGTCCAGGAAAAGGGAGACTTAACGTTATTTTGTTAGTTACTACCAAGTGTTGAATGTCAAAGGAAAATCTTCGTATCTTGTTCTTAGAACAAACTTTCAAGCAAAACTTTTCCTACCCTTCACAGTCGCTCAGAATCTAGGTCTGGATCCGTCTCACGTTATAATCAACACGACATAGTTTTCAAAATTCCTCACTAGTATGACATATTGTACACGCCACATACAGACCTCTTTAGATATTTAACGCTCCATTACGCGAAAGGGTGAAATTTCGTGCTATTTTTGGCGTGACACTGCATGACAATTAATTTAACGACAACGCCTTGCTGTGATAATTCGATAACATTGATAAAAAAAAATGTTTTTCTTACACTGGCAACTTAATTTTAATTTCCTTTCAAAACTTATGTCGAATTTATAGTATCTTTTAAAGTATTCACTGTGAATACTTGATTGAAAGGTATGATATTCAAAAAAATAAAACATTCTCATAACAACACGTTTTTTTATTAAGATCAAAGCCAGTTTCAGTTATTCCGATTTTTCAACTGATTAAAATATTCTTTTATCTATTTAATACAATACTATTTATACAAAACTAACTTAAACTTTAATAGTGTAGTGTCAACGAATATTTTTTATCAATCGAAAATGCTCGTGATTAGCGAAACCAGTCCTACGGTGCTATTCCCGTGTGCATACACATATTTTGAACGGTTTGAAATACTAAAAACCCAATTGTGTTTAGAATTTCATACCGTTCAAAATAAGTGTTCCAACGCGGGAATAGCACCGCTGATCCTAATAAATAAATGTACAGTAGTACAAAGAGTTTTTTTATATAGTTTCTTATTTAACCTTTCGAGGAGTGAAGAGATCTATACTGACCGTATATTTTACTGTTTTTTTACAATGAATATATGCAATTCATACTTGAAGCATATATATGCTCACAGACAGACGCTACTGTGTTGAGTTAAAAGTACGTCCATACTCTTTTTACAAAAAAATAGCACCGACATACATGTTCGTCCATACTCCTCTAAAGTTTAAGTAAGTTATTTTAAGTATAATTGATTCGAAAAGGACAAAAATATGTTTATATTTAAAAGAAAGCATAAAATCAACTCAAGCAATTACTTACTTCATAATATAATGATTTCGACATTTTCTTATCATTTTACTTACTACTGAATAATTTCACTCCAACAAATAACTGTTAACATATTAACGAATCATAACCATTATAATAAATCGTTTGAACGAATTATACTTGAATGCTTTCGATTGTAGTGTATCCAAAAATAGCACGAATACCACTATGTCTTAAATAAATATCCACACAATAGCCATAAAATATTTTACAAGTATTCCGCACTCACGTTACAATTTACTGTTCACATACCTGTGGCACTTGATCGAATATAAACACCATTTTCATCGTACTAACAGTAGCGAATGTATAACCCGTAATAAAATATCTGCGCTAGGTGAATATAAAAAAATATAAACTGTCTTTAGACCCCCTATTGTACATTATTCTTAGTCTTCTTATATATGAACGCTAGATTTAGTTTGTATAGGGTGAAAATTCATTTGGAATTACGTATTTACTTAAACCATGTATTTCTTCCTGTTTGTCATTACTGTAAAAACAACTAATATTTATAATAAGCTATTTCATGCAAAATATTCTAAATTATGTAAGTTTTTCGAGCGGTCACAGATGGTGTTTACAATTTATTAAAATTGTTCAATTTTTGTAAGCTGTCGCAAAACAATGAACACGTATTGCATCCTTAATTGTCTATTATATAATTGAATAGTATAACCGATAGATAAAAGAAAAGAAGGTTTACACGTAAAACACGTATCAAATATTCGATGAAATTACGTTTATTTATAAAATTGGCAATTCGCTGTTATTTATTATTTTTTTTGAAATATCCGTATATTTAATTTCTTTAAAATTATATACCTACTTGTATTATTTTTCTAAGCCCTTCTTTCTCTATCTTCTTTATTTCGAAATTTTATTTTACAAAATAAACACTCAACTAAAATAATTTTACTAAACGAGAACTCAATAATCCTTGACAAGTAATATGAATATTTTAAAATAGAAGTATTTTAATGCACTAGCACCCAGCCTTCTTTCCAGTGTGTCGAGTAGCTTTATTTTCCTTTGAAACTAAATCCAGTTTTATTTCAGTTTTCAAAGCCATTCTATAAAGTTTCTTTATGAAGTATTGCTGCGACATTTTGCCGTAATGTGCTCTAATTGCTATTAAATTGCCGATAATACTATTTTGAAACTTCTAGAATAACTTTGAAGATTGTTTTGTAAATTTATATGTGCATGCCTTTTCGTGTTGTTATGGATATGTGAAACTTTATATTGTGTTTTGTTTATATTATATTATAATTGTTTTTATATTTTTTTTTTCAGGAGAACTCATCAAATAGTAAAATGTTTTTTTTCGAATCTATGGTATACCGTTGACAATGCTTTCTTTGTTTCATTTGAAATAATTATTGCCACACTCCAGATATAATCTGCAGAATTAATTTTGAATTAATTAACCCTCCAAGGACGAGCTTGACCATATGAACTTGAACTGACCGTTCAAGTTCATCCGTGCACTTGAACGCTTGAAGATGCCGAAAGGCGAAACCCGGGTCTTCAGTGACAAAATCTGTGGGAGTGTACATAATTTCAACTCGTTGATTTTGCCGCATTAACATAAGTTTTAATACCAAATATTGAATAAATGTAAAAACAAAATAAAAAGCAATTATTACATAAATTTCATTCAAATCTATTTATCGAAATAATCGTCGGCATTTGGATGAAATAAAATCTTATGTCGCTCTTTTTATTCGATTTTCAAAAAAAATCTAAATCCAAGATGAAATTTAAAAA
The DNA here is from genome assembly GCA_031772345.1 of Himalopsyche anomala. Lineage (NCBI taxonomy): Eukaryota > Metazoa > Arthropoda > Insecta > Trichoptera > Rhyacophilidae > Himalopsyche > Himalopsyche anomala. The sequence continues at coordinate 18,892,892 of CM062835.1, forward strand.
AGTACTGGCCTCTTAAACATCGCCTTATTCCAAATTCAAATGTGTTTCGAAGTAATAATAAATACTTTCTTGAGTACCATAATGTCGCATTGCTGAAAATGTTGCCAATTCAAGCATAAAAACTCTTTTAAACAAAAAATAATCTCGGCCATTACCCGATTCTGCTTCAGCCATTTTAATAACTTCTGTAAGTTTGAAGGAGGCACGTCTTGTTTTTATTAATTCTCCTGATTTCTTTCAATAATCGTTTTAAAATATAATCTACATAATTTTCTTTCATAAACTTTTAAAAATTATTCATTGAACACTTAAAGTACGCTGAAAGCTAATAAAAGTAAGTAAGGAGCCTGATTCGCCTCATAAAATAATAATCTAAATTTTCAATGTGTTATGTTATTTTACACATGATTTTTTTGTTGTTGATAAATTTGATCAAATGACCTCTTTGACCTCGTTATAAATTGTTTCTCTGGTAGTAACTATTGAATAGGAAAAATGTATAAAAAACCCCCTTACGAATACAGATTCGACGTAAAGGTTCAATAATCAAAATTGTTTTTAACATTTGTTTGTTTTAAAATGAGTTAATTTTGTCTTGCTCAGTATTTGAGTTTATCGAAAGCGAGCGCGTAGATTAGTGGAGGGGAACCTGCAGCATTAAGGCTGCATGCAGCCTATTGGCTATTCTGATGCGGCCTTTTGACTTGATCAAAATATTCACTTTGATTAAAAAAATATACACAAGCGCTTACAAAAAGAGCGTAATCAACAAAAAAGGGGAAGGGGGCTTCAACGTTTTATTTACTGCGACCTTATGTTGAATCAGATAAATGAATGTGGCCTTTAGAAATGAAAAAAATTCCCACCTCTGGCGTAGACAATCTGTAGTTGATCACTTTTTCATGTAATTGAAAAAATAATTCTTTACAAAACGCAATCATAATTTTTAAATCTATATTGCGAATATCTTTATAAAAGTCGTCAGTTTTCCTTTCAATCGTATTTTCTTTTTTCAGTGGAAGAAAAACGGAAAAGGAAGAAACTTTGAAATGTCGTTTTTTTCAATTATTAAAATCACCATTCTATTTTTAAAATTTAAGTGAGCTCATCTAGCCAATGTTGCTTTTTCATTCATATACCGGTTATTTATCTTTAGTCCGATATTCACCATCATTTGTTTCTATCTTGACTATTCTATTTCATATTCATACCTGGGGCTATTTTCACTTTGTAAAAAAATATTTTCTTTTCATTTCTTTGATTGTATATCATTATATTATCTTTCTGCTGCCAAAATTCCATGAAAATTTACATAATTATTCAACACAAAACTGAAAAAAACCTTTTTTTCCGGTGAATGTCATTTGTTCATTTTAATTCATCAAAATTTACTTATAATCCGTTTTTAATCCTTGTTCGCTCCAAATGTGGAGCATATGGCCTAATGAAGGCATCTCAACATGAATTTTTATACGAGAACTCTTTATTACTCGGTCGCTTAACCTCTCTTTTTTCGAAAATAGTAGTAGGAATAGAAAGAATAGGACAGAACAGCACTAGTGGTTTAGTATTCACTATCGTTACTCCCCGTTATTTTAGGATTGGAATGGTGAGGGGAGACATCACAAATATCCATGCCTTCGAACTGAAATCGATTGAAAAAGTGCTGTTCGTACTGGGATTCGAACCCGTGAGGTACGGCATGGAAGCCAACGACATTGACCACTGTGCCATAGACCCGAGTATTAGATACACATACGACATAGTTTGGTTGAGTTGAACTTTATAAGCATTCAATTTAAATGACAACTTTTCTCTTCCTCCAACCATTTGTCAATTCGCTCACGTTAGAATTTTTATTGCTGAAAATTTTTCGATGCCTACCTTTTTTATGATCTAAAACAGTTTTTTGTACTATTTCCACATTCTTAAATAAAGATCCGGTCCGGTTTCACTCATCACGGGAATTATCATCAATTGATGTGTGATTAGTATAAAGAAAAGTTTTAAACTTGAAACCAATATTATCTTTTATTATTTTATTTGATTACTTATAACCATTTTCATTTATTTAACAAAGTCAATTAAGATAAAGTTTCATTCTTTTATAATTTTATTATACTCACTTTGCAAATTTACCCAGACTTTAACTGTTATTGTGAATAAAATAATATCGTGCCACCAACTGCGTACTATATTATACAAAATAACGTTTTAAATTCGAGTAGTTTTCCGAGTTAAGCTCAGGTTATATTTGACGAACGCTAAATAAATACACTTAACTTATTTCACATTAATGTAAAATACACACTATTATGAAAACTAAAACAATATAATTTAATATTCGTGTGTACTCTACTAATGTTACTCTGGAACAATGATACTTAGAGAAAACTTAATTTTATTCTACGCGATTGTTAAAACATTATACGTTCTGCTAAGTTCTAATTAAATTTAATATTTTACGAAAGCTTGTCAAGGTAATACCGTGGGTTTATAAAACGTATATTTTATTTGATTTTACTAATGTTATTCAAATTGCATGTTAAAATTTAATACTACTTTTGCATTAATATTAACGATTTTCGAGGACTATTTTTAATGATATTTTTTGTATTTTCCATACGCAACGTCTGCTTACAACGTCCTACTGCAACTCGATGGATTCTGACGGAAATCGCAACTCTGGATCCATAAACATTTTCCCGCACAATTCCTGAAATTCTACCATTTTTTATTTTACATCACATTCTTTTGCTTTTAATTTAAATTTGAATATCTTTATAAAAACATTTTGTCCAATGAATTTTGTTTACACCTTTTCGAAATAATCTTTGTTACTATTTTTTTTATTAAATTCTACACATATTTTCGTAAAATTGGACTTATCCGAGCTAAAATTAAACATCTACTATGTAAAATCTTATTTTTTTTTCTTTACTTTATGCGGTTGTACTATGAGTATAATTAAAAATCGACGGGATATATCCACTTATTTTTGTATCCGATTCCCCTGTCCTTTGTTCCTACGTATTGGCGATTGGTGGATGATCAGCATGCGACATGAACGTCCACAAGAGATGCGAAGAGTCGGTGCCAAATCTCTGTGGATGCGATCACACAGAACGTCGTGGAAGGATCCAACTTACCATCACCTGCATCGGAAACAAGCTCACTGTCGACGGTAAGATTGCAATTTTTTGGAAACTTCTTCATATCTCGTGTGCTTCGTCTAATTGTCAGTTATTCTATTATAAATTATAACCAACAATCTTTTACCTTCGTAATTATAACAAAACAATAATTAAGAATCGCTTAGAGCAGTTATGTTCGACAAAACATTGGAGTTTTAAGATTTTCTTCTAAAAAATATACAAAACTCATAAAAACGATCGTTAGCATCATGAAAATGACTCTTCGGTTTGCCTATTGATGTATTATACATATGTGCGTGTATAGATATGTATAATATATATTTGCATGCATATGGTGTCTATGTGAACTGGCTTTACTGTGGATTGCTCACCTCTGAAACGACCACGCCTTTCCGTCTGCAACGATGGAAAAATAACCAAAACATCAGTTATCATGGAGACCCAAGTACCTTTGACACTGATGTTCTCTAGGATTGAAAGCTTCATTGATTTGCTAACAAAAAAAAAACACAATATTTTCGTTTCTTCTAGCTCATCCACTTTACGATTCCTTAAGCGGAACATATGTGGCAAATGAACAAATATAGTTGTTATATTCCTTAGTTAACTCTTATAGTCTTGTCTTCTTTGAAACGAGATGTCCAGCAACTTATTCACAGCCAATTTCGTGAAACTCTCTTTTCTCGAATGTTTTATTAAGAGTCAAAGTGCTTCTACATTGTGAACGCACTTGGCTTAAGTTGAACAAGTTCTTATTATACTACTTACGAACAATCGTAATTTTCATATACCCATTTAACATGGGTAAACTACTTCTTTGTGATCTAACGTTTCTTAACAATATAACATACTTACCTAATTTAAAGTTTGTCAATGTGTTTATTATAAGTTTTACATACAGTGAAGCCTTATTTTTTAAGGTTTCGTCGAAAAATCATGCAAATAGAGGGTAAACTTAATTTTTGAAGATAGATGTTTTTAATATTTCTGTGTTGTCCGTATAAAGCTTTTCGATAAAATAAATTTATTCGAAGCTTTGGTCGTGTGCATCATCAATTTTAGTGAAATAGCTTTAAAAGCTTTCAGTTTACATAAGTAGATACTCAAAACTCAACCAACAAAATTCAGACGCAAATTTAAAAGCTGGTACTGAGTCTGTAAAAATTTCACCAAAATAGCGGTAAAGAGTAAATTTCAGGCACGTAAAAACGGGGTACATTATTAATGTTGTACCAATAATTACGTATGCTTACAAAGTGTCAATTATCAAGTTTATAGTGTAGTTTGCCATTTTAATTAACACAATACGGCTTAATTTTGCCATGTTTTATATTACAATAGTAGTATGGTTATTTAGTAGGAACTTAGTGAAGCTCACTTCGTGCATGGTCAAATTGACAAGACCCCTTTGCGTTAAATAAACCATCCACCCTTCGTGAGTAAAATTATTATTTAACTGCCTTCACTCAAACTGATGATGTTTCGCCAGTGCTAAATAGAAGGGCAGAAAAACACCCAATTCATTTGGGATTGTTGAGCTTTCCGAAATGTCCGCGTAATTCACTAAGCGGCCACTAAACTTTCTTGCCCGAGTGGCCGTAATCAAATTTGGGCGCCTGTACTTCACATCTGGCAGACCCATGACATTTACCCCAATCACTTCGCGGCGGGATGCGAACGACCGCCCGGGAGGCTTATGGATGAATCAGAGGTTCTCTCTCGCTGAGGCTGAACTTACAAAAAGAATAAAGTAGAAAAAAGAATCACTTCTTGCATGTTGTAACGTAATCATACTTGTAATAATGTAGGGCTTAACCGTTTTTTTTCAATTATTATGTTTTGGTATATATTTTTTAAAATAATTTAGCTGTGCATTTTGACCTGTCATACCATTGGTAACGACATGAAGTAGTTGATTACATTTTATATTCTTTTGAAAGCTCATATTTCTTTCTCCTCCCAATGTGAAGCATATCTGCTCTTATTGAAGCACCTCAACAAAAGTTTTTCGACGAAAATTACTTGTTATCAGTCGCTTAATGTATCTTTTTTGGAGAGACTAAGGATATACAAATGGGGATTTGACATCACTAGCAGGGTCGGCGCCATCATACAGGAGAAATAGGCAACCGTCTAGGACGCAAACTATAAGAGGGCTCATAAATAGAAGAGTAAAATATTTTTTTACACTGATTGATATATTAAATACGATGCCGTGAACATGGCCGGCGCTACGCGAATGGCATCGCTAGGGCTCCAATCATTAGGGCGCCTAATTGCATTCATGTTTGTATTTTATGATAGTTGTCTTGTTCTCAGCGTTAGCGTCATGTTCGTATTTATACTTCGAAGGCGTAGGTCGGCGTGACAACGTCGCGTAAAACTTTTTGGATATCTTGGTGCATTTGATTCATTGTGGGCTGCATATATTTCCAGTTGTAAAAGGTGCGCCAATACCGTCCTAGGCGCCAAATACCCGCGTATGGCCGTGAACTACAAGCAGTAGTTGAAAAAATCTTGAGTGAGAGATAAAAAAAGGTCCCAATATTTTAATTTTGAGGATTCCGCAAATTCCTGGAGCTCTATCCCGAATCTAGAAATTTTACACGATTTTATCGTGAATGTTGCCTAGGGCGCCAAAAAACCTCGCGCCGGCACTTATCACTAGTTGTTAGCTAAACAATTGCAGTATCCCCTTTTGGGAGGAATATGTCTTCGAACGTAAATCCATAAAGCGATTGAAAAGTTAATTTATGAAAGTACGCGTAAATACTGGAAATCAAACCTATAACCATTTTAAGATTGAAGCATTGACCACTCTGCTACACACCTGGAAGCTACAATATAATATAACATCTAACGAGGAGTTTCGAAAAAATATTTATTCCTGAAATTGTTACTTTGTTATTCGTAAAAATTCAACATTCTAAAAATTTATTCTTCAGAGCTCTTGAAATATGAGAATTACTTGCGCGAGCTCTTTCTCCTGTGGTCCGCATCCTATTTGAGTTATTCGTGAGTTGTAAGCTTTCTTTTTTAGCCATTGTTGTCATTATGCCTATCAAACGTCGGCCATCTGCTTTGAGAGGCTCTTTGTCCATACTAAACCCTTTTATTAATGGAAGATATTTCTGTTACGTTTTTCACACAATTTTCTTTGTGTTTGAGCTTTTCAGTGAAATCTATTCTTGTAAAACTATTTTCAAGTTAGAAAATTATTTTTTGTTATTCTTCGAATAAAATAGCTACATTGTTTTTAGTTTAAAACATATTCGGCATTATAGCTAATTCCAATTCGCCAAATATTTTGAAGTTGAAACATCATTCGAGATAAACTCGATGAGAATTTTTGTATTTCACTCGATATCAACTCGAGGAGAATTGACATCACAAACACCCAAGTCTTAGATCTCAATTTTTTTTTCAGTTTCAGGTTTATTCTGGACTCATACAAATTGAGGTGGTGTCACATATTATGAGTTCTCTCATAAAAATATATTTTTCCGCCATAAAATTCCACATTTTTGGAGTATATAATTATATTTTTATTTCTCATTTTTGAATTTTAGTATAAAAAATAAGTAATGAAATGTTTTTTATGTTTACATATTGAGATGATACAGTCAATCATCTCTGTTAATTGGGCGCAATATTTTTTTTGCGTTATTGTACCCAAGTTCTTCTGCATTTAAATTACATAGTCTAATTTAAAAACTTCGTTTTTACTAGGTGAGTTGTGTTGAGTAATTAACTCAATGGCTGCCACTGACGACATAACTCGTAAAATTTTTCGTGCTCAACACGCCAGTTACGAGTTAACTCGTCAATAACTAATTAAATTAATAATTGCAAACCATAGCCAGCGTGCTAGGTAATTACATACTTTTTTCTACGGCAGCTAAAAGGTTAATGAAAACAAACACTGCCCATTACAGCCTTTTTACTCGACGGACTAAACCAGGAATTTGGCTACCAGAACTCACATATATTTTTTAAAAATGTCTGGATACTTACATGTCTAAATAAATAAGCACTTTGAGTAGATAATTGAATAATAATTTTATGTATATTTCAGTTCGACAGGGTCGAAACCTGATCCCAATGGACCCCAACGGCCTGTCTGATCCTTATGTGAAGCTAAAATTGATCCCTGATTCAGACAATGTGAAGAAGAAAACGAAAACCATTCGAAGCTCGCTAAATCCAGTCTGGAACGAGAAACTTGCATTGTAAGATTTGTTTAACTTATTTTAGGTACTGATTCTATGTTTCCTCATTAAACCCTCTACTTCAGTGGTTTCCAAACTTTATGTTGCTGTTAAGGGATGCGTCCTTTGAAAATAAAATATCTTTGCGCCTCCCCATTTTTTTAATAGGGTAAAAATATCAACGTATTTTAGTTCTAACGTTTTTACCCTAATAAAATGGAGTTCTACCAAGTAAATGCCAAATCAATTAATAAATCCCCATTTTGTATTTCATATAGCAATAAAGACTCTATTTAAAGGGTAAATAAACATTTTAATCTGTTTAAGCCTCCCAGGTTGGAAATCACTGTTCTACTTTATTATTTGATTGAGGGACAGACATTTTATATTTCAATTTCATTTATTTTGAGACAATTTTGGCAAACTGTAACAGCAAAGAAATTCAATTCAAAATAATAATAGATGTCTTCTTTGACCATATTTGCTTTGTATTTGGAGTATGTGACTTCTATAATTCCCTGTATCCCACCTATTGCACGGGTTCCCCCCATGACATGCCAGCATCTCAATTCCGACGAGTACATCCTATTTATAGTACTCAACAATCCTCGTAGACGCCAGAATCCCATCGGTCGGAAGAAGATGCAGGCAGGATTAACGTGACCCAGCTAGAGTCAATGTTTCTCCATGACCACTGACGTAACAGGGCGCCGTCTTGTACGTTCGCTAATCTCAGAGTTCCTCACGAAATCAAACCACCTTACCCCCATTATTCGACGCAAGCATCTATTATCAATGCTCAGTACTCGATGCTCAGTACATGATTTTTTTCTGAATCTTCATCAAGTGCCACGGTTCACTACCGTAAAGCAGCACTGGTTGAAAGCAAGTGTGGAAGAAATAGCATTTGGTTTAAATCGTGTACATCTGGGTGTCCCAGACAATTCACATAGAGTTTACAAATAAAATAGATAATAGATGTATACAAAAAAAAAATGATTAATATAATTTCAGATAAGAAAAACAAATTATATTTTATAAAAACAAAAGAAAACAGGTTGAATTGAAGATTATATAAAAAGGTAGGATTGAATCAACGAAATTGAGACAAAAAAACAAATCATCCAGTTGGTTACAAATCATGTCTATTGGGAGTCGTTTGTAAAGACGCAATGCTCTAGCGATAGTCACCTCTCTTATTATGATAGTTGTTGGCTCAGTAATTAGTGATTAAATCTTAAATGCAAAATATAGTTTTTTCGGTTAGGTTAGGTAAGGTTTTCCGTAGGTTTTAATTATATTTTCTAGGAGAGGTTTAGGTCAATCGCAAAACAATTGCTTATAGAATTGTGATTAGTTATAAAATTGTAAGATAGTGTTATTGCGCTTAACGGAGAAAAGAATGTGGCAAATAATTTAGTGGCAATTTGTCGTCTTAAAATTTGTATTATACATTTTAATTTATCCGAGAACAAACTCGAGAACATGTGTTTTCTGAACACATTTCTCTGATGAAGGGGTTTCACATTTCAAAAAAATGTTTTTCACATTAATTTAATTAATATTAAAATAACTATTTCAGTGAGCTGAAGCCTGAAGACAAGGATAGGCGCCTTCTGATTGAAATATGGGATTGGGATCGTACTTCTCGAAATGACTTCATGGGATCACTCTCGTTTGGGATATCTGAAATCATCAAGGTAATTAAACTAGTCTAATTTAAACATTGTACTACAATGTAAAATTTGTGTTGTAGTACAATGTAATAATAGGTTTTTTGTTTTAGTAAAAAAATACTATTTATTTTGGTCTTATAAAGTATCTCAAGTAATTTACAATGTAATTTATAGTAATATACTGTGATGCTTAATATTTCTGTAGGTGGAATTCTTCTTTAAATGTTTTCTTCAATAATTAATAAGCAAAAGATTTATGAAAATAGTAGAGATTAATTAAGTGAGATATAAACATGTCATATAAATATTAATTTCAGCAGAATAAGATATTTCGAGGGCTTAAAGTCAAACAACACTATCTATACAAGTGTAATTTTTCAGGAGAGCCGAAAAACGCTTTTTATTATTTTGTAACTTTACACAGTAATGTTAATTTAAAACCTAATTCTCATATTTTATACATTATTGTGAACTGTATGTTTATATTGCTTATGGTGATGCTAAAACTATGAGGTATTTATTATCTTAAAAAAACATAAAAAAGAATAACTTTATGTAGTTAACGTTAAACTTCACTGGTAATTTAAGAAGAAACTAGAAAAGATTGACATCATGTTGTTTGACTATCGTGTGGCCGATAATGAAACATAAAGTAATCAACAAAAAAACGAAAAACACTTTTTTATAGATGAACGTGTTCGACTTTAACCCCTCGATTTCACGAGACATAATATGTTTATTATTTTTATCCTAGGCCCCAGCAGACGGCTGGTTCAAACTTCTTACCCAAGAAGAAGGTGACTTTTACAATGTACCGGTTCCTGACGAAGGAACTGATCTGGCACAGCTCAAGACTCAAATGAGAAAGACTTCTATCAGCAAGAGAGCTAATATCGGAGCTGATAAGGATGTGCCGCATAATATGGCCAATAAGGATATTATCAGAGCTTCCGATTTCAACTTCCTCATGGTACTCGGCAAAGGATCTTTTGGAAAGGTACATAATTCACAGTATCTCGTGTATCATGTGGGCATCTAATTTTGCAGATTTTTTATTACGGTTATTGGTATGCCAAAATTTGTGTACAAAGAAAAACACAAGTTACATGAATGACATACATATAATGAATATTTTAAAATATCACATTTCTTATTATTACAATACCAATATAGTTAATATTATGTTGGTGCTAGGTTCCTTTGAGGGCTGCCAATAATTATTACCTAGGAAAAATACTTATTAATACAAAATGTATTTTTAATCAGTGTCTTAGTGACTTATTGTGATCTGCATTAAATAGAGATTCCACTCACAAATTCTTTTATAAATGTGGTAAAGATGAGTTACTAAAGATACTTAGCTTTTAATAATGGGGGTCGCAACTCATAAATGGTTGGAACTCATTTTTTATTAAATACTTTTAGTATTATCAACTGTCTCATCAATCAGTATATTACATTGAAAATAATCTTATACTGGAATTACATGACCTTTACATATCAATTAAAATACCATTTCAAATATTTTCAGGTTATGTTGGCAGAGAGAAAGGGTACTGACGAACTTTACGCAATCAAAATATTGAAGAAGGATATTATAATTCAAGACGACGATGTTGAATGCACCATGGTCGAAAAGAGGGTACTCGCTCTCTCAAGCAAGCCTCCATTCCTCGTTCAGTTGCATTCATGCTTTCAAACTATGGTTAGAAAATATAATTAATCATATACAACAAAAAATATTTACAATCAATAAAAACCTTTGGTAAAGTTACAATGATAAAAATCGCTATTTTGTAATTAAATTAATTTGAAAATCACTTTTTAAACAATTCAATATTTTCACCTTTTAGTGTCAGAGTACCTTTATATTGGCGCAGTAAGATTGTGCCTAATGAAGACATACATAACTGTTCTATCAGCGTGAATCTGTCATTTATTAAACTATTTGCAAAAAAAATAGTTAATCTAATTGATTATTGATTTTCAAGTATGATACATCAAAGTTTTCACAGATAGATCTGTACCCTGGGTCTAAAATGATTAATTTGGTTAGTTTTGTACCAAATAAAGGATTTTGTGTTTCTGTAAAGGAACTCGTTTGTTTCAATTGTTTGTCAGTATTCGATAAATGCAGTGGCATTTGTTTGAAATTTAAATAAAATATTTTTATATTGTTCTTTTTCATTTTCAGGATCGTTTATACTTTGTGATGGAATATGTAAATGGAGGTGACTTGATGTTCCAAATCCAACAATGTGGCAAATTTAAGGAACCAGTAGCTGTGTAAGTCACTGAAATTTTGTAGTACCTGAAAATCTTCTTATTATTTCAAAAAAAAAAAATTCAAGTAATTTCACTACAATAGCCCGTACTTTTCTTTATCTATAAAAAATATTAAAAACATATTTATTGAATATTTGACCGTATACCAGAGGTCTGCACGGGCCCCTAACCGGCCCGGGTTCGGGCGGGTAAGCACAGTTGAGATTCGGACTCGGGCCAGGCCTGGGTAAGGAATTTATTTCTTCAGAAAAATATTTCAGACTATGTTCGTGTCATCAGTCAGCTATGATGATTTTAATTATTACCAGTTCTATAGAGAACCATTAAATAAATTTGTTAAAAACGTGTTTTTTTCAGGCTGAGGAGTATAAATCTGGGCATCGGTTCGGGTTTGGGTAACAAATGTGGTATAAGACTTGGGTGTCGGGTCGGGTCTGAGTTTTTCAGGCTCGGACCGGGTAATTTTGTAAAATTTCGGCCCGTGCAGACCTCTATCATATCCTAACAATTGACATTTTTTTAACCATATCTGCTTCTAATGGGGACCATACGAGCTTCGAGCTCCTGATAGAGTTGAACTTAAAAGACATTCATCTTCGTAAAATACTTGTTACTGAGCATCTCTTTTTTTTAAAAGAATAGGTATAGATAGATAAGGTTAGAATAGGACTAGCGGTTAACTTATCACTCTCGCTACGCCCCATTTTTAAGGATCGGATGGGTGGAAGGGAAGTTTAGACATCACAGACATAAATGCTTTCAAACAGATATTCATCAATCAATTGAAAAATCCCGTTTGTATCTTTATTTAGTTTATAAAAAAAATAGAAATACCTACAAGTTTTATTTTGCATAAATCAGCAAAAAATAAATTCTATAATGGGGGTATCTCAACAGAAGTTTTTTTTATGAGAACTGTTTGTTACTCAGTCACTCAAATAGAAGTAATAGGGATAGAAAGATAAGGCTAGGACAAGACTAGTGGTTAACTAATCGCTCACTACGCCTAGTTACTAAAGGATCACAAAAGGTGGGAGGAAATTTTTTGACATCAAAAACACCCATACCTTCGAACAGAAATCAATCAAAAAAGTGCTGTTGGTACTGGGAATTGAACCCGTGAGATCTGACATGGAAGCTCACATTACTAACTGTGCACCATAGGATCCAACATTCGCATGCTGACTATTTAAAAAAATGTATCTTTGAAAAAACAAAGCAGTATAGTATGTTAAAGTGTGTATATTTATACACACTTTAATTGGCCCCTGTGTCTGCAGGAGTTTATTTCACATTGTTGTTTTGTTACCAGGACTACATTGCAAACTATACAATAAAAGCCCCCTCCTAGAGTGGGCTCTGTGTGGGCACACTTCAAACTTAGTAGCGTAAGGCAAACATCTTGACAGCAATTCTCATCTAACAGTCGAAATCATTTCTTATTTTTCAGATTCTACGCCAGTGAAATAGCTATCGGTTTGTTTTACCTGCATTCCCGTGGAATTGTTTACCGAGACTTGAAACTTGATAATGTACTCCTTGATCAAGATGGACATATCAAAATTGCTGACTTCGGAATGTGCAAAGAAGGAATCAGCGGAGATAAAACTACAAAGACTTTCTGTGGAACACCGGATTACATTGCCCCCGAGGTAAACTGTTCAGACTGTGGAGTGTATCATTTTAACATTAGTTCACAGCAATTATCAATTTTTCAACTAGGGCCGACCAAATATTAGATCATACATTAGTGAGAGTGGCTCTAAACAAATGTGGTAATATCTAATGATGGTGATGGAGGGTTATAGAAAATCATTTTTGTGAGACATCCATTCTTTTCCAAAATCTTCTGAAAAATATTGATTCATTTTAGCCTGTATTTATTTTAACATGAACAATTAATAAAGTTATCAAGTCACGTGCCGATCACAATACACCACAATCAAATGGAACACATGCTCTCAAAAGGACCGAAAAACCCATACTAAAGAACGCAGCGCGTTTATTTGTTCTTCTGTGGCTCATTCTGCTATTCATTGCTGAAGGCGATGCTATTCAAAAATCTATTTTGAACACTTGTACCTAAAGGGTAAATAAGTTTTCAAGGACAAATAAAAAAATATTTTATATTGTTTTCAGATCATTTTATATCAACCTTACGGTCGTTCCGTTGACTGGTGGGCGTATGGTGTGCTTCTGTATGAGATGTTGGTTGGACAGCCACCATTTGATGGAGAAGATGAAGAGGAGCTCTTTGCAGCAATTACTGACCATAATGTCAGCTATCCCAAGACTCTCAGCAAGGAAGCCAAGGAAGTTTGTAAAGGGGTGATTGGAAAATTTTAGCATTAAATTAAGTATTGTATATAATGTGTAAATTAAACAATCGAAATTTGACAATCGTTTGAAAATGATTCATTGTGGATTGATAAGTCAAAATTTCATTATAATTGATTTTTTTTTCGTATATTTGTGTTTCAGCTATTGACGAAGAATCCTGTGAAGCGTCTCGGTTGCGGTCCAAGGGGTGAAGAGGACGTCCGTGGACATGCTTTCTTCCGCCGTATCGACTGGGAACGTATTGAAAGTCGTGAAGTTCAGCCTCCTTTCAAGCCCAAGATTGTTAGTATTTTAATTTTATTTATATTAATACATTTTTTGAATGGATTGGCCCTGTGATTTATGCACGGGAAAGTAATCAACCTTCATTTTGGGGACTGGTTGTCACATACGCATTTTTACCGTTTTTGTAGTTTTTTTTTATATCGCTATAAGATTATCTACTGATTATTTACATATTATTTTAATGCTCACTATTGTTGCTGTTGAGATATGTACCCAAGTGTATCATTGAGAACTTATTATCTTCATTATTTTGCTATTTCTATTACTAGTTTAACAAAAGTCTAAAAATCTTGTTTTGAGATTATTGGCTTTTTCAAATATAATTAAGCAAACTGTCAATGTAGCAAAGGGCGTAGTCAATAAGACAAATGAATAAACGACAATTGACCAAGATGTTTTCTTTTAGTCGTCTAACCGTCTTTGAATAGCTGAAGAAATAAGAAATTTGTTCAGCTTGGGAAATAAGAAATGTGCCAGTAATAACTGCCAATGAAATTGAATTAGCCGTATTACTTCTTCAAATATCAAAATACAAAAATGTAATGTGAGTGAGTGTGTTTCATCAGAGATAAAGCGTATTTAATTCTATCGATCTGCATTCATTCCACAAAACATCAAATTTTCTACTTTACATTTTCTGGCAGTACACCAATCGAAATGTTAGATTGAAGTTTGCATTCGGTTACTCAAATCTAATATTTAGGAGTCCATTAAAAATTTCCACCTTCATTTATAATTTATGGAAATAAAAGCCCATGGAATTTTTAATATTTTTTTTAAAACTAAATAAGAATATTTGATAACCTGTTTTATCTGGACATATGTAGAGTATTTGTGAATTTCACATTAAACCTGCAATGTTTTAGACTTATTACAATACAATAATTTGTATTTTTTTTCATTCACAGAAACATCGTAAGGATGTGAGCAACTTTGATAAACAGTTCACGAGCGAGAAGACAGATCTGACGCCGACTGATAAATTATTCATGATGAACCTGGATCAGACCGAATTCATGGGATTCTCTTTCTTAAACCCAGAATACATTCAACACGTCTAATGTCTTTTGTTCAATTCATGTACCAGTTCCGTTGCATGTTTTGGCTAGCGGCTTTCCTCCAAGAAAATGTCTTCGACATGGAAGCAGGGCTCGATTCACTTATCGCTACTTTTGAAGAGATCTCCACTACCTCTCCGAATTGTGTTTACAAAATAGCTGCACACATTTAATGCAGAGTTTCTCCGTTTGAAAGGAAATATGATAATACTCTTAAAGATCTTACTTTTCATAATAAGCATCCATGAAATAAATAACTAGTGAGCAAATTTATGTTTTATTTTATATTTATTTAAGTAAACGTAGTATATAAAAAAATAGTTATTAATATATTTCATTCGATAATTAATCTTGTTTTTTGTCATACTTACGTAGTGCGTTTGGCATGTTTAATTTAGAAAACTGAATCTTTGCACCTTTATATAATAATATAGTATATTTAAGTTATTCTTAATCATTTTGACAAATTGATCAATTATTTCATCATTATTTCAATAAATATGAAGGCATATGAAGTATCTTTACTTACATAAGTAACTCGGAATTTTTTTCTTTATTTTGATACTTACTAAAACTTTTGTTATTTACTTTTTATTTACTTGTTAAATAATCTTTTCATGTAAAATCAACAGATTGTTGGTTACACAAAATTTGTCACCATTTTACAATGCTCTAAAATTATTTTACATTTTGGAAAAAGTTTCTGTAAAAAATACCTCAATTGAACATTAAAAAAAAGTGTTGTTTTTAAATTGACAGCGCTTCTTGGCATGAAAAAATGGATAATTTTTAATATCATTCACATTGATAATTGAGCTGTTAATGTCAACATTACTTGCAAACAAATCCATTAAACTGTCAATATAAAATAATACACGTCAAATTACATCTTCCCTTTACATAATGTTGCAATGCAGTCTTCCGTGCATGCTGCATATTTTGCTTTGTAATATTACAGAAATTTGGTATCATTGTATTATACAATTACTCTCTAACTTAAGAAGCTTTGCTCTCTGTTTGTATTTATTTGATATTGAATTATAGTGACAAAAATATTAAACGATTCAGTTAATTTGACTCAAATATGTTCATTTAATTTTTTACTTTAAAATTTACGCAATAATCGTATTTCATTATTATGTAATTAAAACTTTCAACCATATTGCCAAATTATATCAAGGGTTAGTTATAAATTATCATTGATTAAATAAAATTGTATGGGTCCACACAATGAAATTGCATAAGTTGTGTTATTTTGTTTCATTTTTGATGTTATGTCAACTTCCGACATCATCAAACATCTGAAAAAGTTCAAATAATTAGTTTTTTGTCTCCACAATAAAAATCACCAATCATCATAGTAGATTTTAAATACACAGCATTTTCTTATGTGGATATATTTTATTGACAGATTTCAAATGTACTCATGTTTGTTACAGTGCAATTTTCCTTTTTATTATTGTGTATGCCAAATTTAAAACATCAGTATATTTAAAATAGCTTAACAATAACTTTCATAAATAATATTTTAACTTTCTCATATCCTCAAACCGACAATTCGAATTTCTAGTGTTCTCGAGAGGATAAATGAGGCTATTATTTGCAAACCCGGCTCGTTTCGAAATTGTTGAAACATGAACCATGAATGTATTTTAGTAAAAAAAATATAAATTTTGAAAGTATTTTTAGAAATCAGTCTCGAACGTGGCTTGATAACATACAAAATATCATTCCAAAGTAATGTAAAACTAAAAGTACATTTAAAATGTATATTTTTTTACAATGTGAAATTCAAGTATTATTTTGGAACGAGCTGTGTTTGCAAATAATACCCTTAAATATTGTCCCAAGAAAGCAAAATGTTCATCAACCAAACAAACAAAGTAATAAAGGTTTTATAGATTAATAAATTTAATAAGCATAAATAAATTTTATATACAACCAAGACTAGTATTTTGATTTGAATCAGTGTTTTTTAACAGGGGTGTAAACGCTTCTTTATTTGTGTTTTAAAACTCATATGCAGCTAAAATTTTAGTGGGCTTTGTCAGCCCTTCATTATGTCAGTGTATCCAAGATCTTCTGTATGAGAGTGAGGAGCGTGAAACAATTTATCTATAGAAAAGGATAGCTTCAAAAACATTAAGAAACAATGATTTAAGTCATTCAAAATTTAAATTGACTTTCTGGACTTTTATATTTTATACTACAAAACAACAATCTTTATACACTGAACTTTCCATTTACACGTTAGATACGTTCTACTCGATACAGTGTAAAAAAAAATCATAACACACTACTGACTAGTGCACTGCAGTCCGCAGTCAAGCGATTCCCGCCCCTCTTTGTCCTGGCCCCCTTCCGCATACCTCTCTGCACATAGTACTGAGTAGTAACTACACGCGAGGGATGTAGGAAATTCCAAATTACTGTTACGCATTGTTAAATGAATGTTTGATTTTTTTTGTTATTTCAAAATCATTTAAAAAAAAAACGTGTCAAAAGGAAGTTCAGTGTATGTATAGCATTTGTCATATTGCATACCATAAAATGGCAAATTCGCTGTGATATTTGTTTCTGCGTTTTGATAAAAAATTAAATTGAGTTTATTATAATTTAAATTTCGACCAAGAAATCTTTATAATAATAAGTTAGAACTTTTCTTCATGTATAGCCTTACTAAAATTTATACTGAGCGCGGACATTATACTGATAGACTATTAAGAGCGTTTATAGACTAGAATCTCATCCTTTCTTGATATTTTCAATAATGTAAGATTAAAAATTTGAAATATTGAACATGTGAGTAGGTAGTGCTAGCAAAGTAAGTTTTAATTGATATTCACTATCAAGTATCTAATTATCGAGCTATTTCTCATTCTTAATAAAATTATGTGTGAAATATGAACACAGAATTTTAGCCTTGAAGGTTTCAATTACTGTCACATTCCATTGTTGTTTTAAAATATATGTAAATTATATTACACTTATTTTCATTTAAAAATTAATCTGGTTATTTTCTTGTGATTTAAAATTTCATAAGCTATCACGAGTTTCAGTATTTGTTGTGGTATTAAAACAAGCCTATTTATTTTGGTTTCAATATACATACATATAATTGTATCTTTTTTATGAACATGTTTGCATATAATATATCTTAATATATTGTTATTATATTTTTCTTTATTTTAAATAATAATTTGACTCCATGCTGCCTAAAAAAATGTCCATTAATTAAAAAAAATGATCTACTCGTGATTTTTTCGTTGAATTTTTTTATAACTTCAAGCATTTTTAAGCCAGATACATTTAAAAATTTAAGCATTAATTTTCTTATGGAGCAAGTAAAAATATTTTTTGTCGCAAGGGTTTTTTGACAGTTTTTTTAATAAATTATTTTCTAATCTGTATTTTTACTGTTATAGAAAATTTGTACAAAATTTATGATCTATTTTTTGGTTTGTAATCTCATTTAAACCGTTTATTTGTTTTTCATAAAAAAAATTATAAGTAACATCTACTAGTGAGCAAAAAGTAATTCTAGAGCATATTATTAAACATAAAAATTCCACATTATGGGAATTGAGTATTCATAAAAATAGGCGATTAATTATCTATTATTAATTAATATACTAATTATAAATACAAATATTGATCATGTTTAAACAATTTAATCACACATTTTTCTACCTTCACAGACTGTATTTTTTAATCATGTTTTTAAAAACACTAAATTAATATTAGAAATTTGTAATTTATGATGAATTATTTATTTTGTTCAGTATTTTCCGAGTGCTGCGTGTTGTCGCAGCACACAATAAGATATTTGCATGATATTGTATTCTTCGGTGTTGATGTTTAAATATTAGCAAACCCCGAAATATTATAATCAATACACCAACTCTTTGCTTCTACAAAAGTAACTTTAAAATTATCTTTACATTTCTATTTATAGGATGTTTACTATGTATTTAATATATCAACTGCCTTTTCTATATTAAAAATACAACATAGTTTTCATATCTCTCTTACTAATAAGAATACAACAACTTAATGATTAAAACGGTTATTATAAAAATATATTGTAAAAGTCCTCTTATATATATGTAATAATAAAAATATTTAAATACCCTATCGATAAAAAATAAAGATACTTAAATACTTACTAACGTTAATAAAATTTTCCTCATTTATCAGAATCTATTCTTGTAAAGTTCTTCCTTTCATTGAATAAATTATCACTCTATTGTCTACGGTTCATAATTAACTCACAGTAAAACACCATTATTAAATTAATTACAAAGTCTTTCTATCAATCTGACCAAAGAGAGTGCTGTTTGGAAAAACAATAAATTTTCTCAGATCACAGAGCCTCTCTCCGCCGCATGCGTTCTTCATTAGAAAACATTATTAAATACCTTTAAGAACGATGCCATTCACAAGGAAGCGTGTAGGATATGAATAGGAAAGTCAAATAACCACACATTAGATTCAATGACATTGTCAATTTTATTCAAATACATAGTATTATAACAATGATTGTTTAGAACTCCAAATGACCCGATTATGTTTTGAATTTCGATCTAGGGATAATTAATTGACATCAGGGTACCAAATTAGTCATTGCTGAAACCAATAAAATAAAATTGAAATAAATTAACAAATTGTTTATTTGTCATTTTACGAATACTCTTCTGTTATTTAATTACGTTGTAATTGATTCTAATGTATGATTATTTGTCATTACAATTTAATAAAATTAACATTCCATTTTAATGGCAGCTCTTTAAGGGGTATTGATTGGCATGGCGTGTGGTGAAATTGTAAAGGATTACCAAGATAGTCATTTTTATGAAAATATAAAACATGCCTTCCCTATATCTTCTCACAAATATTGTACACGTTAATAATGTTCGATTTGATAGCTGCACTTACGGTTCAACTTTTTATAATATAGATAAAACAACTATTAAGTGTGAAAATTATCGTATCAGATTAAATTATCGGTAGATTCAGATTTTAATGTACTAAATGACAATCACACACCTTGATTTTATTTGGATTCGAATTTAAAAGAAGTAAATTGTCTTTAAAAAATAAGGAGTAGATATTTAATAACCAAATAGCGGAAATCGTGTAATAGCTCGTCAGAATTAAAATTGTACATAGCGCTCACTCGCAATGAATGCATTAAAGTTACTGCACCTAAATGTTTATTATCTTGCAAAAATGTTTGCTCATAGCTTGCCTTCCGAGTGAAGTTAAAAATCCACAAAGATTGAAATATTATAATATCAGTTCGTCTCATATAGATGTTCATCTGTGCCAAAAATGATAAGGGTCGTCGAACTTTTGACAGTTTAAATTTTTATATCAATCTTGAGATTTCTAAACTGTTAAATTACCCGATAATCAAAGTTTTATAACGTGAATGCGTGAAACGTTTTTATAATCTTTCTAAAATTGATATTAATATCTGTTCTAATTAACGTAAATAATATTCTTAGCGTTTCGGTAACGAATGAAAAGTAATTTCTATGCTTTATAGAGTATAAATACTTTTTATCCATTCGATTTAGCCGTATGAATCACATTTTTATGGAAATTTCTTCCTTAATGTTCAAAAGACATTATCAAAATGATATCAATTAAATCACCAATTTTTATCACTATTTAGTGTTGTGTAAATATTTTTATAGACGCTTATGCAATTGTAGATAAAATATTGCAAAATATTTATTCTTTCCTTGCCATTAATGTTTTAAATATCGATAACCGGAAAACGTACAGACACCTGCTTTATATTACATCATACGAGCATATATTGTACACTCATTGTGTTTAGGATCTTGATTGCAATATTCTTATTGAATCACAATACTAAACGATGCAGTCTAAATGTTATTCAACAAGATTCAACCAATTTATAATAATACTTATAATATTTTATTTCTGCGTTGTTTTATTTTACTGTCATTCACATTTTAATCCTCAATGTCCTATGGAAATATTAATCTTATTCAAGAATATCAATTTAAGATTCAGTGTAAAGATTGTATTCACACAATTACTCGAATGGTGTTTACTGTCAATCCTTCAGGAAAATATGTTATATTTAAAACATACTTTAAAGCACTTATTCCACAATAATTCTACAATATGATCAAGACTGTTTCCGTTCAGAGTAAAAAAATTCAACTGAAGATAATTATATACAATACATTATAATACTATTGGAGTTTCATAATAGTTGTGCATATAATATCATATAACGTGAATGTGACCTGCAAAAGCTAATTTTTGTCAATGTAGCTTTACTTGACAGATTCTCTCTCACTTTGATCCTAATTGAGAAATGCAGAGACAGCGGATACATGCTTCAAAGCATGAACACGCCATTTTATATGGGTTGTACAACCTGGACAAGATGTTTTCTATGTTTTCTTTGATACAACTTTTTTTGTACTAAAAATATGTATGCCAGTCAAATAGACTGCAGTTTTCTCTTGTTGGATAACACGGTTCCACTATAGCCTTCAGTATCATCGGGCAATGTAACCCCAATGCAGGTATTAAAAATTGTTAAAAGATTTTGACACCCGTCACACCATCTCTCATCACTCTAGGTGTAAGTATTATAATATTTTTGTTGGTTTTTAGAAACCTATAAACAGTTTAATTTTGTTAACAAGTGCAGCGTTTAATTCTAATGTACAGAATAAGGAAACACTATGAAGTTTATATCTCAGTGTATCTTTCATATTGCTAATATGTATAGTATGTATCCTTAGTAACTTAAGTATTCATATTTCTCTTTAAATTTCTCTTATAACCATATCTTTTTCGATAATACATTTTCACTTATAAAAGCAGTGCATTCTGACATAAGAAATTCGTAAGATATCTTATAATATTTATGACTGTACATCGCATCACATGCAATAATGATACGTTTTGAAGACTTTAAAAATATACCACTAGCAGCATAATAAGTACATAAAAAATAAATTAGCGCTGGCAATATGTTGAAGATGAGATATTTATATCTGGGCCTTAATGCTAGAAGGTGCCTATGTCAGATTTTGACCACATGGAGTTAAGAATCAGAAAATACTTTAAAATATTCTTTTTTTATGCTAGAAACCCCTATGTTATTCGATTTAAAATGAATTAAATAAGAGGAAAACTAATTTGTATGTCAAAATAATGTTGCAACATACTTTGCACCAATAAATACCGATGTTCACATAGATGATCAGAATTTTAGATTTATTAGTGTAAGAAGTGCATGTTCACTTGGGCCGTTGAAGTACGAAAAATCACCACTACATAGATACCACAAACAAACAAATAATTGCCTCTACTGAACATTTGACATAGGCACTTTTTAGCATTAAGCCCCAGAAATATACTTCTGAAGCTGTCTTATTATATATAATTCAATACGACATTGCATTCTAGTGGAATAATAGTTGTATTGCACTTGAATAGTGCAGTTGGTATACAACAAATTTACTACTCTTGACAATCTTATATTGTTAACGCCAGCTTTAAATCCATTCAATTATAAAAATAAGTTTCTGCTTGCTTATAGAGTGTCAAATATAGACAATAAACCAGATGCACACAGTAAGTGCAATTTGCTACTTGGGATATTGAACTTCTAAAGAGGCTGACGTTCCTATGTGCGTATCAGCTAGCATAGAATCAATAACTTACGCTTTCATTAAAGCTGTTCTTTCATATTTCTGTAAAGATTTTTTTAATTACATATGCCACTTGAAGTTTGTTCAAGTATTCATTTAATTGTTCTTATAAACGTGTTTTACTTGTTTGGTATACAAGTTTAGGTCAATTAATTCATTCAATGAAGATATGGAATATACCGCATTTTTTAATACACATATTCATTATATGATTGTTTTATAACAAATCTTTGAAATTCTAGAATGTCAGTATTCCAATTTCCTTATTGATGTTATAACTGGAACACACAAAATAGAAGTGTTGCGTACATTGTAAAAAAATGCATAATCGCAACACCCTTACTCTTTTATTTTCAAAAGCTCAACACATTTTGCTCACTGAACGATTTATTAAATTTATTTAAGCAAATAATGTGATTCCAGTTATCAAAGCTATAACATATGTAAGCTAAATGCTTGCATTTAAAATATATTTAATTTGGCTTAACTTGTAAATTTTAATTTTTCATCATACTCATAAACGCAATGTTTAATTGGTGCTTCCCCCTATGCTCGCCAAAAACTTTGAGTTTACTTGTATGAAGAGTAAAGATCTGTTTACAGTTTATATTGTGGATTTTCTGTAGGATTTTTCTATGACAGAACTATGTTATTTTTTTATTTGGTTCATCAATGTAAATTATAGTAAGTGAAATAGAAGAATTTGGTAATGTCAACAATAGTTTTAAAAAAATATTTCAGTATATATTGATAAAAAAGACCAATAATCTGATTCACTTAATAACCCATCACATTGCCACCTTTTAAAATATGATGGTAAATTAATCAGTTTAATTCATTAATATTTTTATATTTTAGAAACAGAAAAATTATATTTATATTTGCGCTGCTGATTCCTATGAAACACACGGTTCTGGTCGAAATAAAGACAGATTTACCTCACATAAAGAAGTCAAGAATTAATAATATTGATATATAATTAGCAGATAATTCTTACTGAAAATATTAAATATGTCTAACAAACTGTGAACTTAAATCATAGTCAAATTACTTCTACTGCTTATATAAGTGAAATTGTATAAATAATAAAGATTATTTCTTGACACCATAAATATGACTGTGTTTTTGTTGTACACCTATTAAAAAAATCCTTCATATTACACTAAAAATTCTGAGAGCGGGTGTCTATAAAGATGCCAACTATCCCATTTTTCACAAATACTCCACAGACAGACGAATAATTTTGAGCTGTATTAGTAGAAGTCGGACGTAGAATACAATAGGTGCTCCATATCCTAAGAAATATACTCCTGGATCTTCTGGAATTTTTGTATTACCCAGAAATTAATTTTCATGCGTAAGTAACAAAAATACCATATTAATTTCAATCAAAATCTTGACTGTTCTACTAATAGATTTGTAGCCTAAGATTTGGATCCTCATGTAGATTTATTGCTATTTTAATCAATATAATATGGATTGCTAAATGAAACATTCATATTAGTGGTGTTTAAATTCCTTCTTACTCCCCATTCTTAATGCTAGACCTATTGGCAAAAGAACAGCCCTCTCCTATTCTCATTGTTAAATAGTTTCTGACAATCCTTTGAAACCAAACATATGGAATATGGCTGGTATAACTAACTGACTGTAAATATGTTGCAGGTGGCTGTAGCTATAATATTGAGTTACCTTTGGAAGACAGAATTTCTTTGGTTTGTGTTCTTAAGTGGCAGTATTTTTTTTTAAATTGCAGCAATTATTTTGAACTAAATAGAAAATGTATAGAAAGAAAAATGATGTAGTATCTATTTCGTATATGTCGGTAAATATAGATAATCTTAAATCAGTTTAAATATAATCTTGAAGATGTTGTTAAGCTTAAATGGCTATCAACCAATTCCTATAATTCTTGACAATAATTCTTCTTATAAATACTGAGACAATTTTAGTAAATTGAAAAAATATGTTGTTTCATTAAAAAAATTCGAGGCCACAAAGCAGAACCCCCACGTCTCCCATGGAGTCAGGTCTTGGAAGCATTATCCTAAGGAACTGTACTTGGATATGCTACAAAAAAAAAATCATATCATTTTATTTGGAAAAAAAATATTTACCTAATAAACTCCCAATTTTTCAGTGAAACTGGTAGAAATAAAGTGATTGAGTGGAAAGGATTAAGCCAACAAAATAAACTGATGCAACATCTTATTAACACAATTAACCCTATTTTTTTTAAGCTTTATTTTTGTAATTTTTTAACAAAAATATCTTTTTGTGTGCAAATTTACTAAAAATGGCTTGGAGCGGGTGGATTTGTTTTTTAAGCCTTCGGAATGCAAAGGGTTAACTAATAATATTTAGAAGATGTATGTAAGGTACTGAAATATATTTTTTTATATAGGATATCTCTCACGAGAATAGCCAGGGATGGGCTGGAGGGGGCTCGGGGGGGGGCGCGCGAGCCCCTTGTTAGTTTTCTGCACGGCCGTAGAGCCCCTTGTTAAGTTGAGAAAATCATTCGTTTCAGATGAAATCAGTAGTACCTAGCTAAAATTTCTGTAGAAGGTTACATTTTATTCTGAAACATAAGAAGTCTTTATTGCCCCTTCAATTTTGTCAAAAAAAACATTTACTTCGGTTGAGTAATAAAAGAGACCTTCGTTGCTTATTGTCTTTTGTCTGACTATGTTGAAAAATACCGATGTTGGATATTATATTGTTAACAGATGTCTAGATTTTTATGAACTTACATACATACAATGCTTTACTGTAATTATTTTGCAGTTTTGGGATAGGTTTCTTACATTTCTTTTTGGTTTTATTATAGCCTTCTTCCTGGAACTACAAACATATTATTTATCTGTACGTAAGATAATAAACCAAAGCAGTCACTTGTTTGTTCAAGAAAGCGATATTATGGCGAGCTGAGGTTTTGAAAATTCATTACATGCTAATAACAATAGTTATTAGTAATGAAGTGGGCGAATTTTTAAAACTAGGGGGAATAAATATTTTTCGAACTAGTCTTTCTACCAAGGTAAACGATTTTGAAATTTTAATCATACAAGTTCATCTTATAATGCAGATAATCCACTCGGTGTTGCAGGAATATTGCATTGAAAATAAAGAAAGGTGAGACATCAACATTTTTTTTGAGTCACAAGAAGCATGGCGGGTTAAGCAAACGAGAGGCCCCAGGTGCAATAAAATTTGGAGGCACTGTATTCCGGATATAATTAAAACGTCATAGAATTTCAAGTGTATATTAAAATGTGCAAAATATTTCTATTAGCCGTGCAGAAGCTAAACGATGTTCAAGGGTTGTGAAGCCAACTGTCAATCAAGCATGTGTTATGTTTGAATAAAATCAAGTGTTTATCGTCAATCCTTGGTGTAAAGCAGACAGACACAACCATTTCATCTAGCGGGCCGCATTTTTTTAATGATGATTTCAGGCCGCAAGTAAAATGTAATTTTAAGTACGCTCAATCCTTTCTTTACACGGGCATAGTGTAAAAAAATGCGGTATACATAGAAAAACGAAAGATAGTTTACGTTGCATTCGGTTATGCTATTTTGAACAGGAATTCGCAAAAGAGAATTCGTGGTACTTGTTAACATATTATAGGTATGCACGGGCCGAAATTTTACAAAATTAACCGGTCCGAGTATGAAAAACTTAATTATTTTAGTTAATTTAAAGATGATACATTCAATGGTAACAACAAAAACAAAGGAGCCACATGTGACCCTCGGGCTACGGGTTATGCATCGTCTAAAGCAGGATTTCTCAACGGGGGGGCTACAGCATGTCTTAATGGGGCCTCAGGGGGCTTTTTAGGGTAGCCACAGTACAATTTTGGGGGGCCACGGGCAAATTTTTCGAAATCCGTACATTGTTGTTTTAGAAATTGGAATATCTAAGAAGACCTAAAAAAAGTCTCACGACATTCATTTTGGGATATCCGCAAATTTCTGGGATTTTGGATTTCAAATTCTGGGAAGGCCTAAAAAATGGGGTTTCCTTTCGGGTCCCAAAATTCTTTATAAGACTTCAGTAGTGCAAAACAAGTATGGGGGGGGGTCATAAAATAAGACACTCAAAAGGGGCCATGGGCCCAAAAAGGTTGAGAAACACTGATCTATAATGTGTAGGCATTTTGGCTGACATTTACCGAGCCCCTTGTTAAGATTTTGGCAGCCCACCGCTGAGAATAGCGTATGGTAAGCAAATCTTTTGCCTATCATTCTTCTTCTCGTGGCAAATCACATAACTTTTTGAATTTTTTGATACCCTTGTGAGCTTTATTTTATCCTGTAAGTATATACGTATATCTTTTTTGCGCATTTTATTTATTATTAATGAAGTTTTAGTTCTGTAATCAGACAGATTACCTCATAAGGACGTGAGAAACGCGCTTGAGGCATCGGAACATTGGATGCTTAAATATATATATATTTAATATGACATATTCCGTTTTCAATATTTATTTTTATTCTGTGACAATTTTATACTACCCGAAAAACGGCCTTCACATTGCTTGCAGAGACCTTACAAGTTCTTAATTTGCCAAGTATACTAGTCTATGTCCGCCACTGTCTGTAACGATAAATAATAGCGATGTTTGCTATTAAAATTTTGGTGAAATATTGAATTCGATTCACAATTTTTTGATGTTTCAAGATTATATTAAAATGATAAATAAACAAAGCGTGCTTACGAGATTTTCTAGTTTTAAAACATTTCAAGTAGCGTTTGTTCTATAAAATGAAAAAAACTATTACGCACGTCTCTTACACACCGTTTAAAGACATATGCAACCATTTATTCGCGTATGAAAGCGCCTGTGTGTTTAGCTAAATATTATTTCTGATTTGCTTGATATTATTCAGAAGTCTGGCAAGCATTGTCAACTTAAACGGCATCTATTCAACATTTTTTAAGTATCCGTATCATGCTTATGTTACGTAACTGACGTATAGAATTCTTCAGTTGGCAATGGTTGTCCAGGCTCGTTCGCAGCTGATAATCACGAGCGCTTCGATGTTTTGGGGTCATTAAAGTAACAATCGGCCTGCTCCAATTTGTTTCCCCGTTATATTTACTGATTTAAAATTTTCATTATTCTAATATGGGTTACGTTTGGGTTTAAAGTTAAACATCCAAAATGATGCAGTCCATTTGTTGGACTGGGAGATTTCTCTCACGCGCTTTACGAAGTGGACTGTTAAGTTACTCTAGTGTCGCAGATCTCAGTGTTAGAAGTAAACGTGAACCTCATTTAGTGTCAGTGGTATGTGGGTTTCCGAAAGACTTCAACCGCGGAAGAAAACAGAAAGGACAGTTCGGTGACGATGCTTGGTTTGCATCCAAGTACAACAATGCTGATGTCATTGGTATTTATTTCCTTCTATATTTGCTCTCAAACATGAAATAAACAGTTTTTTTTTCCTTTACCTCATGTTCCCCTAATTCGTATCTGGTTTCCCTAAAAGTTAGTGGCACTATTAATAAAATGACAATTGATAATATTTGTTACGATGTCGAATTTTGATGTATAGTTTCTTGAAAAGACCTATGCACATTTGACAAACGCCATACAAATTAATCGATGAACATTAATTTAAATAATGACAATTTTAACACTTAATAGTTTCATGTAATAAAAAAAGTACAATGTAGTAAAATTACTATCAATCCCTGCCGTAGTATTAATATCACTATGCCTGTCAATAATATCAAAATTTGGTAAACAAATTTATTATTGAGGTAGGTTGTTTGGGACATGAATCTTTTATCAAACACGTACTTTACTTGCAATATTAAAAATTTGAAATATATTTTATCGATATTTATTTGTTTATTCAATAAAATAACATGCCATATAAATGTTGTTGAAAACCTGCGACTTACATTTTCACTTAAAATAAACGTAGAAGATTGAGGTTATGATAATTTTATTTAGCAAATCTTGCGCCCTGTTTTCACTGAGCGATAGTGTAAGAACTATTGAAAAACTCACAGCTTTCGATAAAACGTCATGAAGTAATCGAAAATTAAATATATTTTCATGATTTAATTATTTTCATGATTTAAGGATAATTAATATGCTTTAAAACATGCTCTTTTTCTCCCTGAAGACTAACTAAATGCCGCTTATAACAATGCAGTTCTGTATAAAATGAAATATCGAATATGAAAATGCTAATATCCGTAATGGTATAAGGGAAATCGATAATTTACGCCAATTATGAATATTATAATATCAGTACGAAAATAAAACTTCTTCGTACAAACCATAGAGAAATTTTGAAAAATGGCGACGATTTTCTGTAATAATGTTTCGTATAATTCGCATGATTTGGTTTATTATTAACCTATCCGCGATTGCATTGTTATTTGCGGGATTTCGTCAAGTTTCATGGAGTAAATGAGTGGATGTTTTAAAAAATATTTATCTTTCTCTTTTTTTAATTAAGTAAACCAATTTTTTTTTTTCAAAGATTTTTTACACCTAATTTTCTTTGGCAGAGTTACTCTTCCACCCTTAGCACCTTTATGCTTTGTTACGAATTACTATGTAATGAGTGTGGATGTACTTAATAATTCTTTATATCAAAGGTGTGGCTGACGGAGTTGGCGGTTGGAGAGCTTATGGAATTGATCCCGGCGAATTCTCATCATTCTTGATGAGGACTTGCGAACGTCTTGTGGAAATGGGTCACTTTAAACCCTCCGAGCCGGCTGGTCTTCTCGCCAGATCGTACTATGAACTTCTTGAACACAAAAAACCTATACTAGGTAAGCTATTTTTACAGTGACTTTTATAGAACGATCATGTGTACGTATCTAAAAATAAATCACCACATTTTCATCCATTTTTTATGTCTTATTTAAAGATAAATTTTGTATCCATGTCCGCTCCTAATATAGAGAATATGGCTTCCTAATACAAGTATCTCAACAGAAATTTTTCTACGAGAACTACTTGTTCAGTTGCCCATCTTATTTTTTTCAAAGAGACATGGATAGATGTATAGGATTAGGACAGAACTAGTGGTTAACTAATTGCTCTTGCTACGCCCCGGTAATTATAGGATTGGAAGGGAGGTGGAAAGGTAATTTTGAGGGTCCGTAGCACAGTGGTCAACATTGTTGACTTCCTTGCCAGATCTCACAGGTTCGATTCCCAGTACGAACACCATTTTTTCAACCGATTTCTGTTAACTTAGTGAATGGGAAAGATTGGCTTAATTTATTTTCTGTTTTATAACATCTAACTTTACATCTAGACCAGAGGTGGGGAACCTTTTCTTCTCTAAAGGCCGCATTCATTCTTCTGATTCGACATAAGGCCGCAGTAAACACTGAGAAATTTTAACCTCAATTTGCTATACTTTTTCCCCAATCCTCAATTTGCTATACTTTTTCCCCAGATATCTCCAAATCTCGTTTTTCCAGAATTGGTCAGAAGGCTGCGGGTTCCCCACCTCTGATCTAGACTGTAACATTTTTGTTTTCTTCTCTGGGTGAATTATTTCTCCACAAACTAAGGGTTAAGATGCTGTTGAAAAACCAGATTGAGATTTTTTGCATTTGTATACAAATTTATAACTGCGGGGACTAGGATAGCGTGAAACCATCTAAGACAACATTTAATTTATATACTTTCACACAGTTCAGCATTTGTTGGTTTTGTAACATGTATAAAAAGTCTTGTGTGGTGTTGTGTAAAACCTTTAAAACTTCCCTTCCTTGATAATTTAGCGTAGAGCAAGTGAGAAACAAAGACTGAAATTTCTCAGATTATTTATGATTTTTTTATAACTGTTCATATTCAACAACTCAAATATTAATCAATCAAGTTGGGACGGCGTGACTCTCTCAGTTGGAAATCTTCCCGTTATATTCAGTGAGGCCTTTAAAGCAACCTTTTGAAAATCTTTCATGGTTTTATCAAGATACTTACTTTTTAATAATTGAATTATGGTTGGCTGAACAGACAGGTGTCGAAGGTTCTTGTGCTTCACCGCACAATTAAAAGTCAATGCTTCGTCATTTTTCTTTAACTAAGATTAATTAGCAGGAAATGAAATTAATGTTTCTGTTGAACATAGTTTACCATCTGAGAAGTTTAACCTGCGCATGCTTTGCCCGACGATGAACTAGATGGGCCTTGTTGTTTCAGTCATTTTGCACCATACAATACCGAGATAGGACCAAAGTTGAGCTGTATATAATTTGAGTATACATTCTTTTTTGAGTCATATCTTTGCATATTTATAAAAAAGGTCAAAATGACTTAAGTAGGAAGTAATCAAGTAAGGAGGTCTGATTCAATGGTATCCGTTTATCTAAATTAACAGGCCACTTCCTTTATACACTGTCGTAATGTATTTTATTTTCATGCATGTTCCAAACCATTCAATGTCCTTCAAGATTATCTTTTTATACACTATTTAGTTTGGTTACTGTACGGTATTACCATTTTTCACTGTCAGTAAAAACACTTGTTTAAATATATACTACGCAATTGTCATAAAACAAAAGCAATAAATATATTTTTGTAACCATATCCGCTTCTAATGTAGAACATATGGACTCGTAATTGAGTTAACCTTCGCGTTCCGGAGCGGGGTGCAATTGTTCCCCTAAATTCTTATTTTACCAACCATTTGTTAAATATCGGTAATATCTAGCTGATATTTATTGTAATCTACAAACATATCCTACTGAATACAATGCAAAAAAAAAATCTGAAAAATTGTAGAAAATAAAATAGATATTCACGTTTTTCGTTAACAAATGGTATTTGGGTCACATATACACGTTGCGTTTGAGTGTGTGCGTGTGCTGAGCGCAAACTCCACACACCTGATGTCAGCGTACCCTGCGCCCGCGCCGGGAGAACGACGCATGCGTGAATCGTAACCTTATCGGTGCGCATGCCCGGCGGCCGGCGCGAGTGCACTGGCTCACTGCGCTCTCGCCGCTTCTATTGACATGATGGATTTCTACCGCTTCTATACGCCTGACGTATCGTCAACGCAATATGATATGGATGATTCAAAAAGACAAATTGTCTCTTAATTTTGACAGGGCATGCTCAAAATCAACATTCGAACTGCTGACATTTATTATTTTAATTTTTACTTCGTTAAATGAGAAAAATCCTAGGGGGTACAATTGTACCCCGCTCCGGAACCCGTGTGATTTTTCAAGATATAGGTACTCGAAGGTTAATAGACACATGTTATTTTATGAAAATTGAATACCTTGGCATAAAAACAGCTAAACTCATTTTTTCAGCAGAGGGTAAAAGCTTAATATCTTGGCTGTTAAAAGGCATTTTTATTAATTTGACAATGAGGAATCAGGGAAGAGCCTTTTTGCACTATATGGGTGTAAATTTTTTATTATATTTGTTTTGATTAAATAAATATTTTAAAAAGACTGATATTTGTTGTTTTTAGATCATTTTTGGACCTTTGTTGTTTTTATCGAAAAAATAGCGATGATTGAACAAATAAAAGATAATTTGACGGCTTAAACACTAACAAATATGGAATGTACACTAACGCTATCTGGTGATAAAGATAATTGAACATTAACTGTTTTCAGAAAAATTGGATATTTTTGACAGACTTGAGAGCCAAGGTTAGGGGTGGGGAACCTTTTCTTCTCTAATGACCGCATTTGTTTTTCTGATTCGACATAAGGCCGCAGTAAACATTGATTAGGGAAAACTTTGGCCGAAAACAGGAATTTACGGTCAGAATATTTCGGGAATTTACGAAGGCCGTACCAAAGTAGCCATAAGGCCGCAGGTTCCCCACGCCTGGCCAAGGTCCTCAATTGTGTTAAGTAGAATGAGCCTAAGACAAAAATAGTTGTTATCTTATTGCTCTTGCTATTTATTCTCTATTTTTAAGATCAAATAAGTGGTAGGGAATGTGGACATCATAGACATTGAAACCTTTAATGTTTTTATACTGGTAATTGAACCAACAGATTCCTCAAGCAAAAAGAATGACGTTGACTGCTCTGTCTATCATTTAACCACTTGAATACCAAACGGACACCGGTGTCCGGAACATATGAAAGCAAACACGGATCTCCAAGACATTTAAAAAATCAAATACTTAGTATTCTAATAAAATATAAGCAATATTTGGATGAATATGTGTAGCACCATCTATACTGAGTCAATATAGGTTTTTAAAATATCGAATTCGAGTGTACATATATTAGGCAAAATTATTTTTCTCAAAAACACGCAGTATCTCTGGGACATATTAATGATTTATTTGCGCGGTATTCAAGCGGTTAATGTCATGGGTAGAGTACGCATAACAAAATAATGGAAAAGGCAATATCATCAATGCAGTTGCAAAATATTCACATCATAACACTGGGAATTGTTTTGATTCCACGTTATCTCCTTGTGTCTTCTTGAATGGAGATATTTTAATGGTCCGCTAAATGTAAATAAAACTTTCGACTCTAATTTTTCAAATATCCTATTCCACTGCGTCAAATATGGCTTATCAATGTTTACAGTATGCGTACTTGTTACATGTTTCATATACAGAATCCGCACATTAACTCGTATCATTAAGATCGTGAAATCAACAATATTCTCATAGTGATTTTAATATTGTTCAGATATCTTTTTTTGTTTTTTGTTGAGGGCCAAATTTTTATAATTATTTTATTCAACCTAATATGTATAACCATTTTTTTACTGTGCCTATTCCTTACACATTGAAGCGTGGTTTGTAGTAAACATACAGGCCGGCTTAATTGATGATAAATTTAAAGGTATATTGTGTGCAAGGTGTTTGAATGATGGATAATAACAATATGACGGAGCATATTCAACCAACCGTATGCGTTCAGTATAAAACTTCAAACTATCTTGTCTGCGTGCATCATTTCCAATATTTATACAAATTGTTCCAAAACTCATATTATGGATGCGGTCATAGGTAAAGGCAGGCGTAGTCGCAACGCCCACTCCACACCTTGTTAGGACTAATTAAATAATTGATGATCGCTATCAAGGTATTATAAAAACAAATATGGCTTTGATGTGGTGTGTTGTGAAAACGATATTGCTTTATCAATGTCTAGTCTGGTAGAGTTTTACCGAGAAGTGCCTAGACACCCTGATATAACTGATACTAGAGATAGCATGCATTTACGAGATCATCGATTTGTTTATATTGAATATTTATGGTGAACATATAACAAACGTACTTATATTGCATCTACATAACGCAATTTTTTTGGTATATGACGGGCATGTAGCTTAGTGTTCAACGTTATGATCTCCGACTGTAATGTCCACGGACTCAAATCACACTATGGATTTATTAATGAATTGATTTTCAATCTCTTTTTGAATTTTTCTTGAATATAATCCAATCCTTAAAATAGCTAGCTACTATTTCTGTCTTAGCTCCATCTTTCATTATTTTCTTTAACTACGTTCGCTCCCAATGTGGACTATATGGACACTCTTTTCGAAGAGAGTATGTGATAGGATAGGGTTAAGACAAGACTATTACAGGAAAAGTGGTTATTTAATCGCTCTCGCTTTGCCTCATTTTTCTCTTTTAACCCTACAGAGACAAGAGCTTTTTTTCGATAAAAAAAATATTTTTTAAGCCATATTGAAGTCACGGATATTTTTTATTCCTAACAAAAATTTAAAAAAAAACGCCAAGTCGTTGTATAGAAACCCCGCATGACTATATGGTCATGCTCATCCTTTTATTACCGTGTAATATTGTGTATAATAGAATGGGCACGCAAACATTCGAGGTTGAAATATAGCTAAACGTGAAATTTTTTAAAAATATTTACAATTTGACCTCTTCAGATCAACATAATTTCAATTCAAATATATTAGCAAAAGAACTGTAAATTATTTGATGTTTTGATAAAAAAAATAACTAACAGTTTCAAAAAGTCCATTAAAAAAAAACGGAAATTCAAAAAATCGCATGTGCTTTTGGTGGCCGTTTCTGTCCCCGCGGCTGATGACTAACTGAAGTCTGTATCCTTCTTAACCAAATATGAGTGAAAGCAACGATATTCAGGTAGAAAAGGGATGAATAGTGGGATCAATAGACAACGGTGTTTACTGTGACCATATGATCACGCTCGTCATTGGAGGGTTAATAATAATTAGTTGTAGTAGAACAACAAACTGTTGTGCTACCTTTATTAGGAAATGCTCCGTATTGAAAGCGGACATACCAAAATCTAGCATTAGTATCTATATTTTAAATGTTATATTACAACTGATATTTTTTACAATGCTTCATAAAAACAAATTGAAAAAATAATCGTTATCAATTGAAAATTAATTAAATAAAATATAATCTATGTCATTACGTCATTTTTAAGTTATCTCATTTTATTGTTTTATTGTATTATATAATATGGTTATTGTATACATAAAAATTAAACTGCGTAACATAGTTGATAATAAATTTATGGTTATAATTTTGACTCCTGCATCAAAGCAACACATGGTGTTTTGAGGTTTTTTTGAATCCCATTCAATTTAAGCAATTCTTCAAAGATACTTGGCGATGTAATTATCTTAAACTGAGTGTAGAATCAGAATTTTTTTGGTATACACTCCACTTTCAAGGATCACGCAGGAGTATTAGCAACCTTCACATTCGTGTTTCACAAAATGAAAATTAGAATTTGCTACCAGTGTCAATTTCACCTTGATCCTATTAAAAAAATTAAACAATTCTTTGAACTAAAAGTCTTATTTTTGCCAGTTAAGTCACTAATGTGTTTCAAAGTATTATAAATGACATTCGAGATGAGAACGGAATGAAATGATCATGGCCGACCGCAAATAGCTCTGTTAGGATCAGATCATCAAAATTATGTTAGAAACAACCATTTTTGTTTCCAATTTGTAGCATCTCAACAAAAGTTTTACTGCGAAAACTGGTTGTTAGCCATTTGATTAACCTATTTTTTTGACAGAATGAGGAAAAACAGCCTTGTTTTTAAGACCGGTTTGGAAGGAGGATTTATAGACATCCATGTCTCTAAAAGCAAATCCATCAAACCAATGTAACATATGTATAAATCGACCGGGATGACTTCGACCACTTGGCGACATTTCTGGAAATTATTACAATGGATAGTGTTATTAAAAGTGTCATACAACAATTGAATACCTCACTGTAGTGTTTTCCAAACTTTAAGTTGCCAAGCTTTACACAGATTTTTGTGCACCACGTACAAAAAGATGATTGTATGCACGTTAAGTTATGGAAATTGCGCCTCCCTTTGGAATAGTTTGTGCCTCCCAATTTGGAAATCGCTGCTTCACTGTGATAATTGTATTAGTTTGTTATGAATTCTTTCCACTATTTACTGAAGGTGCAATTTTCGTTAATAAATACTTCACATAAACTCGACTCGAACACGAAAACAAATATGAAAGGAACAAAAAATATTTGTTTTGTATTTATCACTGTGTCAACTGACCTACGTTTTAATTTGCTACAATATAGAAAACAATTTTCTCAAAATATCTCGCATTTTGGCAATGATACTTTTTGTCGAAAACTTTTCATTAAAAACTGAATCTCTAAAAAGTTTTCTAAATTCGATATTATCGCTTCATCCTATCGCGAGAATTTTTAATATGGTGAAATTTTGAACAAAATGTTTTTAGAATGATGAATTATTTGGCACTGTCAAAGTCCGTCTGTCTGGCATGTTGTGTATTATATCATTTGTATTACACTCTTGTCTCTGAAGTTTTATTTTTATCGTCAAATTTATTTTAAGATTTGCACATGTGCTCAGTAATCCGAAACATAACGTTTATTATCCATATTCCAAGGTCGAGTGGAGCCTCGCTTCATCATTTAAAACTATACATACTTATTAATATTTTAACAATTTATTGACCATTGGTGAAACAAATCGCAACACTGCAAAAATAAAATGGTCTTAAGTCAAAAAGCATGACATCGAATTACAGAAAGGTTAACCCTTAAAAAACTACTGCTTTACTGTATTTTATGTATCTTATGGAAGTAAATACTGTGGTATTAAACTTACACAACATTTTATCTCATGTAGACACTTCTTTCATGTGGGTGGGTGAGGTAATCATACTATAGGTATATTAACTGCCTAGTCAATTTTTTGTAATGATGACCACATAGTTTTTAGTATTTTTTTTATGGTGTGAATTAATTTATTTAAATAAACAATATCGTTTGCCTTATTTGAATTCAACATCATCAATCATTAACATGAATATTATAGAATATTATCCTTACAATCTTTTTATTATTTGATAAATAAATAATATTTTTATTTTTCCTAATGTTCACTCTATGCTAGTGCAGCGATTTCCAACCTGGAAGGCGCGAACAGTCCAAAATATTTCTTTACTCTTTAAAACGTGTCTTTATTACTATATGAAATAAAGGATGGGGAGGCGCGAAGATATTTTTTTCTTCAAAGGGAGGCGGAGTAACATAAAGGTTGGAAACCATTGTGCTAGTGAATTGAATTATGTTTTTATTTGTAATTTGACTTGCTTTAAAATGAAAACTTGCTTTCTATACCATGGTTACTCCCAAAGCGGTATAATAAGACAGTGTTTATCGAGTATTTCAACTGTAGGTATTCATCCAAGACTGGTGTAAGTCTATCACTCTATATCTATCGGCTATTTTGAAAAAGATAAAATTAGGAAAGCAGTCTTTACTAGTGTTTACCAGGGCGTGGAGTTGGAGTCCGACTCAAAAAATTAATAACTTCGAGGAAAAAATGGTGTATTCAAATCGCTGGGGTCAAAAGTGGCACCACCGCATGCTACTAAGCTTAAAAAATTAAATAGTCATGTTTTAAGTTAAGGTCAAAGTCGTAGTAGTCTTATTTTTTAACGACTCCACAGCCCTGGTTTTTACACTCTTTAAAAAAGGTCGAGTGATATAGGTATGAAAGCTGTGGTCACCAATTACGTTTTCTCTATATGATAACAGGACTGTCTCGGAAAATTGATAATGTTCTGTTATACTTGGAAGCGAAAGCAGAAATCATCGATACTATTGGTTCAACAGGGTTTGATAAGCTACGACAGGACTAGTGATCAACCAATCACATTTATTTTTTTATGATCGAATAGGTGGAAGGGAATTTTAAACATCACACACATCCATTTCTTCGCACAGAAATCCATAGATTGATTGAAAAATCAATTCACGAAAGCGTCCACACTGGGATTCTTACCTGTGATCACTACAATCAAAGAGTGCAAAATTGACTTATCAGTTTCAAGTCTCTTATACACCTCTACTCCAGCGAAACAACATAGCTACAGCGATCAACTCATAAGGCTCGTTAAATACTTTAAAAAAATTGATTATTGTGGTTCATTTGATTGTAAACATTTTTTTTCTTTGGATGTACGCTTACTATTCAAACCTTGCGGACTCTGCATGATGCTTTCAAGCTCATCTGTCAAAACAAAACAGAATTTGATTTGGAAATATTCTTATCACTGCTTCGGTACTATGTCGGATGAATTGGATTATGATTATCAGATAAGTGATCCAATTATTGAAGTTCTGTGTAAACTTTGCGTGTCGTGGTATCGTCCAATATGAATTCAGCTATAAATACATCCGACTTTGAGAATGGAATGAGAAACGAAAATAGTTTTCAAACTGTTGTTTTTCGTACGCATTATGTACCAATGTTTTTATTGCCGCATCACATGTATTGCCGGCGCATGACTTGGCAGGGCTTCAAGTCATATGTTCTACTTAGTCACCGGCAAGCATTCCAAAAACATTTTGGGACTCTTTACACGATTCCAAAGTCTCTGACAGATGACAGCAATTTTAATGTATTAAAAAAAATATTAATCCTGTGATAAATTGTTGGTTTTCATAATATTTACGACTATCAAACATAAGAACGTCATTTCATTATTGCAAACGTTACAATGAAAACATGTTTTATATTTGAATGACTTAAATTTGGCATCGTTCCATACATTTGTTTTCACTTATGGCCCCGGTCTCATCTTTTGGTATCTTTTAAAACAATAACATTCACAAACTGGCAGTTATAAAAAGTTTACGTCATGGAATTTATGAGCCAAACGTGTTGAATTATGTGTTTAGTCGAAAAAAATTAAGTTTGTAAATAAACATGTAGCAGAAATATGTTTGTCTCACTTGTTTCTCAAAATTATGTTTGTATATTATGAAAAAACACAATATTCCTTTGTACTTTATTTCCACTTTATTTATAAAGGTCAGGACCGGTTTCGCTCATGGCGAGTATTGTCAACTGATAAGAAATATAATTTAACAGTACCATTTATACAAAACAAATTGAAATGAAAATGTGTAAGACATAATTAATACCTTCGGTACAAATTAATTATATTTAATTCATAGAAATACAATGTGTAATTTAAAATAGTCTTCTCTAGCAAAAGCTGAAATATTTCAATATATCATATTGCCATTTCGTATAGTTGTCTTTAAGAATCCTGACCTTGGTTAATACTGTTTTATCACATGGGCTGAATTTAGTGAATTTATTTGAATGGCAACGAATCGATTGTAGCCTATCGCCGGTCACTCACTTGTTTTCAATACACAATTATCATATATTTCATTAATTGACTGAACATTAAAATTCAATTTGAGATAGAGGCGAATAAGAATTGAACAACGGAATACTTGTGGACATATTCTCAACCAAATAATATTGTTTTATATTGAACCGGTGTCATTTA
Source organism: Himalopsyche anomala (assembly GCA_031772345.1). Taxonomy (NCBI): domain Eukaryota; kingdom Metazoa; phylum Arthropoda; class Insecta; order Trichoptera; family Rhyacophilidae; genus Himalopsyche; species Himalopsyche anomala. The sequence continues at coordinate 18,932,423 of CM062835.1, forward strand.
TCAGGGTATTTTGGGTTGCAATTAGTGCATCTGTGTTAGGGAATATATGTTTGATTATCCTTGACTTTTTGCAGTCTAGGACATGAAAAGAAAATGGCTATTTTTAATTTATGCTGCACTGTAAAGAAAGGTACTATTGCCAAAAAGTTTTAATTTTATAATGAGAACGATTTTGCTGCCTTGTTTAATGCCATATAGATACAAAGTACTTTCATATTACCCAAAATCATTGCCATGTTTTCTCTGCACCGATCTTTTTATCCGATCCAAATGTGGATTGTATGCAATCTTGGTGGAAAATTTGAATTATTTTTAATGTTAACTTCCACTCACCTTTCCATTTAAGGGATGGATAGAAAAGCGAATTTAAGAAGTCTCTTAGCTTAAGACTCCCCTGTTTTCGGGATTGAGCAGGGATGAAAAAGATCAAAACAACTAAATATAACCACTTTTTGATACAAATTTGTAATTGGATTAAAAAATCAACGTATGCGAAGAGAGGTTGAGCAACTGAGAAATAAGCAATTCTCGTAGAAAATAATCTGTTTAAATAAATGTATATATGCTCCACATTGAGCAAATTTCTTAGTGCAACTAGCCAAACTGGTTTTTGCAAAAATACTTTTACTGTACTGAAAAATTTATTTTTAAATCTCGTTGAAGGCTGAATGAAAAAACAACATTATAAAAATGCTTTATCATATGTTTAAATCAATATTTTTATATTTACAGTTTTCAAAAAAAGATTCAAAGTGCTCTCCCGTAAAACATCAAAAAAACAGATAAGCTTGTACTACACTGCGGGGGTCAAATGTCCATTAACAAGTTCGAACCCTTAAATCTTTTCATTAAATATTTAAACATAAGTTATTTTCTCATAGCTACCTTTTAATAAGTTGAATAAGAAAGCTTAGAAGACTGCATCTGTGTGTAAAAGGAAAGGGGTGTTTACATGTACACGGCTCATTAAAATACATTAACTTTGATGCCACACTAAAAAGTATTGATATATTATTTTTTACATCGATACACACAAACGCACCAGAAACAATATATCATATTTCGTACCGTGTACGGACTTAGCATCCGATATGTTAAGTCTCAAATTGGTAGTTTTTTAGAGAGCCAAAAAAAGATTTATGTTTATGAGAACTTTGATGAAAAATGTGATGTTTCAAAGTAAAATTTATATATTCAGCAGTGTTAATTCAACTGGTCTTTTTTCTCCTTTATATATTGATTCTATATTTGCACATTCAATTCATTATTTAAAACTTGCACCCTTTTTCCTTTGCACACAGATATTTTGTAAAATTGTGTTAAAACTGTTTTTGACAGTTGCGGACGTATAAAACGAGATGTTATCGTAGTGTGGTGTATGAATAATGGAACAGCTGTTCGTGTTTGGCCACCGCCGAGTCAAGTCATTCAATTATTCTGTTTTGTCTGCGGCGATCCATCAATGTCGCATGTCTTGTGCGCCGTCAAACAATAGAAAGTGTACTTAATTTAACGTAATTGCTCTGTGACATTTTCTCTTCGACAGGAAGCAAATTAATGTGTTTACCGAATATGAACTATCATATTACATGCATATTTTTTTGTAGTTCTAAAAACTACCAACATTCCTCGACTTTTGTATAATTTGCTATTTATGGACACTTTCGGCATGGTTATCTGTGATCCTCCAACTGTACCCAAAACAAGGCGTAGTGAGAGTGAATATCTAACAACTATTACCTCTCCTAGCTCTATCCTTCTGTCCTGATTCCAAAAAAAAAATTTGACTGACTGAATAACATCCAGTTCTCATAGAATAAGTTATATTTGGATACTCCATTCAAAGTTCATATGTCGCAAATTGGGAACGACATTCAATATAGAAGTTTGTGGTATTTCAACAAAATGATTTATTTCTACAAACCCCCAGAGATTCCACTTCTCAGCTTTCCTTTCTAGAGACTGTAAAAAGACAATTTTTACTAAGCAGTCTAATATTGCAGATTCCTGATTTACTGAATTCTGTGTGTTGCTTGCATGTGCAGGGATCCGGATCGAATATATTCAACCGTTTTTTTTAACTATTTGAATAGTATTTGTAATATTTAATGTTCTCAGTTTATACAAATTCTGGGTGTAACATTTTTATCCCTTGTTCCTGATTGAACACGTGTCCTTCCGAAATTAAGTGATTAGCAAAATTAGACGTGTCCTTTTTCAGTCTAAAGGCTGCCATATGTTCTAATACCCTGATGTTTAAAGTCCTCTCTGTTTTGCCGATATAAAATTTATTACAACAAGAGCATTGTAATCTATAAATTCCAGATTTATTTAGGTAATGTATTTTATCTTTATTGTTAACTAATAATTTGCCTAAAGAGTTTTTACAGTACAGTCAGTCAAATACGGACAATCATAAGCTCTTTTTCCAGGAAATTTTAGAAATTAATAGGGCACAGTTACATAGTCTTCCGATTTTAAACGAAATATTAAACCTTCCGGGCTCTCCACTTCTATACCCTATATAAATAATATCATAAAACCTTTGCCGACAAACAAATAAATATAATTCTTAAAACCACTCACTACTCAAATCTTTGGGAATTCCCATGAGCTTACCCTTTTCGCCAGCGATGGCTTTAGACTCAGTGATACATTTATTTAATATATAAACACGAAACATCCATTTACTAAGCGTCAGTTCAAGTTCATTCGTGCGCTTGAACGCCTGAAGATGCCGAAAGGCGAAACCCGGGTCGTTAGTGACAAAATCTGTGGGAGTGTACATAATTTGAATGATTCAAATTTAAATTCATCCAAGTTTGTTATCTAATGATGAAAATTTAAATACTTCTTAGGACTCTAATGTGGAAGAGATATCAAAATTTTCATGTAGTCTTATCAACTTCTGAATTGGATCATTAAATGCAAAGCACGATTTTATCTCCCGTGGAGACCAAAAGATTTAAAATATATCTTAAATTCCTTTAAAAAAGAATGATAAAGTTGAATGAGTTGTTTAAAACACTTAGTGCAATAAAGCCAACGTCAACCTTTATTGAATGTGTTTTTCCAATGGCAAGAAGAGGCAACTAAATTAAAAACAAATTTGAATTTCGACCTTATTATTTTTAAAATATTCATTTTTACAACTTAAATGTAACTTTTATTAGAAATTAACTCATTTTTTACATTCCATTTAATTTTAATATATTCAATATACAATGTTATATGAATAATTATTCAAATTGAATTTTTAACATTACTTTCACATTTCAGAAACTATTGGAATATTTGAATAGTTGATAATGACGAATAGTTGGGATCCCTAATCCACACTAATAAACAGACATTATCAAATATCCCTACTCTCCTTCTTACCTCATCGACACCTTCAAAATCGGATGAATAGTATAGTGAATATGTAACAATCCGTTTTGTTAACACTCTTCATCCCTTTATTCTACCATGTCCCGATATGATAATTTCAGCTTATTGCTGGCAATCAAATCTTGATAATAAAATCCATTGCCAAAATACTCAATTACAACCCTATACTCTTATGGCATGGAGCCAGGGTTGCCAGGCGTCCCTATTTGAGCGGGACTGTCCCGAGCTCAATCGACAAATCCCGAGTCCCGCATTGCATGTCTCTCTATAATCCCGACCTGTACATGTATAAAAGTTTTTGAAAAAGTGAATATCCCGATCTGTGATTTTGAAGATCTGGCAACCCTGTATGGAGCAGACATTCTTAAATGAGCAACAATATTTATTTCTGTTAACCTTCAATACTTTTGTGTTCTCCAGGAAGCAGCACAGCGTGCGTGATGATCTTAAACCGTGAGACCAGCGTAATGTGCACGGCAAACATCGGTGATTCAGGATACATGGTCTTGAGAGGTGGACGAGTCATCCACCGGTCACAGGAGCAGCAGCATTACTTTAACACGCCCTTCCAGCTAAGTCTACCTCCACCGGGACACGGAGCTAACGTCTTGAGTGATACGTGAGTTCTCATTTTAAGTTGTTGGTAATTATTTGTACAAATTTATAGTAGGCATCCAATACCAGAACCCAACCAACAGACTTATGAAAAGTGGTGAGCTATATGACATAATCATTTCCGTATATTTCATCACTTTTGACATTACAGCCAATGCCCTATGCGCCAAACATTTTGAAGTTGAAAGAAAGATCATATGAGATAAAAACAATAACAAGTTTTTGGAGTGAAATACAATTAAAGTAGTGTTACACATTGCCTACATAAACGTTGATCAAAATAATCTGCAATCTATGATGAGTGCACATTTGGGGTAAAACGGATTCATTTTCTATCGAATGGCATTAAAAATAAGTATAAGTAAAATTGACACTATTGTGATATTGCATGACGAACAACAATATCATTTTTAATTTCTTCCACAATCAATGTTTTACCTCCAGCTCTGTTTTATTGTCATTTTATTAATTATCTGGGTGTCCCTGCATTATAATTAAACGGTAAATGGTTTTGATGGCACATTATTTCTACCCAAAATTTCACGTATTGCAACATGTTGGTTTATCTAATATTTTTACAAAATAAATTTTCTACATCTATACTTCACGACTGCTTAATATGCACTGTCATAATTTTTTTTTACCAAAATATCGACCAAACAAAGTAGTAATCTTTCGCTGCGAAAACCCTCCATATTTATAAAACAGAAGATTTTGAGGAAAATATACTTGATGAATGTAGTTACGAGTAGTCTACTTCCAACCATCGATATGTTTTTCTGTCCACAAATTTAATATAAATTTTCACATATTTCAATAGTATTTTATTAAATTTGAACTATTCCTTGAGATAGCTGTATCATAATAGATACTCAATAAGTAAGCGTAGTCGTCCTTGCATAATATGTCACGGACCAGATAGATCACTTAGTATTATTTGTTATTTCAGAGCGACTTATTTACCATGTGACCGTCACTAATAAATGAAGCGTAATTGTTTCAAATTGTAAACTGTACTTTAACACCGGGGTGTGTCAATAGGCCACTACAAAAATGCTATCTTGATAGAATTTTGACGTTATTCATATAATAATCTAGAAACTACAGATTGCTCAAAAAGGCCTATTTCCATATTGAGAAATTGTACAATAATTACAAGAAAAATCTGTGTTAATTTATAAGCCGTGATGAACGAAACATAACTTGACTTTTATTCCAAACTAAGGTTTTCTTAGTACCACGGGGATAACGGTCATGATAAAACAATGTCTTGTATTCCACAAGACCTATTTTTACAGGAGACGAAAAAAACTATATTTACTATTATTGCATAAATTCTGTATTTCATCATTAAAAAAATTATCTTTTATTAACCAAACATAATTTTAATAAAATAATCACATTTGCTCTGTTTATGCAGAAAAAAGAGATACTGCATCTATAAAAATAACAATTAAGGCAATTAATTAATTGCATCGCTTCATGTTGGAAAACCGTCATTTTAAGATCGTGTTTTTTTTTTATTTTGAAGCTGAATATATCAAAAACTCATTTTTGTCAAAATCGTGGATGTGTGATTTTTTTTTATGGAAAATATGCTTCAAGTCATAAGTGGAAATGGGCTCTTACAATAATGACTCCTCAGCTAATATAAAATAAAAATAACTTTGATTATTCCACTTATTGTGTATGAAAATGTGAAAGAGGCGAAACACGTGTCACATTTTGATACACAATACGTGGAATAATCAAAGTTATTTTTATTTTATATTAAAATGAACTTCCACAAAGTTACCGCCGAATCCATCGAAAGTACTCCTCAGCTATGTTACTATTAGTAATAAAGATTCTATGAGTCAGCGTTTCCCAATTATATTAGTGTGTGAATTTAAAAAAAAAATGTAGCAAGTCCTATTTTAAACTCAAATTTGTCAAAAAAAATCTTTAAGTATGAGTATAAAATACAAAAACTTTCACAGTTTTCGAATAAATATTAGTTACCTACTGCTAACCACGTCTCGATTTGTTAAAACGTTATCATACTCTGTATAAAAATAGTTATATCTCATCTCTTTGTTCATGGAATTGTATACTAATAATAACAAATACACAGGGTTGCAAACCCTTTATTAATTTACTAGATCAGATTCTTTCCATTTGATTTTTGACGCATCTTATTCTGAAATATGAAAAAACATAGTTTGCTAATTTCTTTTTCTTCTTTGCTCAATCTCTGAACCAGAAATTTAATTAAATGTGTGAGTGTAAATAATCATAATTCTACACTGATGATAAAATCATACTGTTACAAAGTGACTAATATTAGGAGACATTCAATTAAAACTTCGGTATGTTATTGTGTTTAAAAAATATGGAAATTGAATGATAAATAAAATAATAGTGCCAGTTTCTAAAACGTCACTTTCGTTTTAGTAGTGTGCTTCTAGGCTAGACACAAAAAATATCACATCCTATGCAGGTATAAAAACCATGAACTCACCCATTTAAATATTTATTGTGTTATAAATTATGTTGCTTTGTAGGCAGTAAAATTCATCCATAGTCAATGAAACATACAATTTATTCTGTTATCCTTATATCACATAAATTTGAAACAGCTTTTTTTCAAACTGAATAAATGCATAGTAATTTTATCATATGAAAAAAACACGATTTCAAATAGAAATAAATAATGCAAAGGCTTTGACTGTTTAATTCAAAAATATATCTCTTTTTCTTTATAATTTGTCAATCTAATCACTGTTAAAAAAAATCTTTTTGTTGTAAAATATTCAGTATTGTAAAAGTGAAGTAAGTTGCACACTGCAATAGTGTTTTCTCTACAAAAAAACACTAAATTAAGATGTGATTGTACTTAAAAGTCATACCATACTTGACTCACTTCACTTCTCATGTGCTCAATTATTTTAATAAAAACACAATAATCCTTTGTACTTCATTCCACTTTATTTAATATGTCAGGACCGGTTTCGCTCATTACGAGCATCGTCAACTGATAAGAAATATAATTTAACAGTGCTATTTATACAAAAATGAACAGTTATTTTGTATAAATAGCACTGTTAAATTATATTTCTTATCAGTTGACGATGCTCGTAATGAGCGAAACCGGTCCTGACATATTAAATAAAGTGGAATGAAGTACAAAGGATTATTGTGTTTTTATTAATATAATGCCTTTCCACCAAGTATTGACAGTGAACACCCTAAAAGTGCTCAATTATTATTAGTGAGGTCAAATAATATGGTACATATAAATGCTATTTATGGTCGCGACTTGGAAAATGTGTAATAATTATAGGGTAATAACAGTTGTCAGTTATCAGACTGCCCCATTTTTAGATTGATTAAATGGATCTCCATTTGTGGATTCAAATGATCATAAATTTTGCTTTAATTCAGGCCTGAGTCTGCAGACACGGCTGAATTTTCAGTCGAGGAAGGTGACGTAATCCTGGTGGCCACGGACGGGGTTTTCGACAATGTCCCAGAACCGGTGCTGGTGTCCGAGCTGAGGAGGGCGCAGGGGGAAGCCGACGCAGCCACCTTGCAAGCTGTTGCCAATTCTATCGCCTGGATGGCGAGGAATCTCGCCTTCGACGGAGAATTCATGTCACCGTTCGCCAAAAGTGCTCGCGAAAATGGAATCGATGCCAGAGGTGACGAGTTAATTCCTTATTTGATCTCAATATGTTATATAAACTAAATAATTTTAGTATTTTAACTATAGTAATTTTGCACCAACAATATTTTTAACCATAGCTAAATCAATATAGTCAGACCAGGGTTAGTTACAAAACGTCTCGAAAAGCGCATGAAAATTCACAGTACATACTGTTTGTCTTTCTGTATCTCGACATTATGCTACCTTGCACTACTCATTTTCTGTTTTCAGCTAATCCATACATGCAAGGATTTCAATAAGAATACCAAATTGCATCCGAATATGCCCAGCATGTTACCATACTACAGATGGTAACTACCATGTTTCATTCGTCATCTATTGTCTAGCACAAGATCAATGAAAATTAGATTTTTATTTTAACATAAGAAATCTTGCTCATGTGTTCAGAATGTCTTTGTACTTGGGATGACTTTAAAAAAATATCTGCTGTATGTAATTATTAAGTGTAATTTCATTTATTTTTTTGATGATTCGGTAATACATTGAATATCCGTTAACGGAAGACGATTGTATGTTTGACAACATATTGAATCTGAGACATTTTCGAGACGCCTAAGTAAACCACCTGTAGATCTATTATTGTGTGTCAAATATTTAAAATTCCAATGGTATGTAATTAAACTTTGATCTGTAACAACTTGTCACTTGTAATCTTTATTACTCTTAATGAATAATACTCAAAGGTACTCACAGGGATTTCCCTAAAGATAAAACACGTTTATTCATTTTGTAATATATCATCACAGTACTGGCAGAAGTTAGTAAGTGACACGCTGATAGTACTGAGTAAACAGCAAATAAAAAATTTGAACTTTTAGTACAATGTAAAGTCTCTAGCCTCGATATTTTATGTTTATGAAACACAAATAAAATTATTACTATAGGCAGAGACAATTGCCTGCCCTTAACTCTGAATTAATTATAATCACCGATAAAAAAAATGCTATCAAACTGGTACAATAAATACACCAACTGAGTTATTCCAGACAAAGGATTGATATCCAAGAATCTTATTGTGTTCTGAACTTATTTTTATCAATTTTATTACTCACCAACTTTTGCCAGTACGGGACGATATGTTAATTTGTTTATCATTTCTTTTATATTAATATAGCAGCGCCACCACACTGCAAAATTAACCATTAAACACTCGGTTGCCGTGTGCAGTAGGAGTAGCCCACTGACCATGCATTTTTTCCCGCAATTTTTGCAAAACCTTTAGCTGTTATTAAAATAACTATATCTCTAAAACTAGTCAACTTATTTGGCTAAAGTAAAAAGCATTATAAAAAAAAGATTTTTAATAATTCACAAACGTTTTATTTACAAATTTTTACAAATTATTTATTTATAATTAAAATTATAGCATATCCCAAAAGTCGACCTTGTAACGCAGATGTTTTGCATTACTCATTTTGACAAAAATATTTATCGAAAGCGAAAACAGAATAAGGTTTTAATATCAAAAAGTCAATATTTATGTAAGCTAATATTCATATTTTGAATACTATTATCATAAATCAGTGTAATTAGATCGCAAAATGTACCATAATCACTGGTCCCGTACGGGACCGCTGGGCATTAGACGACACAAATGACAACCACAGGCAGAATAAAGGTTAATTTTAATTTTAACATAGTGATATACTCATTGGAAATAACCTATAAGATAGAAATTTTACTGAGACTATATCTGTGTATGGCGTGAATATGTTAACGAGTCAAAATACATTAACTCCGTGGGCTGACAGTGCTATTCTCAAATTTAGACTCTAATACTCAACATGATTTTACGTTTTGTGTAAATTAAATGTAATAATTACAGCTATGTTCACAGTGGTTATAGTTAATCTGTCAAACGCCAACAATTAACAAAATTTCGCTATATTATTTCATGTTATTTTATATATCTAATTAAATTATCATGTCCACTCGCTGTAAGTAATAGAGTGATCGTAATGAGATAAATATGCAACTTGTAACATTCTACTTGACAAACTTTGTTTCAAAATAACCTCTTTCTAATGCACTCTTTTGACTGGCCTTATAAGTCATCAAGTATCGACGACAACAACAGTGAACATAGTCGAAATTATTACATCTAAGTTATACCAACCTATAAAAGACATTGGTTCATGTATTAATCGTGTTCTTTTTTTGGCATGCATGTTTTTTAAGTTAATAATAATGTTCCATTTGTTTCCAGGAGGAAAACCTGACGACATCACAGTGCTACTCGCAACGGTCGTATTGTGAAATTCAATAACTTCTGTGGTATAATAATTTAAATCTAACGATCAATCATACAATTCAATTTTCATTTGTATCATAGTCAAATCGCAACTTCAAATGAATTCATACAAAAATTGGGAAAAGAAAGCAGGTAGATTATTAAATTATAATCTGCTAAATCAGTTTCAACATTGTTTGAATACATTAATAATATTATTTTAATAATTTTATCTTTTGTAAAATGTTCTGTGATTATTTCATTTTTACATTTTATATTGAACATGTAAAAAATATGAAATAGGTGTTCAAATTGTTTTTAGTATTAGTTTTGATGTATGTGGAACAATTTGATCCTTACAACAAACAGTTTTCACAACCTTTTAAGAAATTGTTTTTGTTCGTTTTGTTTTCTCTTAGATTTGATGATTAAACAAAACAGGATGGCTGTCACATTCCTCGAGATATTAGAACATGTTAAATTAATTTATAATAAAAATCCTCCGGTTAACTGCCGGATATGATTACCTACTGTTTACACCGACTCCATCTTTGATTTAGTTCAGTGTAAATCCAGACCATACGATTAGCGAGTTATTCATGAAGCAGTAAAAATATTTTTTATTAACCCCAGGTACATCTGCAGACCTAGAGATTGTCATTTGACAGTAAAATGAATATTTCCAACACTTTGTTTTCTATCTCAATGGGCTGACAATTTTTGATTTTGAAAAAATTTCTAAAATGTAAGTGTTGCCAGTTTTGAAATTTGTAATTATCGTGGTCTATTTTTATGGCCTCGTCTTTATGTACAAATTCTAATCTGAATATAATATTTTTTACCCACCAATCGATTAAATTCTGTTATTTATTATGTTTATACTTAAAATGCAGTTCATAATTTTATTTACTTTGTTTACGAGTATTTAATAAAACATACCAAATATGTGGTGCATATGGACACCATATACTGTGTTTAATTTATTAAACGAATATTTAAATGCATATTCGATTCGACTGATTATTCTAAAATGATTGAGATGTTTATTTCTATATCAAGATAAAAAAAATTGAATTAAATTCTTTCATAGTGGAGTTAAACATGTAACTTTCCCTTATTCAACATTCTCGATGACAGTAAGTATTAGAAATAAATACCTCAACTATCTTGAATTTCAGTTTATCTTTTCATTTCATCTTAGCTTTCATTTTTATGTGTATTTTTTTATTGACGTTTGGTTATTCTGAAAAGGTTTATTCACATGTTTACTTAAAAGTTGTTTCTTTGACATATTTTTACCATTTTTGTTCAGTGTTAAACATTGAATACCAGTATTACCAAAAAAAGTTTAATTCAAGTAAAACAAATACATACATCCTTGGCGCAGTGAATCAAAATCATCTGTATTGGTATATATTTCATACAAAATGCCACAATTAAAATATATCATTAAGAAGATCGTCAATTTTGGATCTTTCCAATATTGATAAACTCAACTCATCTCGAACAATTTTATTAAAATATGTGATATGGTTTCTATACATTGTCATAACAAAATAATTGGTGTAATTCAACCAATAAAATTGCATTTGTAATCCATTCTACTACAACTTGAATCAACCAGTGACATGATAATTGAAACCTTTTCATAATAACCACACAATTTTTCATTATGTCATTGCTTAGTTTTAGATCGAGGGTTGTTCTCTAATGAAAATTTAGTTTTAAAATTTTAATTTATGCCAAAAAATTGGTGAAATTTCCTATGTGTTATATTTTTTTTTATAATAATTAATACTATGGTGGAACCCATAAAACGTGTTATTAATAAATTTCCTATTATATGTGTACGGTTGAATGCGAGGAGTGACTCGGTAACGAATGATATTGACGCGTTGTGAATTATAGTCTTAATGAAAATTAGGAAAGGGTCATCGCAGTTTAAATCGCCTGGGAAATGAGTAAGTTAAGGTACGCTATCGACGATGCATCGCTTAAGTTTAAGCCCCGACCCATATTTTGGTGCTGTGGTAAATTAGAATGAATTTTCACTTGTTTTTTTTTTGCAAGGGCTTTCAGTATAAGGTTTTTTTTATCAATATGACACTTTCGTTATATATGTTTTAAAAAGTTAACACTGAGGTATCTGTTTCTGTTTGTTTAGAAACAATACAAAGTGACAAAGCAAAGGCTCTGATATTTTAATGCGAAATCATAAAAATTGTATCATAAATTAACTGCATGAACGGTGAAACAAAATCCATTATCAACACCTGCATGTAAAGTATCCATCATAATATTGATTTTGAAAAGGCATCAAGGGAATACCGCTTACATTTACGTAAATGAAAATACTTTAGTAGCTCTTTTTACAAACATTTTGATTATTACGTATAGTAATATACCTTTTTTCTCTGCGATCACCTTAATAACCCTTTCACAGTCGATATTATAAATCCTGAATGTTTGTTTGTTTTAGACTGTCATTCTTACACCAAAAAAGTGTTCAGTAGATGTCATTTTAGTTTGATATTCAACTGACAGATTTATGATTTCACTGTGGGATTGATAATGATGACAAATGTGGTAACAATTGACTGCAATGTGCCATGTTACTTTTCCGTGAAGTGTTTTTACAATATAATACATACAGATTGCTGTAATTGGTACAGTATATCAAGAGTCATCTGTGCGGTTTATAAATGACTGAATCTTTTTATCTGTCGGATTATTTTTTTTATTAACTGACAATTAAATACACGTAAAGGATTTTATAAAGCCTTTGTAAATTGTATCATTATTTAGTACACGCACAAATAGAAATGGATAAGCGTTGGTTTGTTTTATAAAATGAAATTTGAAAAAAAAGCAAGAAAAACTTAAGTATGTTTGAATAATGAGTAAATATTATTGTTCTGAAATGAAAGTCACATTGTAGATTACAAGATTCGGTTTTGAATTGCCATACTCTTTTTAGCTTTGTGAATATTTTGTTATAATCCTCCCCGAGTTAAAATTTTTGCTTTATTCTCTTTTCATTGTTGAATTGTGGTATTTATAAACACTGCTAATTCAACAGTGAGTGAAGGTAGAGGCCAAGACTCACAGTGCTCTGTAACCAATTATGATGGTGGTTGTCAGGATTTCTATTACAGTGAACTGAACTAATGTGGCACTCAATTACTCCAGATTGCTGCTTTTTTTTCTTTCCAATACTGACAATATCAAAATAGATATTCAAGAATGCATTACAGATAGTCCTCGACTTACGACGATTTGCACTTACGACAAAAATAAATACGATTTTCATTCATTCATTTTATCTACTTTTATTTACCTATTTTTACCCACATGTACACATAGGTATATCATGTAGATGCATTACTATATTACAGACACATAAGCTCATTTGTGAAGTATAATTGCACTTATTTTCTTCTGGCATTATCTTGTATCTTTGAATTTTTCATCAAATTAAAAAGACTATAAACTCGTATTTCAATAAAATGCCTTAAGTATCTATCTAAAAGAGAGAAAAAAAAATATTGCTAAAATAAATTAAACTATATGATGTGCACATTTCATATAAGAAAACAAAAATATTCACAGTAAACTGGTGGAATAAAGTACATTTATGTGTCTCCTGAAAACTTATACCAGGTTGTGGAAAATTACCGACAATATTTTGTTTGAAATTCGACTTACAACCAAAGTTCAGGATCGTATCTCGGTCATATGTCAAGGACTACCTGTATTTTATATCACAGATTAATGAATAGCAACCAATACTTTGCGATTTAATAAACTATAATAAAATGAGTTGTAATCTGTTTATGTTGGATGTATTGAATATTTATCTGCCATCATTATTGCCTAAAAATGTACTTAATAATTTATATTGAACTTTAAAAATAACACACTTAATATTCTTTACCTCATTGTCATATTTGAACTTTGATTGGTTCTTTATCAATCTTTGTAGTACATCAATGAATGTCAGAATGTATCAGTTATGCTCTTAATTAAGTAAAAGCTTTATTTATTTAGCTTAGTGAGAGTTTTTCTTGTTTTTAGTTTCAATTAACATTATTTTCAATGAATGTCTAATTATTGTATTAGTATTACCTTTATCAGAATATATTTTTGGCTGAAATGTAATAGTAACATGGATTTATAGACAACATATTGAACAATGAGCTCATAAGAAAAGGTTATTTTGACTATTTTTAATGTATGCAGCGGTAGCTATTGGATCCAAATTAACATCTTTACGGTATCTAAAATTCTTCTATAAAAATCATCAAACCGTGACAAAGTGAACCATTTTTATACTAATGCTCCGCAATCTTCTCTCCCCCATGTCACCAAGAAAACTTGATTTGATTTGCTAAAGAAAAAGCTTTGTGTAAAATTACACAAATGAAATTACGTATGAAATAATTTTCATCAACGAAACATACAATAGTTAATACTTGTACTCAGATTTCAATGTCTGTCGACTCGTCAATTTGAAGAGAATTGTCCAGCTGTTACAAAGATAGCTGTCACTGTAGAAATCACACAATACACAAATTTGGAAGCTGGATCTTCCGATCTGATGGATAAGTGATTGAACGATTCTGGACTCTCATTTTGATCTAAATACATCCTAAAGATATAATTCATGATGCATGAAAAGTTTTCTTAAATGTCTTGTCTTTTTTACTAAATCAAAAATAAACAATGAGGCTGAATAAATTGGAGATTTTACCAAACCAAATGACTTTTCAGTACACTGATTTATATGATGACTTAATATTATAAAATTATTAAATATCAAATTCAAGACGATCCATCTAGAATAAATAATTCATTGAAGTCAAAATAGCCACTATGGCTCCATTGTTGGTATGGACACAGATCTGACGACAAATTGTGAATTGTCATTTTTCAAAAAAATCCTTGCGAACGAATCTTGTTTATGGGCGACCATTTGATATTTTTTTATGAGTGTACCTAATATTTAGGTTTTTTTTGTAGTTGTTGATAATGATACAATAAAAATACATATACATACAAAGAACTTAACTGTTTTATTTTTTCCTCCATTGATATCCAGAACCTTTTATATACTTCTCCGGTCACTAGCTATTTGGAGCATACGGCCACTACACAGTGCCTTTGTGATTCTCTGTCTCACAGTAGTAAAAAAAGGGGACTACAGCACATGCTCAAGCCAGGTCCATCGCCTCTTTTGATTTCTACTACATAGGGGACTGCATCATTGTTATTTTTTGTGATTTGTATACCTGAGTATTTTAAGTTGTCGACCTTCAACAGTCTTCTAAACTTGTCAGAAGACATTTATAGTATTGACAGTCACTGTTGCAGAGCCCTTAAGTTTTGTCTACAATACGATGTCTACAGCAGCATTCCAACTTCACCTTGAATGCCTCCAAAAGATTTGTCAAATATAAAGGATCATTGTAGTTTTCGGGTTTACCAAGATAAACGGTCAATAGGAATTAATTTCCTCATAATTAAGTCGAAACATTATTATAAAGAAAAACTTAACCTAGCCTTGTCCAGGATGAGATGTCTGGAGGATCACATATAAGCATATTTATGTCAGTAGATTTTCTGTTGGACTTCTTGCAAGAACCAACAGGAAACAAGCAGTTTTAGTTGTTACAGTTCAGAATTCCTGAACAGAAAAGCCTTTTGACGCAGGCTTTTATAAAAAGGAAACTTCACAGAAGTTAAGGACACCTGGCTTTATCCAAAGAAAGACATGATACTCGACAATAACTACTATATGCACACGCTTAGAAAGAATCTTTACACCATTCGCATCATGTAAACCTATGAGCTGGATATTTTGAGTGTGAACATGATTTGTTTTATTACTTGCAATGAAAATATATTAATGAAAAATTAAAAATAATAAACTTTGTTATTATATACTACAACTATTGACTACTATAAGTGTTTCGCCTCTTTGAGTACAACATCAGATTATCGTAACGTTTACAAATAAACTAAAAATTGATTGACTCTTAAAATCATGTTATAAATTACAAAATAAAAGTCAGTCGTCCTTTTCTGCTAGATGCAGGGAGGGGATAAGGTACAAACTTTGATAGTACTAATTACTTTTACTAACTGTGTCAAAACCCAATCGAAATAAATTGAAAAATGGTGATCCACCTATATTATTTAAAATAACTAATACTTCCTCTCTATTTATGACTATAAATTTCAAACTATTCATTCCTAACCCTCTACTATTTATGGTGTATTTCAACATTCTTATTTTTATCAAAATTCTGATCATTTTCTGTCAAATGATGAAAAATTGTTGTTTTTTAGACGTCTTAAATGTTCATTAATTCATACATTAAAGTTTCTACCTGTCTGCCCAACATAAGCAGCTTGTCAGTCTTGACAGCTTAGGCGATAGATGCCGCTCTGAAAAAATGATTCTAACCTATCTTTACTATTTAATAAGTTTCCCAATGTTGTTAATTGCCGCCTGTGTGCTTGAACGGTCAACGTCGTTGGCTTCGGATACGGTGGTCACGTGTTCGAATCCCAGTACTGACAGTTTTACAAATTGATTTTTCAAACAATTTATGAATTTCTGTTTGAAGGCATGGATGTATGCGATGCCTTGAATTCCCCCCTCCCACCCATCCTATCCTATAAACAGGGCGTATCGAGAGCGATTTGCTAACCACTAGTTCTGTCCGGGTCCTATCCTTCTATTCTTACTCTCTTTGAAAAAAAGAGAGGTTGAGCAACTGAGCAACAAGCAGTTCTCATACAAAAACTTCTGTCGTGATAAACTCCATTAGGAGTCCATATGCTCCACTCGGGAGCGGACATGGTAAAAAAAAAATATGTTGTTAATTGTATAAAAAGCGGGTTGTATGTGGTCTGGTAAAAACTTAGGTATATTTGAAGTGTGTCTATGTTATTTAGTTATTGAGGCAAGAAAATCACCACGATGAAGCCATGGTTTAAAAAAACAATGTCGGTAATCAAAAACAAATTTAAAAAGCAGCCTTGCTATTTATTCTCTGTTGGATCAGATAAGTGTCTGGGTGAAGACAATTATACAAATGAGAATAGTTTATTAAATCCATATAAAAACGCAACCGCTACCCAAAATACAAACTTGAATCGTTCAAATTATGTACATTCATACAGATTTTGTCACTAACGAAATCTTAAATTATCCAAAATACATTGAAAAAAAATAGAAGTATGAAAAACTATTTTTATTTGATTTTTGATTATTATACAAATAGACTGGAAATTGAATAGAAACATGTTAACATCTAATATTATAAGAGGAAATAGATTGGTTATGCATTTATAAAATAGCATCTGGTCAGCTTATAACAACTCGATTCAACTTTACAGAGGTTCTTTCATATTGCACAGGAACATATTAACATCAACAATATTTTGTTAGTTACATTGCAGGCTGATCGAGTGACGAGTATATTGTTTTTATCGTGTTGTAATTTCAGGCTAATCTAACTTATGAGAAGAACACTAAAAAGAACATTGTTCAAATGTGATGTTTGACTGTGATTTTTTCCTGAAGAAATATACACATCTACAATAGATATTTCAGTCAAGATAATAAAATCATAACACTAATTTGTAATTCTTCAGTGGTCACTGTATCTAAGTGTAAATTAGTTTTTGTAAAAATTCTGTATTAGGAATTGCAATACAGTTTTGAAAATGCAAAACACTTGTATGTTGGTATTGAAAATGAACCAAAATTGAATTTTGAATGCATAGAAAGTAGGGCTTTTCAGTTTTCAACCTCGTAACCGGATATAAATAGTTTTATTATTTAAATAAAAACGTTAATATTTTGACTTGATTTTGTCATGGTTTCAAATAAAATGAGATGAAATACATATGTATGTAGATACATAGTTTAATATTCAATATACAATGCATATATACTACAATTATTTACAATCTAGGAATGCGGCTCGAGCTGCTTGAGGGCTGCACAAACACTCAAACGTCTCGGCATAATAAATTGATGCAAAAGATATTATTATCAGGAAATTTTGTTACGAAAATTAGATCGATCGGTGGATGCTTTGTGTTTTCTTAAATCATATTTTCTGAAGAGTAACACCAAATAATTTCTTATGTATTATTATGTAGATAAATAACCAAAATAAAAAAAGAATTTTAAACTTTTTTTTGCTATTTTAGTTAAATTGTAAAACTTTAAAAACCGGTTTTCAAACAATATTGACATTCGAAAAACGGTTTTTTCAAAAGTTGGTTTTTGTTAAGCCATAATAAAAACCACCACATATTTTATTAAAATTGTTCACAATGAATTGAATAATTAATAAGCCTTTCATTCAATGTTTGTATTATTATTTTAAGAATCCGCAAGTTATTCATGAAAGTCACCCATTGATGATTATAACATACAATATTTTATAATGACGGTATTTTGTATTGCGATCCTAATTCATCTAGTATTGCAATACCTAATCTGTACTTATGGGCGAGTTATAAAAACTTTATTTTTATAAATTATATAAACCCGCTCAAAGAATATTAAAGAACCATATCTTGGATCAAAAATCAAGTTGTAAGACTTGTGAAATACTCTTTTTTTTAACTACATTTGTAATTCTTCAAACATTGTTATAATGGTGTAGTCAAATTTCAGAACTCTTAAGTTCATATTGTCGAAATATGAATCCTGAAACCTGAGCCTGAAATTAACACCAAATCTTTGGTATGTTTTACTGAAAGCGGTCAATAACAAAAGACAATATCATTTAGTATCGTAACAATTGTTGAAATTTTAGTCCTGCGCCGGAGCATCACCTGCTCCGTGTCACTTTTCATTTTCACCGCTTGATTGTGTTTAGCAAAGCTACTTACGACTAATCTCATAAAGATAAAAATATTTAATAAATTAATACATCATTTGTTTACCACGTGCGATTTGCAAGTGTGAGCAATGCATAACCACTCTAAATCTGACTTTTATAATAAGCAATCACATTTTGTACAAAATAAATTACTATATAAAAATTATTGAAAGTGTCTATCGTCTATCGGTTGGCCTTCATCATCCCAGTAGAAGTTTTCTTCTCCCGGGAGAGGCGTGTAGTCCGCTTCTTCCGGTTGAGTGTCGAACAATGTTTTTCTGAAAACGAGTGAACATATTGATTTAATAATAATGCATGTTTTAAAAAATATTTGGAATTACAGCTAACAGGAATGCGTTAAATATTTTTAAATTGGAAAATCATATGAGATAAACTCTGAGTATTTTATAGGTCATTCGAGATGAAGAGACATCATTAATCATCATTAATGGAAATTGAACAAAGACCAGCCTCGATTGCTAGGGCAGAGCCCTTACCAACTTCTACACCGAAGGCTGATGAATAATATAATCATCTTTCATGTATCAACACTATTTAATAAAATCAGTTTCATCACTACTTTTGGGCAATGAAATAATAAACTCAAAAAAATAAATTATTCACATGCCAGACAAAGAACTACCGAAAGTAATTATTGAATCAGGGCTATTGCTTGAAATCTTGCGTACCACACACGCGTTTTGTTACCACGATCGAGTGATATATTATTATAAATTTAATATCGAGAGATATTGACTTTTACAATACAAAAATTACACTGTTTTATTTTAATAAATACACTAAATAAAATTGGGTAACCAGTATTACGTTAGTAATGTAAAATAAAATATATTTAAGTCAAATAAACATTAAATATTTCACACTTTTAGAGTTACCTTTCAATTATTGGGGGTAAGGCATGATATTTATAAAAAAATATATACATTATTTTGTATTTAGTACTTCCACAATCAATATTTTTTATAAATAACTAGCCGGTACCCGGCATTGCAATGCCACTCGAACAAAGAAAGTGTTTGTGTTTTAATTGTGTTTATTGAAGTGCATGCTTTCTTTTTCTGTCTGTTTGACGTTTGCTGCCGATTGTCTATGGTACGACACACGCGCCACCTGCTGTAATTTAATTGTTATACACCCATAACCTTCGTGCAAGTTGCATGAACGGTATTTTTAACATTTATTTTTATATAAAATACCTACTGTAAGCTAATTTTAATATGCCTATAGGCTTTGCTCAAGTGTAAGCAAAAAGTTTGTCAAAATTTTATTGCAATCAGATGAACGGTGTGGCAACGCATAAAATACAAACAAACAATCACTCCTAATGCACGAAACACATTTAAATATAATGTCAAAATGTAGACCACACGATTTGACAGATTTGAAATATACTAAGTAAATGTATTTCAAGCCGAGATCGATACCGTGTTTTGATTGCTGTGATAAATAAAAAGGCTTTTTCGCATAAATATGTTGTGGATAATTGAATTAGAATTTTCATCGCCTTTTCACGCAAAGGGAATTTACTTTTTATAGAACACGAAAACTGAGGTCTTGCTAAGGATAAATGAAATTTAACTTTGAGAGTGTTGTCGGATGAAAGATCGATTAGGCTTTCTTTACAGCTTCATGCAAAAATTAGTATCTTGAACGTTCGCTCCAAACGAATCTATTACCATGTTTAAGACTTTTTTCTGGCGGTAGGATTAAAAAAATTAAATAATGACAGATTTCTCTGCTGACCACCAAAATTTTACACATAGAGTAGGAATACACAAACATTCTTTTATTTATTAATTAGAGGAAGATATAATAGAATTAATATGACGATGTTTAAAGTTATTCAAATTACACTCACATTGGATTCCATTTTGAATACAAACAATCGAATGTCAAATTTGAATTGTCAACATATCAAAACAAAATTGCCGCCATATAAAATTCTGTCAGTGATTTCGAACGCTGGCCATTTTTGTTTTGATATACTCGGCAGTTTGAACAGTAAAAAACATTGAAATCTATGAATATTTTAGTTTTTCGACACTGTAAGTTAATTTTAATATGCCTATAGCCTTCCCGGAGGTGCAAGCTTAAAGGTTGTCAAAGTTTTATTGCAATCGGATTAGTGGTTTTCAAATCTATAGACACCGAAAATTATGCAAACAAACAAAAATTCATTTTTATATATATATAAGATTTACAAAGACGTAATCTCTCACAATCAAATAATAATTTGTTGACAGTGGCGGTAATCTCCTTAGATATTAGCATTTCTTAGCGTATTTTTTTTTTTGATGAACCTACTTCTTAAATAATTGGATGAATTGATTACTAAGATAACAACACCGTATATTATTGTGAATATCTCACTACCTACTGTAAAATTTGACTCTAAAATTGTTTGTTAAATAAAATTGATTCATTTTCAATCTCATATTGTATCATCAAAGTCCGATGACTTGATATGTGACCGAACACAAATTGAAATCGAGTAAATGATTATACGAGGTGCAATAATATCTTACAGTATTTGGGGTGTTTTTAAAATCCGACGTCCACTTTCAAGATTAGGATAGACATCTTCGATAAAGTAATATATGTGACCGACAGCCATTCCCATCAGGTCCACCCACACGGCATTCCCCAATAAAACGGAAAATCCAAACAACACCCAGGGCAGGTAAGGGGCCTATAAATAATAAAAGAACAAATGTAATATCATTGCTTGGTTTTTGTTTTGTTTTTGTGGTGGTATTAGTTCTCATTCGTAGGCATTACATGTGACACTAGTGGTTGATTCAGTAACCTCGAGCTGCAATTAATTGGGGTTATGCTTATCTGATCAGTTAGGTAAATCCAGGACGCTACGCGGGAAAAGCAACATCAAAATACACCAGATGAAAGGGAAATTGGAGCTCGGCTCCACCAGCCCCATAATTTGATGTATAGATATCAATCAATCATTGCTATCTTTTTTATGTGTCGGTGTTAATTTATTTGAAAGAAGTTTACCTGGAAATGGAGCCCGAAAAACGTCAATCGTACGAATGGATTTCTCCTTGACCATACGTAAACCAGCATTATTGTAAAAGCTTGCCCAAGGAAAAGAAGATTTACAAAAAATGCAAAAAACTGTAAAATACATGTTAAGGAAATTTTGCTACATAAAATTGTCAGATATTAATTGATAGACATTACAATGTTAACCACTTGCCGGTCCAATTTATTTAAACAAATGTTCCAAAAAGAAATTCATTGTTTTTTTTAATGAAATTTGCCCCAGTTATCTCGTGTGTCCGTTTTGACAACTTTCAATGCCCGAGTATACTCGGGCGTGACCGGGAAGAGGTTAAGGCACATGTTGCAAATTTCTTGGAATAGTCGTACCTGCCTTTTTTCTAACCAGTGTGATATCAGCATCTTGAGAAACTAAGGAAACGGAGACATTGGAAATTTTATAAAAGTTCTAAAAGTGCCATTACATGGTTTTAACCAGTCCAGTGCCTTGGACGTGCGGGTGCGTGTGTAGAATACTCGACGTCAATGCCTTAAACACACAAGCGTGTGAGCAACTTTGAGGTCTCAGATGGCACGACACTCAATATTTTTAGGTGATATTGGTTTACGAACGTTTAGTCTTATCCATGTAAGCATGAATATTTTAGAAACAATAAATGATTAGAAGTAGAATTAGAGTAGAAACAATAAATGTGTGATTGTGATAAGATTTAAGACATTTTTGGTACACTCAAAACAGGAGGCCTGTAGCTATAGCTCTTTATTTACGATCTAGGCACGGAAGCGGTTAATACATTGCGCATGAAAAGAGATATAAACTCTTTCTATAATGAAATCTATGAAATAGTCAGTATTATTTTAAAAAAAGATAGCTTGACACATGAATGAAAAACACATAAAATAATGACATGAAAAATTACTCCTATAATAACTACAAAAAAAAATCTTGGTGGAATCACTCATACAGAAATCAACAACTTTCAAAATTTACATAAACATGTTGAAAAAAGGCTTAATAATTTGAGCACACAGGTGTAGTGATGTTTTTTCAACAAATTTCATCACATGATGGCATCAACAAAGTTATAGGCGACAACATAGTGATAAAACATAACAAAGTAGTTCTACATAAAACTGAATAATTAATGTGACTTACAAACGTAATATAAACAAATCGTTGATCCATCGAAATTTCATACTCACTCGAATGATGTTTGTTGGAATTGTTTTTATAAAAATATTTTGTTATGAATTGTTTTAAAAGGATACGACCATGCAGACTGATCCAAATATAAACATCATCACGAAATCAGAACACCGCCCTCTGAATGATCCTTCTTCAAGCATTCGACAATAGCGGTATGTGAATATCATATTGAAAAAGAAATTGAAGCCCATCGGGCCAAAGAATAGAAACGTGGTAACTAAGCGCCATAGCTGATAATGCTCTAATATTAATATTGGATTAAAGTACAGTTGAAACGGAGACACCAAATCCAGTTGCTGAAATAAAATAAACAAAGTAAAGTTAATTCTTGTTTATATCATACAAATATTTGCCATTGCAGCTAATTGCAGAGGTGCCAGATGTTTAAAAACACTTGCACTTACTCAAGTACTTAAAAAACACTGATGCCAAGTTAAAATATACACTAACAACCTCATTAATAATATAGTAAAATACTCTTTCATCTATGCGATTCTCTTCACCAGCCGTCACGGCTGTACATCTGTGCCCAACAGACATTTCCTGGGGCGTAATGAATGTTATGCGCCATTCAGTTGTGTGCTAGGATTGCCTCAGGAGCAATTGACTAAGACTTGGCAGCTTGCGCTTTAATGTGTGAAAAATTTCTCTATAAAAATATCCAGTGTATTGTCTATCTCAATTCTTACTCCATATGACGCCACAAATTTATTAAAAGCTAAAAAGTTTGCCCTAGTAGCTACGGAGTCGGTGTGGACTGTAGGTTTGACTGATTTGATTAATTCCTCACATTCATTATTCATGATAGGACAATCCCAGATGATGTGATTAGCATTCAGCATCATGCCACATATGCATGTCCTCTATCTGAAACTGCTGTCCTGAAATGAATTGGCTTATTCAATACGTGGGGATAAGTCCCTGTGTTACCTCCATTAGCCATTTGATACCAGACGACTCAATTATGATTTTCACTGCATATCTAAATATCTGATAGCTAAAAATCTAAGAAATTCAGTATAAGTAAGTTAGCCCATGCAACTATTTGATGCAAATCTTACTGGGTTAAAAAACTGCAAGTACTATAACTTGAATATAAGGTAAATATTACACATTCAAAATGTGGGATATTTTATATCAAATGACAAACAGACATTATTCAGGTAGCTGGTCAAATTTAATTATGGCTTAACACTAATACGATAAAAATTAAGGTGATATATTTTTGAGATTTGAAAAACGAGTCTAAAATCTATGAAGCCAACTCACCTACTTTCGAGAAAAAAAACATTTAGTCATGATATTTTAACACGATAATAGCGGCTATTTAAATGACAACCGTGCAACTAAAAATAATATCTTTTACAGAGTGTTAGAATTATAAATTAATCAGCAAATTAAACTGTGTGATGAATTTTAAATAAATAAATAATTTTGTTATGTGATACCGTCAGAACATACTGAAAATAAGAAATTCTGACTTCAAACATGCAAAAAAGAAATATATTATGAAATGTAATTCTAAACGGTAGTATATTATATTATGTATATTAAATATAATTCTTACAACTGCTATAGTTGTGATCACACAGGCTGTAGTATATGCCCTTGTTACTGTTGGCATCTGCATATACTCCTGAAGAAATGTTTGATAAGCCATTTTAATGGGTGCTTTATTTACTGATGATATTCTATCTCAGTATCATCACTGAATTTACAATAAAGCAACTTGTAAAGTATTTCCGTATATTCACTGACAGCTCAATTCACGAATCACAATACCAACTCTAATCTATTATTGGTCCACATCATACTATGTCTATGTTGGTAAAAAGTAAAGTGAGCTGCCATGTGACATTACAGAATTTATGAAAATCCACAATATAACTTGAAAATTTCTAACATAGTTACAATTAGCCAGATGTAAAAAGATGTGTGTTAACGGAGCTTAGTCAAAAGCGTTTCAATTATATCTGATGAAAAATCAACAACAACAAATATATTGAAATATCATTTTTGTCAACATTTATATTACTTTATTTACATTGTTCTTTTTTTAGCAATAAAATCCCATTAAGCAGCAATAGTTGTAGGTTTATTATATGATGGGACGGATTACGAAGACATTGTATTAAACCTAAACAATATACTTTTTTATCTTTCAGCATCTAAGCATGAAAGTATGTAGTGGATAAATTTTACAAATAGAAACATTAAAAATCATCTGTTCAGTTGGTAATATGCTATGGTAAACGTCATATTTGACGTTTATTATTGCTAAAGTGTAAATTTTACTTTTAAAAGAATATGTTTTTATCATCGATGTGCGGTTAGTTAACAAAATCAGGATGGACTATAAAGATACGAGCGATCATCCGGTCGCATTAAAAGTTATGAGACTCACTCGACCTACACTCATGAGTCCTCAAATCGTCACATGCGATGCTAAAGACTTGCCCGGAAACCTTTTGAATAACTATTTGAAAGATGACATCGTCGCCGTGAAGGGAATGGAGACTTTAGCGGCAGGCCAATTTCTGCTACTGCCGCAGAGTTTCGGAAATATCTACTTGGGGGAAACGTTCTCTTGTTATGTATGCGTCCATAATGAAACAAATCAAATCGTTAAAGATGTCTCAGTGAAAGCCGATCTCCAAACTAGCTCTCAGCGCATTCCTCTATCGAATCACCAGAACCAATCTTCCTCCATCGCATTAGGCGCGGATGAGACCGTGAACGATGTCATCCACCATGAAGTCAAAGATTTGGGCACTCATATTTTAGTTTGCGAAGTGAGCTATTTGACCAATCTCGAAACTGTTGCTTCTTTCCGTAAATTCTTCAAATTTCAAGTCGTCAAACCGCTTGACGTGAAAACTAAATTTTACAACGCGGAATCCGATGAAATATATTTAGAAGCTCAAGTACAGAACGTTACTACTGGTCCGATTTGCTTAGAAAAAGTCTCCTTGGAATGCTCTCAACTTTTTACTGTTAAATCTTTAAACTCCCTCGAAGACGGCAATTCCGTATTCGGAAGCATGAACTTACTTCAACCGCAGGCCAGCTGTCAGTATCTTTATTGCCTTTCTCCGCAGCCCAGTTTATCATCTGACCTACGAAAACTGGCTGCCACAACAAACATTGGGAAATTAGATATCGTTTGGAGATCTAACTTGGGTGAACGCGGAAGATTGCAGACAAGCCAACTGCAAAGGATGCCTCCCGATTATGGTGATATCAGAATGTCTTTTGAATCGTTACCGAGTAAAGTGAAACTGGAAATTCCTTTCGAGTTTAAATGTAAAATAACAAATGCCAGCGAAAGACAAATGGAACTTATTTTAAAACTGAAATCAATCGACAATTCCACCTTACTGTGGTCAGGTATATCTGATAGAAAAATTGGTTTCCTGGAACCCGGCGCGGCAACCGTTGTCACATTGTGCGCTTTTCCTATAGCAGCCGGACTGCAAACAATTGCTGGGATTTCCTTAATAGATATCTTCTTAAAGAGAACATATGATTATGATGACTTAGCATCAGTATTTGTAACGTAATCATTCCAATGTTTTGTTTTAGTTTCAATTCATAGATAATTTATGTATCATAATGCTGAAAATATAAATAATTTTTGAACTAGCTCTCTAATAACAGACAGATTTCAAAGTTTTTTTTATATTCAGATTTTGTAAATCCTTAAAATATATATAACTGTCAAATTTGAAATAAACAATTTATTCATTTATAATTTTCAACTGTTTTATGCGATACTTCATTTTCGACAAATTTATAGCTCGATTCTCTTGACATTTACGGCGACAATACTTAGAAACAAACAATCAATAAAAATATCAAATAGTCGAAGGACCATAGGATTGTATCATACAGGCAAATAAAAGTAGATACAATAACTTGTAAGTATACCAGCAGAAGATTTAGGCAGCACAAAAAAGTATCTGTGTGTTTTTTTTATTTTCAATATCAATAATAGTAAATCACATCATTAAATAACACTTTTTTTTTCATTTAAAAAACCTGATAATTAATATGTAAGAATGTTTTTAGACAGAACATGACAGCAATACTAAAAAATATATATCTTGTTATTCTATTTATACTTTTAGTTGCAGTGGCTGTTTTCATCTTGACACTATTCATATATGTAAATAAATGGATGTGACTTCAGCATTTCAATATCTTTTTCCAGTTTCTTTAAATGATCTTCCATTTTTTTCTTTTTTATGACCTTAGGAGTTGTGTCAGTTTGAATCGGCAGTAAATGAAACGCTTTTTGAACCTCAGCCCAATTTTGCATCAATCCATTCAAAAGCTCTTGTCTTTCCTCTTCAGTAATTTTTGTACAAAGCGTTTTTTTTGTATCAAGATATTCCTGGTACTGTTCTTCAGATTTTTCCATTTCATGATTTTGTTTAGCCAAATATTGTGGAATTTTTCCATATTTGTGCCTGAAAACATGCATCAATTTAAGGCAGCTGTCTTCGTACAAGTGACCATTTTGTGAATCAACGCATTTGGCAGTCACAGGCCTAGGCAATAGATGCAATGCAGATTTAATGTTTTTTACTCTAAAATTTATGCACGGCTTATCAATTTGTTCTTGGGGTGAATATTTTGGTATTGGAGGCAACGGCGCATCTGCCAAACATCCTCTATGCTTATGAGTACCTTCATCTATTTCGACCTCTTTCTTCTGGTTGGTTATTTTTGCTTTATTTTTCATGTACTTACTTATAGCGAGACAGTTGGGCGAATTTTGTTCAATGATTGGTGTATTATATTCGTGAATAATATTATAAATAGTTTCATTATGATTTACCACATTAATAATGGACATTTTTATGTATAAGTATCCAACAATCAATATATAATTAAAAAATCTATTTAGTTGTTGTCTCTGTATATTATTATCATAATGTTTACTTAGCAACCATTATTACCTGGGAAACCGTTTATTAGGGTTGCAAGATTATAAAATTTGTTTATTCGCATTGTTCCAATTTCAACACATTGTTGAAATGACTTTGGTCTATTTCGCAATCTATTGTTTATGTGAATACAGCAAACACCCATTTAACCCTTCAGGCACATATGCCCGAAATAGATTTTGAATAGCGGCTGATTCATTTTGCTGATTCCATACACGAATTCTCCGTACAAGAATACTCCAAACACAGATTCTTCCAGACACAAAATATCTTGTACGTTTTAATATATTTCATGAATTAAGCATAACACCCTTGGTTCTGTTCACAGAGTAAGTCTATGGACCTGGTATTGTTATGACATCAGTTGACCTATGAGTGTTACGATAGCCGGTACATTACATTCAAAAGAAACTTAACATAGGGTCAAATAGGCAATGGTTTTCGAGGAAAAAATTAAGTTTTCAAAGCAAAATAAAAATTTTGCAAACATTGATTTCAAACATTAAAAATGCGTAACATGGAAAAAAAAGCACTATATATATATATATATATATATCTAATTGTAATGAAATTGTACCAAATGAATTTTAATTCAGTCAATTATAGATTTGTTTTCAAAGTATCTCTCATGTTCCTATGCATTAGCTATCTGATCCTAAAATTCGAACATGCTGACTTATAGTATTTTTCTAGCCCTGTAGTTCCATCCTTTCCCACTCTAACACGAGAGGCCGGGCGACTGAATTATAACCGGCTATTGTAAAATAGCTTTTGTTGAGATACTACATTAGGTGCCCATAATATGCTTAACATTGTGAGGGGATTTGTATTATAAAAAAATATGCATGGAGTTGTTATTGTGTTTTTTCCTAGTCACAGTGGCGGATTAAGCACATGGGAGGCCCCAGGCGCAATTAAATTTAGAGGCTCTGTTTTTCGGACAACATAAAAATATCAGAAATTTCCTTGTAAAATAATAAAAATCTGAACTAAAAATATTTAGGCTATATGACACATCACTCAATAAGCTCGTAGGATGACATAGATAGCGGCACTGTTGACAAATCCATATGATTTTTTAGGAAGTAACAACCTTCAAATAATATGTGTCAAAATTTCATAACAATCTGATGTTTAGTTCGCAAGTTACGGTGGTTTTAGTGACGCTACATTAGTAATTTTCAAAACAATGGGAAAATCTGAATTTCGTGTGTTGATAAAGCATTGCTTTTTAATGGAAAAAAAATACCGTTCAAGCAAAGCAATGGCTTGAAAAGTGTTATTCGGACTCTGGTCCATCTAGACAAATGGCAGAGAAGTGGCTTGCTGATTTTACAAACACTGATGATGCTGAAAGCTGTGGTGGCTCAAAATGTTCCAAAAAACATAAATAAAGTCCACAAAATAGTTTTGGCCGATCATAAATTGAAGTTGAGTGAGATAGCTGACACATTACAAGACATCAGAAGGCAGTTCACCATTTTGCATTAACAATTGTTCATGAGAAAGCTCTGTTCTAAGTGGGTATTGCTTTGCACACATTCGAACAACAACGCATTGACAATTCAGAGCGCTGTTTGAAGTGCAATTAAAAGGATTTTTTTGTGCGGTATATGACAATGGCAACGCAAATGTCAGCTAGTAAGGTTTTAGCTAACGTATTTTGGGATATACATGGTATTTTATTCATTGATTACCTTGAGAAAGGAAGAACCATCAATAGTGAATATTATATAGCTTGACGGAAGAAATTACTAAAAAAATGATCCCTAATGAAGAAGAAAAAAGTGTTCAAATGCTTCCCCATCCACCGTATTCTCCAAATCTGGCTCCCAGCGACTACTACCTGTTTGCAGACCCAAAAAGAATGCTCCAATAAACAAGTGATTGCCGAAACTGACGCCTATTTTGAAAACCAAAAATAAATCGTTCTACAAAAAATCCATCGAAATGTTAGAAAAGCGTTGGAATGAATGTATCACTCTTGAGGAGACCATGTTGATGAATAAAGTCAAATTTTGCCTAAAAGTTTTTGTTTTATTAGTTATCCTATCTACTTATTGAGTGATATGTTAATATAAGCCATTTTTGAGGACTTATTGACTTATAGCAGTGGTCGGCAAACACATTAGTCAATTCAGCCAAATATCAAATATACAATGATTGAAATTTCTTTTGAGAGCTAAATTTTTAAAACTCTAACTATATAGGTAGGTGCATTGTTATTAATCTGATTAGGGTACTCCTAAGCTGGCTTTTGCTTAAAAGGTCTTCAATCTGATTGAGGTATGTTCGCTGAGATTACCCCTTAGAACTCTAAGTTTTGACTCCATGGCTGCCAAACGAAATATCTCGTAAAACTTTTCGTGCTCAACACGCCAGAGACGAATTATATACGGCAGCTAAAAGGTTATGTTCGAAAACCGACTTCTGTTCATGAGACACAAAGTTTCAACAGCACTGTATGTGATATTTCGTGGAAGAGCCACATTCAATGGGGCAAAGAGCCGTAAGTGGCTCGCGAGCCGCAGTTTGCCGATCACTGGCGTACAGGGTAAACCGCCACCGCCTAGTCATAAGATTATTCTAGCTTATAGCTTAAAAAATATTTTTTTAAATTTCAACAGTCTATTGACATAATAGAGATACAGGTAACAAAAATAATCATTCTATCATCAAAATTTCTTACATCCATATAATATATATATAAATGTATGCATAAAAAAACAAGAAAGCTTCACTTAGGGACGCAGTTATGCGCGATTAGGTGGCGTGCGTTTCTTATGCACAGTAGGCATAAGGAACACACGTCATTTAATCGTACATGACTGCGCTCCGCTAGGTGTAAAGCGGTAAAGTTTGCTTATGCGATAACGGGTTGCATTGCATAGTAGGGTTGCCAGCTCTCCTAACATTCCAGACGCATTTTATACTCATTGCAATTAATTGGTGTACATACGTAAAAAACGCTTAAAACCATGTCCGAAGTAGTAGTTTTTCCACTTTTTATGGTATTTCAATACACAATTTAATTATTAAGAACTATTTGAATGTATTATCTTAGCATGTACAGAAATAGTAAAAGATACCTTCTTATTATTAGAAAGTCCTAGTCTTTCAATAAGTTGTTTTAATTTAATAAAATTATCTCCAGTAGCGCAGTATAAATGTATTATTTAGGCAACCTCAATAGCCTAATCACCATGAATAATTTGTATTAAAGAATATGGATTTTTATAATTCATAATTCTTAAATGAAACCTTAGTGAACTATTTTCACTTTTTGTTTTATTCGGCTTCAGCTTACATCGGTGTGATAATCCACAACATGATAATGTTGAAATAGCGATAAACATAAACTATAACTTTTGACCCGTTTGTTTAATTGAGGCTGGCAGCCCTAATCGGTAGCGGCTGATTCGTCAATTTTATTACCAAATAGCCTTCACAAAATATAGTCCGTTGCACATTTATACACGATATAAATCATCGGGCTACTCATAGATTAATATAATTTAACGATATATTTCTATAAATTTAATGCCCAAACAACCCAACCCTCCTAATATTTGGCAGTTAATATCTTAATAGTGTTTACGACAAGTAAACCGCTGTATAAACAATCAATTCATTTCGCTGTTTTATCTCGCATCTCTCGCATACATGCCTGAAATTATGCCGGTATTCACAGGAACTCCTGACGCATAATATACTATACATAGACAGATAGTACAGATCGTGTGAAGGAGAACTCAAATGCTATAATATACATATATGCACATTTTTTTTAAACGTTAGATGTGAATAATGAAAAATATGTACGCTCCGTCGAAAAACGGACGCGCACAAACGTAGTGTCTTTGACGTTACGTGTATTTTAATGTAATACTCCGTATGACAACATTGTTCGCCGAAACTACCCATCGAAATAATTCCATAATTATTTTTTTATATATCATTGGTAATCGACACACTGACTTAAAACGATTGACGGGACAAACTGGTTTGATGATACCTACATAATATATTTTTTAAAATCATATTGATTTTCTTTTTCATTATTATTATACATACAAACGGTTTCAAAATAAATACAGTTGTTTATTTAATTGCTGTATTGCACATTACGTAACGATAAATAATTTTAACATTTTACTAGTGACATAATTTACATATGCATACCGACATTAATTTCATAAATGGAGGCTTGCAGGAAAACGTAATTTACTATTACTAATATTTTACATATTTACAGTGTTAGGTACTTGATATAGTGTTAAATGTATTTTTTCGCGTACCGTCACTCACGTGTATTTTATACCGCTCTTTCGGTGGGTCATCTAACGCTGACCACAGCATACGTGTCGCTTTATCTGTGATAGAAATGATTTTTATAAAAATCTTTTGTTATCTTATTCGTTTTTTCATTTCTGAAAAAGCAATATTTCAACAACTTTAACATTTCATTATTTGACTGAATATTTAAATTAGCCCAAAATAATCGAATGGAACATTCACTTTTTCATTAAAATTCTATTATTATAAGTTTGCCGAGCTTTAGGATAGTTTGAGTGCAACTTATAATAATTAATTTTGAGGAAGTGAATGTGTAACGATGCTATTTATTATTTCTTTTGTTATTTAATATTTACTTATATTTAAAGTAATATATAATACTTTATCACTATGAGTTCACTTAACTTCATTAATTATACATACAGATGAAAGATTTAAAAAACAAAGTACATGTACTGTACCTATATGTTTACTGATTTTGGAATAAAAAAAATACTAGAGCACAACAGGTTATCAAAATATTTTAATAAACTATATAAGTATTTAGTTATTGAATTTCTGTATGAATTGCGTAAATAATAGTTGTATTACAACTTTCATTTCTATTTCATTTGGATAACTATTTCGTATCTTACGATTTATACCAAAAAATGTTCAATTGAAATTAATTATCTAACCTTATAACGTAGACAATGATAATAAATAAGCTGACTACCAATTTGACGACGCTTTTTACATATATGTACTAATGATTACTTTTTAGGCTTATAAGTTTATTATAATCGGTTAAATATATATCATATTACTAGCTACCACAGTAACATCAGATAATAACATCATATTATTTCAATTTCATTGCAAGACCTATAAAAAATGAAAATTGTTTTATTTTAATCAAATATGAAAGTTAAATGCTTTATTTCCCGAAAATTTATAAGCACCTAACATATAATTCTTGTATTATTCGTACTAATGGTGCACCATAATAATATTGTGGCTAAATTTTCCATATGCCGAGAATCTTGAAAGTATTTTAGTCGGCCATTCTGTTACAAATTTGGCTGGGCTTACTGTACTTATTTATATTACTGTCGCGCTATTGTGTCGCCAAAAAAAATCTGTCTACATTGAATGTCGGCACAAGTCGAAGGATTATTCCTTTTTGGGCGACACAAGGTGCCGATTCAGAATACTCGTAGCGGATTGGTGAAATGTCATATCTTCTCGACTGCGATTGGTCGGTTCTTATGAAAATGCCACATCAAAGAGAAAAGGAACGGAAAGTTGAAATAACCATATAGAGGTCAGCACAATCGGCACAAACGACGCATCGAGTTGTTAGTTTCATCCGAACTGCAATTTGCATTGCTTCTGTTGGTTATATTTTCATTAATGTCAACATAGTGATTTTTGAACATTTCTTCAAAAATATTTAAAATATATTTATTCAAGTGGGTATGTCGATTTCCATTAAAATAATACCAGTTTCAACCGTGTTATTGTCGTGTATTGTGATTGAAAATTTATCTCGTTGCGGTAAAAATAATTTAGGTTCATTTTTTATGGATGGCATTAAGTGTATTCGTAAATTGCGCGAAAAGTTTTATCTTCAAATTTCTATTGAATGTAATTCCAATATAAAATTTAATTAATTGTTTGTTCGTTCGTGTGAACATATCGGCAGCCGCACGGTCGGTTTTTGGTGAGGTGTACGCTGCCAGTAGGCGGAATAATACATTGGCGGGAACCTTATCTTATTAAAAATACATTCTCACACGCATTCAATTCAGAAAGTTTATTACAATTCAAATGATTTACAAAGCTTTCTTATACTTATTTAGTTATCTGTCTATGTTCACCGGCAATATATTTACATCCAGACTTAAACTTTGCATCGAATATGACAGGGACTTCGATTTTTTCATTACTCGAGTTACGCGGGAGCACATTTGACTTCGTACCACGTAGTGTCAATCTAAAAAAATTAACTAAGAGAACTAAATAACCACAATTTTATAATTCCTTACGATTATTGAAGCATTCCAAAATTTTCATAAAACGATGACGTCTCGGAGGTAAATATTTTAGCAGCTACATTTTTATCTGTGTAAATAACTGTCGGGCATTTCCGATCTAAAACTAAAACCTTATTACAAGTTTATGCAGTTACCGATTCATAAAAATTTCAAGTTTTTTTGAATATCTACTCCAAAAATATTGCCCTCCCCACATAGTTTGTGAGAAGGTTGCCATCATCCACGAATTTCCGTTTTTATTTTAAAATACTGAAAAAAATTCGAGTGATTATTATTTTAAATATCAATCCATAATAATAATAATTCATTTAATAAGTAAATTATATTTTGACAAAACGCATCCATTGCGTAATAGAAATAAAATGAGTAATAGAAAATTATCACGATTAATGAAAGTTAGCCTTAATAAAACACCTGACAATAAAGAGGAAAAAGTAGGTGAGATACAAACAGGGCTGTGAAGTCAGAGTCGTGGAGTCGGACTGTTTTTGCCTGAGCTGAAGTCAAAAAAAAAAACGATTCCTTTTTAAATTTTTTGTGTATTCAAATCGCTAGAGTTAAAAGTGGCGTTACTGCATGCTATTAAACATAAAAGATATTAGTGGTCCGATAACATTAAAAACAAATTAAAATGGTATTTTGTAACATTACAAAAAATCAGTAAAGAATTTCCCAATTCTTTGTCGAGGTGATGAGATAAAATACTGATATACGGAATTCACACTCCCGTTTACCTAGGTAGTTGTAATCTGTAAGTACTAGAGGTCTGCATGAGTCTGCAATTGAAATTCGGGCTCGGGTAAGAAATTTATTTAAAAAAAAATATTTCAGACTATGTTTGTGTCATATTTCAGCCATGCGGCAATATTGTTCATAACGAAAAGTTAATAGCCTAAATAATCGGTTCCACGTTGTTATGAATATCGTTCAAAACATAAGCCAGTGGTTTCCAAGCTTTATATTACTACGCCTCCCTTTAAAGAAAAAATATCTTCGCGGCCTCCCCATCCTTTATTTCATGTAGTAATAAAGACATGTTTTAAAGGGTAAATAAATATTTTGTAGTGTTCGCGCCTCCCAGGTTGGAAATCGCTGATGTAAGCCATTGTTTGTTACATATGGCGCCATCTTATATATATTTATTTTGGGACAACGATGCTTAGAGACCCATAAAATTGTGACCCAGTTGACGCTTTATCAGAAACAATGATTTTATTATTTAGGAATGACCAATAGGAACAATATTGTATTTATTGTTCGTTGTGAATATTTCGCAGTATCTGTATTTCATTAGTTTAAGATTCAAAGAGAATTTTAGAGAATCGTAAAATCGGGTTTTTTTCTATAAATCTGGGCTTTGGATCGGGTTCGGGTAACAAGTGTGGTAATAGGTCGGACCGCGAGTCTTTCGGCCTCGGTCCGGGTGACAGTAAAATTTCTCTGACAGTGATTCCAGGAAGGGTTTCGCGCCGAAATGTAATTTCACGCTCAATATTGTACGGCTACCGATTTTTATACAAATATTAACCTTTTTACAAAATTGTTTTGTTCATTTGTAACAAATAATAAAAATAATGCGACTGATACTGTTATTATCGTAACTCATCGTGCCTGCATCGAGTAGAAAGGAAAAAAAACCCAACCTTCCTAAGTTAAGAATTAAAATCATTGTTTACTTAATTAATAAATAAACTTACGATAGTTATTCTGAAGACGCTTCTCAAAGAGGCGAAACATATGTTGCAAATTGTAATGCAATCGGTAAAATAAAGAGTTTTTAAATTAACCTAACACCTTTGTTATAAAATTCAAAGCATTTGCTGAATACAAAACATAGTATTAGAAATTTGACCTGGCAAACAAGTTTACTGATATGATTCATATTGTAATATCAGTAAACTATCAACACGCTCTCGACTTCTTGCTATCCAATTTCAAAAGAACTCAGTGAGTGCAGTTTTTAACGACTCATTCAAAAATAATGTCGCTTTTCTTGTTAATAAAAATTGTCTTATTTATGATTTATCAGATTGTCCAAAATGTCGACGATCGATGAAAATGATCCTCCCGCTGAAAGCTTAAATCCCAATCCGGATGACCTGAAGAAAAATTCTACCGCTATTAAAGGTAAATAAATGCAGAAGCAGATGGTAATGCACTTTTACACGTCACAATAAATTTGATATGTAAACAATTAGTGTTAGTACTTATCCTTCTAATTATTGATTTATAGATGCGCAAGAAAAAATGGGAACAATGGATGTGCTGGTGTGCGGAGAGTGCCACTCAGTGTTCCATTTCATCGAAGAGTTTACAGAGCACAGAGATTCTGTTGCTTGTTCAGGGCAGTCTCCCGTTAGAGATTGTGTAAGTTATACTATAATTTAGAAATATAGTGGATAAACATGAAACCTTATATTTTATTTAATTTTTTGCGTAGAAAGAGTGAGTGAACAAAATATGAGTAGTAAAAATTTTTGCATGTAAAAGTAAAAGGTCTTTTTGTTTTATACAGAACTTTAAAGGTTTCTAAAGGTTAAAAAAAGCTCATGTACTGTCAATCATTTAGAATTTCAATTTGCATTACATATCATTGATCGTGATTTCATTGTTAAATTTAGATGGAGACAAAACATCAGGTTTGGGCATTTATGTTGTGGAAATGCTCCATGGTGACCCCTGAAGTTGGCGCCAACAGCTCTTGGAGACTTTATCAACAATGGTGTAAAATGGAAGAAAAGCAGAGAGAAGCGTGGATAGCTGCCGGAAAAACTGTTCAGACATTCTCCAAATTTTCTAGTTCAAAAATAGTAAGTTAACCAAAATGCATACTCATTTCACGCATGTTATCTACAATATAAACTGGAAACTTATCGCAATGAGTATTTTCCACAGGCCGACGTCAAATCACCAACATCAGCTAATAAGACAAATGCCGGAGCGCCAACTCCGCGAACTGATGATACAAGTACTGCCTCACAAGGCTATCCTACCCCCCGCCGACGTGGTAGACCTACCAAGTACCCAAAGATTCAGACACCTGTGACTTCATCTTCTGAGAAGGTATTATATTATAATTTTAACTATTTCTGTAAAGAAAAATGCAGATTACTGGCTGACCCGACGAACTTCGTACCGCCTCAGAATCAATGAATGTTGTGTTAATTTATTGGCTGAATTAAATTCAGTTTAAATGAATACTCAAAATGAATTAAGTTCAATGAATGTGCAAAATTCGCCAGATAGTAGAATCATTGCGCCTCCAAAACATCTTGAGTCATTGCACAGATCTTTTGTAGTTCCATTGAGTGCTTCCAATGCGCGTTTGTGTCATTGTGCATTCATCCCAGGTGATGATTTTACTTGCTACCAAAACTTTGGTCATTGCATTGAGTGTTTCGAAATCTTGCATGTCAGTTTTTAAGTCTTTGAAATGTTTAACGGCAATTTCGGCACAGGATGAGCCGTTCGCCATCCTTCTATCAACGTGGCCGCTATTTCAGAAGAAGAAACTGCTACATCAATTTCGGATCTCGCACGAACAGTGGCCATAATCAATGACATGAGGAATATCTTCTCAGTTCCACCGGGCGCATCGAGGAAAAATAAGCCGCCATTTCCATCATCAATTGCATTCATTAACGTATCGTACACTTCCTTCTGTTGTGGGTTCAACAGTGGTACATTCGTTCGAACTGATTGGTTCAATGCATCTCGATCATGTTCATGTTCCAATTCTCGATTGAAAGCGTCGTTCATTCCACGATCTGGCGTTGGCATTCCTAACTTGACTAACAAACTGCCGCACATGAGGTAACACATGTCTTCGATCTAAAGCAGTGGTTTCCAACCTTTATGCTACTGTGCCTCCTTTTGAAGAAAAAAATATCTTCACGCCTCCCCATCCTTTATTTAATATAGTAATAAAGAAATGTTTTAAAGAGTAAATAAATATTTTGGATTTCTCGCGCCTCCCTTGGCAATAGTCCACGCCTCCCAGGTTGGAAATCGCTGATCTAAAGCAAAGCCTGGTTGTATATCTCTTCATTCACCTCGAGATCGGGATTCCCTGAACTGACACGAATTCGATGTAAAATGTCTTCCCACATGTCAAAATAATGATAGAAAATAATGTGCGTATCTGACTTGGAGATTCAGAAACAATTTCTTCAGCGATTGTCATGTCCCAATGAGTATCATTTTCAATCAAATTGAGCTGTTGACATGCAAGTAGAAGCATTCGTCATTTTTCGGATGAACTGTGTAAATGCGATCAAGAGCATCAGTAGTCATTCGGGTGATCAGGAACCGCATCGCCTTACTTTCGACGTTAAAATTTCTTCGATGTAGCATTCCAAGTGTAATAACGTGGCATTTCAGAGTAGAGCAACGTTCGTGCAAACAGCGTAATATTGTTGTCAAAAATTTATCATACCTAATTATAAACATAACCTTATTTCAATATTATCCAATTTTCTTTCGTTTTCATTTCATATCATCGATTTTTTTATTCTAATTCATACTCTAAATTTAAAATTATCTAAAAGTCAATCGTATGCAAAGAAGCAAAAACAAATAAATGTAGGAAACCGTGCCATCTCGTGGATTTATCTGAAAACAGCATACAATGCCATTTTATCTTTTGAAGATGTTCGTTATTTGAAAACTGTATGAGAACATGTATTTTCTTCATAATTTATTTTCTGTGATATTTTTCCATTATTTTAATGCTTATTCTGCTATTCTAGGCGGAGAAAAATTAAATAAATCAAAGATTATAAAAATCCGTGCAGCCATTCTCGAGATACACGTGGTGTAAATAACCCCACTTTGTTTTATATATATAGATTTATTTTCTGCTTGAATTTAGTTAAATATAAAAAAAATAATTTCAGCACGATGATGACTTCAATCCGTCTTCCAATCCTGACAGCGATGATGAGAGCACTCTTAAAGAAGAAGAAACAAAAATGAATCGACTCAAAGATGCCGTAAAGATTGAGCCGAGTAATGATAAACCAAGCCTTATTAAAAAACTAGGAAGCGCCGTCACAGTTACAAAGACAACCGCAACGAAGGTAATTTCCACCACAGTTCAAGAAAGAACATATGCTCTTTGAAATACCAGCAAATTAATATTTTCGATTATTGTTGGATAAACAAAAGTATATTTACACATGATTAATTTTATGTCTTGTTTTCCATTTGTCAGGCAAAAATTCCACCCATAGTCAATCACCAGGCCAAGGTTCCGCAAGAAGGCCGATTAGCCAAAAGAACTGAGAAACGCGAAGGCGAAAGTGATGTGGTGAATGAATTTGTTGTAGAGAAAATCCTCGCCAAAAGATTCAATCTTAGAAAGAAACAAAATGAATATCTACTCAAGTGGGAAGGATACGGACAGTAAGTTTTCTTTTTATCCTAATGTAAATAATACAATAATAAAGGGATTTTTGCATTGAGTTTTATTCGACTAAATAATTTATTAAGTAACATTTTTCTCATTTGTTAAAAATAGTGATCAAAATACATGGGAACCCGCTGATAACATGGATACATGTCGACATCTCCTGGAGGCTTTTGAGAAACAACTTGCGAGACAGAAAGAGTTAAAGGCACTCCAAGCTCGTCAGCCTTCTGCGGCATCAACAAATTCTACCACACCATTGCTAACACCCTCGGGGTAAATTTACTATGTTTTATTTTTTCTGTAGCTTATAAATTGAAGTGAATTAAAAAATATTTTTGTATTGCAAAAAAATAGTCCAACAAAATTAGAAACATTGATATGAAAATTATGAATAATAGCTTTTATCGCTGATAATGAGGAAGATGAATTAACATTGATTTGATTTTACAGACGATTGCAGCGCAACAGTAAAGCCAAAGCGATGGATCAAGTGAAGGCGTGGTGTGGTGCGGAGACGGTGGGCATGGATCGTAAACAAAAAATGATGTCTGAATCGTTGGATGACGAGTCCCCCGCGAAGCGTGTTAAACGCGAACCCGTTACCAGTGAAGACGAAAGCGTCGCCTCCCCCCCAGTGACTCCCAGTAAGGAGAGTAAGTATGCCGCATGAATATTTATTGTGATATTATTAGAAGTTTGTCCACGAAACAAGTCTATGTTTCTATTTGGTGTTTTAGAATCGACACCTTCTTCACCCAACATTAAAGTTCTTCATCTCTCGGGATCTGATCAAAAGAATGCCATAAATGGACTTCCAGGATCGAGCGGTGGCCGAATAACCGACGCAGAACTCGTCAAATCCCTGGGACTCGGAGGAAAAGGAATGACCAACATCAAAGGAGTGATAAAGGTGGATCCCAAGCAGATGCCTAGCCTCACTACTGGTAATTGCAAACTTATTTCTTTATTTTATTCAACCTTATTTGAATTGCAGTCTAACTTTGATGTAATGGATGAAATTGCAGACCAAATATCCAGCTCATGATGTCCTTTTTTTTTAAATCTTTACTACTATTTTAACGCTATCCCAGAATAATAAATTATAGAGAAAACCACAGGATTTTGATGGGCTTGTTGCTACTTTATATGAAGATTGGAATATAATTTCAAGTAATATCAATTGGCACCAATTACATCTTTTCAATATAACAATAACGTGCTCTCAATATTTTTAAATAAGCATTCTAAGATGCTCAAGGGCTGCAATATGATGCTCAAATCTCCATGCAGTGTTCATGACTTGTATAAGAAAGTCGCGGGGAAAGGGCTAAGGTTATGCTGATCGATGGTTTACACTGAGGTGTGCTTTGCTATGTACATTTATTTTATTTACAAACGTTAACGCTTTGTTATTACCCTTACAATAAAATGTGAACAAAGGCAGTAAAGGCGTCAAATATTAGGGCATAATAAAAGCAAACCACGTCATACTGTGACTTTGTTTTAATGAACACCTCGTCTGCATTACTCTTACATATTGGGGTTTTATTATTCTTGCATCGCTGGTACAATTCTCGCTAATAAACAGTTATTAAATTACAGGTGTTTACATTATGTCAAAGAACTCTGGCATCGTAAAGATCGACTCCCCTGGAAAACTGGGACCCGGATTAAACATTGATCAGGACATTATCAGGAAGCAAATATTGGCTGCTAAACAAGCCACAATGAAGGTGAGGTGTAAAAATTTACTGTACCAATTATTATAAATCGATATCTCCATAATATTTTACTCAAAGATAAATATGTTTTGCGATGTAGAAAAAAGCAGAGAGCAATAATAGCTCTAAAATGACAAAGGAGGTTAATCGAACGCCTGGTAGACCCCCGCTACGACCTGCCACTGCCGTGAAGTCTCCTGGACAATCGTGGCTACCACTTAATCAAGTAAACAGTTTTTAGATTAATTAGTTCTTTTATGCCTGTAATTAAGTCAAAGTACGTTATTGTTTCTGCTTAATTTTACATCTGTTGCACCTTAAGATAGTCAGGTGGACTGAAATCGTATTTTTTTTTTAAAGCGATAACTGTCAAGTTTGTTGATCCGTTAAATTTTAAAATAATTTTTTGAAGTCTTGTATTTTAATTGTATTATAAAAATCACTATAATCTTGTTAATTCAACACCTAAATGTCCAAGAGGTTCTTTTTGAGACGTCGCTTGATTTTTTATTTGTGTATTAATAGATTAAAAGAAACTCCTTGGGGGCTCCTCAACAAATAGTCGAAAAGACTATAATCACTCCGAGCGGTCAAAAAATTATTCAAAGAACTATCCAGCGGGCTCCTGCTTCTGGTGATGGTTCGTCGACTTCACCGCATCATAATAAATTAAGTGTGCAGGTTAGTTTTCTCAAAATATGGTTTATATGTAATTTTTGCCATGTTGAAATTTTCTATAACTGTATTCAAAAAAAAAAATTCTGACGAAGACATTCCAGTCAGTTTACGTGATTTATTGTATTAGTTAAATTGATTATATTGTAGGATCAGTCATTGCTTCGAAGAGTAGCAGCCGCAGCCCGAGGCAGAGGAAGAGGAGCAACACAAATTGTCAGAGCAAGAGAGAGACCGACTCATAATATTCTAATGGAATTCGATCAGGTAATTTTGCACTCTTATCTTATCACATACAAACCTTCCTTTACTCACCGAATCAAAAATTGCAGCAACATATTAACGAGACTAACAAATGTTATAAACAAACACATGATTTGAGAACCTGAACTATAACTAAGTAAGTAAAAAGAACAAACTGAAAACACTTTAGCACAATTAATGACTCAGCATGGTATATTTTGAAGATCAAGTTTAATCTGTCAGCCAATTTGGAAAAGTAGTTTAATGAGCTAGTTCAGATAGTTTAATTGTTACGTTATCTTTTCAGATGAACGGTTCTGATGTTGAGTCGTCAGACGACGATTATGTGACAGATCCCTTCCCTGTGGATCTTCCGCCTATTCCTCCTCCTAGCCCTGATAGAGAGCTCACTCTCTGTCCACTATCTGGGAAGAGATTGGCGAGAGCAGAAGGAGAACCCACTCCTCCCCCGACTCCGCCGCCCCCTCCTCCACCTCCGACGCCGCCTCCGGTCTCGGAGACCTCTGTCGATGTAGTTATGAAAGTAGAAATGAGTCCAGGAGGAACCACCGGCACTCTTGTCGAAGGCACTCCCCGCCCATCGTTACCTCGGCTCTCTTCCGAAGAGGACGGCGAGACGTCTCACGGTGCCGTGGTTAAGCGACTGTTTTCTACCGAAGACGGTGAACCTCTATCAGAGAATGAGCCCATCGTCATTCGGGGTGAAGACGGAGTGCTTTACCAAGTGGCAGGAAAAAACGAAGACGGCGAGACTCTTCTGGTTGAAGCGGATCCGGAGGCCGGCGGAGAGGAAGGGGGCGAAGGTCAGTGCGTGTACGTGGCTCAGCAAGAAGGAGGGGAAGTGCTCACCATCGACACTTCGCAACTGGCGCATCTCATGCCTCGTCACGAAGGCGGTGAAGGCGGAGAAACACTACCCGAAGGCCTCGGACAGGTGGCACTTCAAGTGGACGGTGACGGAGAAGACGCCACGCAGGTCATCGCTCAGCTAGTGCAGGCTGATCTGCCATCACCAGGTCACCGATTTTTTTCTTTGTATCTATTTAATGTTGTCTTGTTATACCTTTATCTAAAGATTCTTAGCTAATCTAAATTTATTTTCAAAAAATTTTAAATTTCATCCATTGTGATTTTCAGGTGGAACAAGAAGGGTCGTGTTGCTCCTTCCCGATGGCAGCTTCACCATGACTGAATTAGATAATGAACAATATATTTCCATCACTGACGGCGGTGACAAATCTCAAGAGTAACTTGAATGAATTTTGACATTTTGAAAAACTGGATGGATATCAGTTTTCTATCGGTGGGTGACATTGAATATGCTCTAAGTTTAGTGTTTGTTTTCAATCTTAGTGCTGAAAATATAAACAATATTTTATATTGAAAAATTGTGATGTCCATTCATCATTGAACAATAATATTATAAGTGTATATAAATATTATCTCAACGTGGTGGTTATCAGTCATTTTTGCAATATTTCATATAATTCCCTACTTTGTACATATAACATTTCCCAACCTTTATAGCCAACTATTTTCAAATTAACTTTTTTAAATATCTGAATAAGACAATTCTATTACTGAAAGATGAGCAGGAGACAGAACTGTGTAGTGAAATGATTAATAATGTATTTTATAAAAGGTTAATGCTTTTTGTTTTGTTGAATACATTTTTTGTAAATAAATGTAAATGCTTTGGAATTCAGCGTGTCACCGAAAAGCTCAAATATTTATGTCCAGGATGTGTTGGAATTAATTTATTTTAAAAAAATCTTTCTCATCTCTGCTACTACAGAATAGAGAATTGATGTTATTGAATGAATATATTTAACTACACTGATAAAAGTGTCATTCTGTGTTTCCAGCTTTCGCACTGTGACACATGGAACACAATTTCACATTTTTATATGGAATTGTAATTTAAAACATAGCTCGACCAATGATTACTTTTATTGACAATGAATTTTCAACACATCGTTGTACCGGGTTCTAGTTAAAATAACTTTACATTCTAATAAATGAACTGAATAACTAATCTAAAAGGTTGTAAATATACTGATTTTTTTTATAGATTATTTTCCATAGTGATTCTTGTTTTTT
The DNA here is from genome assembly GCA_031772345.1 of Himalopsyche anomala. Taxonomy (NCBI): domain Eukaryota; kingdom Metazoa; phylum Arthropoda; class Insecta; order Trichoptera; family Rhyacophilidae; genus Himalopsyche; species Himalopsyche anomala. The sequence goes on from CM062835.1 coordinate 18,976,967, forward strand.
TATTTGATCATTTGCATAAGGGAAATAATTCTAATGGTAATCCATTTATCAGAGTGAAGTTGTCAATTTGCATGCAGTATTAGAAAACAGTTTTATAAACTTGCATAGTTGAAATAATTAATTGAAAATGATACTGAAAATAACACATTTATATTGTTAGAAATTCATTATTTAAAGGTATCTTTTAAGTTAATATAAAAACTATATCAACAAATCACTAATTATATTTGCATATTGATTGCACCACTAAAAATGTATATTCATCTCAATATATTGTATTATTTTTCACGTTCTAGATTCTGTAAGTTTTATGGTTATGTAATAACAGCACAGTTCCTACTCCCTGAGTGCATACTTCAAGTGTCGAGTTGGATATGGAGTGTTGAACAGGGAGTAGAAGTCTGTTCTTTATTACTAAACATGGAGTTTCGAATAAAGCATTTACGAGTGACTATCTCTGCCCGTCTAAAAAGGGGCTTACTGAAGATTTATAATTGATGCAGAAAAAGACCAGTCCGCACTTTGAAATATAGCCTATATATACTACCTTGAATTTTAGACCTCATTTTTTTTAGTATTGAGCTCATTTTTTAAAGGAAGTAGAGAAAACTAGATTCATTACAAATTTTAAGTTTTGTTTTACTAAAATATGGACTGTATATATAACTAACTGCACACAATGACTTCATGTGATTCGAATGACAATTTGACTTAATTTCTTGTCTTTTAAACGTATGGTTATTATTTATAAATCAAAACTATCAAAGATAAATATATAAACCTGACTATAACTAACAGAAGTAACCAAAGAAAATATGGTATATTGGAACCAATATTTTTCATGTATCCAAAATGTACTACAATATCAGTGACGTTTTGCACGGCGAAAGCAAGATATCACTTGTTCTTATCTAATATGGGCACATAAATTTATTTTGACAATTAGAATTGTATCAATGATCTCTGCAATTTATTGTGTAAAACGTAAAGAGCCTTATAATCTTATATTATATAAAAAAACTTATTACTAATAAAATTTAGTACCTCTTTTCATTTGTTTTAATTTATTTCAATGGGAAAAAAGTGTATAGCATGATTGGTGGGCCACTGTATTGTGAATTAAGATATATACCTATTAAGGTTTTCCTTGCTTATCCTTGAAGATTGGATCCCAGAGAATTAACAATATTTAAGCATTCAATCATATAAAAACTTACTTTTCGCATGATTTTCAATATGAATAACTGCAAAAATCAGTGATGTCAAATGCTTATTTTCAGCATGCTAAGAAACATTTATTTTCAATCCAATTTTTAAAAGATGAACCTCATTTTTTCATTTATTAATTGAATTGGCATTTACTCAGTAGAACTTATTATAATGAAGTCGAAATACCAAAACTTTAGTTTTACAAAAATTATTGAATTTGGCTGATATGTGATAGTTTCACGTCCCGCAGATATTTCTGACGATGGTGTCAAACTGAACCTTATAATTTATTCTTCTAGAACGAAATATTTTGACATTTTTAACTTATTTTCGAATGTGTCCCAAGGATATGTGTTGTTCCACATTGTTAAGACGGCCCATCAAAATATTCTTCAAGGTGAAAAATATGTAGATAGGCCATTTCAAAAAATCACTTATAATCAATTTATTAGTGAAATTAACAATGGATTTCTGCACACTGTAGTGCATGCAACCAAGTCTTGAGGAATTTCTTCTCGGGACATTTCTGGCATAATTTTGAACACGACTAACGTTGTTACGCTAAGGAATACACCATATATAAAGAGTGTGAAGCCGTAGCGGGTGGTGGTGGGTACAACGTTGAGTACCCTAGGGAATTAAAAAAAAAAAAAATGGATTCATTGTGGTTTGTGATAATTGCATTTCGTAAGCCTTAACTTATTTTAAATGTTCTCTGTATATTACAGGTGGGCACCACTTCTAAAAGATTTTTTTTTATCTATTTCGTGTGTTAGATAGCTTCTTGTCGGTCTTTGAAATAAAATGGCTTGTGCAACTAGTAGTGGATTGTTCTTTTACTATTGACCAGAAAGAAAAGTGGCAAAAATGTCATTTTTGTCCACTGTTGTTTATGATGAATCTGGATATTTCACAACTTTCTAACAATAGTATTTTTGTACATTCGTCAACCTCAACCTTTCAGACAGCAATAAATACACCAATAATGACTTCATGTCACAATGTTGATATGGTTCTGTAAATAGCAAGGGATTTTTTAGTTTGTTTAAATTACAATGCATTTGAATTGTCATTGACAGATTGAAATTGAAGCAACCTCAAGTAAATCTTTTGTCAAACCAATCATGTGATGTAACATAATGTTTTTGTATCATTTAAGTGTAAGTTCACCGGAAATAAACACATTTGCAGCATTATAAAGTAATTAGTCTTATGAGCGGTTTTAAATGTTTTTATGAAATTCATAAGGAATAAGATGTAATGTAAATAACACCGCTTATTAACTAAGAATATTCTTCCTGTCATAAAGGTATTGTTACTAAATTTTATATAAACTATGGAGTTTAATGTTGACCATAACTTGGCTGTAATATATTTTTTTTAGATAATTATGTAAAATAAAGCTCATAAAATATACCAGTTTTTTTTATTAAAATTTTTATGTATACATTTAAAACGTTCAAGTTTAATTGTATCTCACTGAAGCAGTGTTTTTTAATCATTTTAGTGATTGGCACCCCCTTGAATCTAAAAATAAATTCTCGCACCCCTTGAATGTGGTCCGATTTTATTTGGGAAATTTATATTAATTGGATAACCATTGAAAATATATACTTCCAAAACAATATCTCAAAACCTAATGACTAGGTTGTTGGTGGTTGTTCAAATAATACTTTTGAAGCGAGTCAAAATTGGTATACAATTTTTGAGGAGCAAATTGAGTTTATCTTGACAAGTTTTTTTAAGAGAACTGCTTGTTACTCAGTAGCTCAACCTCTCTTAAAGAGAGTTGGGATAGTTGGGTGAGACTAGGACGTGCGGTGAATCCCGTGAACTGTGTAATGGTGTTACGCTTTCTTTTCGAAGCATGCAATAAAAAATCCAATAGTGTCATTGTATATAGGGTCGACTGGTCGCAAGGGGTCTCGCTCTGGCCCAAATCGTTGCACTAGTATTCTGCAACATAAAACAATCGTATATTGAAATTGAATGCATGGATGATCGCATACTCCGCTAGAGGTGTAAAATTAGTGGCGTAGCAAGAGGTTTTGCTGCCCGGGGTGGTTTATGATTTTGCCAACCCCCCAATCTTCTCCCCATAAATATTTTGTAATTTACAATACTTGGAGCTTTTTTTAAACTGTGAATTATTATGAACTACATGGTTGAGATGCGGGTGATGTATTCTTTTTAAATATCGTACTTCAATATTACTGCATCCCACCCCTGCACTATACTCGTGTATGCAACTGGTCTGAGCAAGCAATGGATTTTAATATAAAAGTGTTTTATTTTTTGAATTTAATGTCTTTCCACAAAGTATTGACAGAGCACCTTAAAAGTGATCAAGCAATATGAGTTAATAATGCTTATCTATTCCAAGCATGCATTTTATTTTCATTCAAAAAATGGATTGGAGTTCAGTTTCCAGGATTACAAGAGTAAAAAATACTGTGTAAGTTAATTAAGATTGACAACCTCTGGGCATCACTAAGATCTGAATCAGCACAACCAGGTCCTCCTAAGCATGGATCTGCCGCTACAAGGTCGAGTTCAGGAAATGTCTTCAGAGCCCATGATACCATCATCTCGCATTCTTCTCGATTTACCGTGCAGGTACTGTACACCAATCTCCCAGATTTTTTTAGTAGTTTTACTGCCTATCAATGGAGTCATGTTAATTTAAAAATTGCTTTGAAAAAACTCAATCAGGAAACAGTTTTATTTATTCAATATCATTTTTAAAGCTGATTCATTCTAAAGTATGATGGAAGACAAGGAAACAACGTCATCAGTGGCGGATTACGTACATGGGAGGCTCCAAACACAATAAAATGTGTAGGCCCTGTTGTTCGAAAAACAAAAGCAATGCAAAAGTCTTCGTAAAATAAGAATGAATATTGAAAACTGAACGGCTTTATATAATGTCTGTTTGTTTTGAGGCCACAAGTACGCGCTTCCTACGCTTATGGGATAATCTGCCACTGAACATCATCGTGTACATATATTAAAGATATACGAAGTAGTATTTAATATTTTTTATCTTGTGTGGCATGTTGTATAAACTCATTATATTTGGAAGAAACTGTAACTAGTGGTAAGCAAATGTCTGAAACAAAGGTTTTAAAAACATCCAGGGATGACCGTCATGATTTGAAGCTTTTCACAAAATAGAAGCAATTTGAAAAAGACAATTTCTCTCTATAAGCAATAATTGGTAACATTAAAGGTCCCAGCATTTTACGCTATTCATATTATTTTTGCAGTGTTTTACCACAACCTTAGAGAATATAATCTGCAATGGTTTCAAGATGCCGAGTGATTAGTATCAATCATAAAACAGTGTCTTTATAATAAAAACTATGGATGCAAACTGTAAATGCTTTAAAAAATTAAGATAATTGTAATATCAGACACTTACTGCATGAAATAGTTTTCTTTGCATAGGAATGTAAGATTTGAGCATTTTAGTAGTCATATTGTTCCTGAGTAATGGTCTGTTTCCCAAAGAACTACACGGGGCGTCAAGTAATATTCTGTCAAATATTTCTGGTGGAAAAGGAGGACCTTTCAATACTATCTCACTTCTTAAAGATTTACTCATAAGTTCTGCGTTTTCTTGAACTTGTATATTGTTTGTGAGAACAGCTTTGGTCGAATCAAAAGCAAAACAATGTACACAGTTGATTGAGGATTCCGTGCATCTGTTTACGATATTACTGATTTTGTTAATTGTTTTATCGAGTGCAATTATTGTACCCTGGAAGGAAAAAAGAAAAGATTAGTGTTTCAATTTGATGTCATTTCTTAACCTTTTAGCTGCCGTAGAAAAAAGTACGTAATTACCTAGCATGCCGGCTATAATTTGCAATTTTTAATTTAATTAGTTATTGATGAGTTAACTAGTAACTGGCCTGTTAAGCACAAAAAAAAATATGAGATATCTCATCTGTGGCAGCCACCCAGTTAAAGAACACGCATCAATCTTAATCACAAAATTGAGTCAGAAAAAAAATTTGACAATATTTATTCTGCTTAAAAGCATTAATTTCCTTACTACAGTAATAAGGAAATATAAATTTCATATTTTCATAGAGATGGTGAAATATATAATATACATATTATGTTTCGGAGATGTTACAGGTAATCGACAAAAATGTGTCAATTTTTAAGGATTTTTATATGGGTTAGCATGGGTTAACAGACGGAAACTAGCAATTTTTAACCACCATTATTTTAATAAAATTTCATACTGCGAGTCCTTGCAAATCAGTGGAACAGAAACAGTTTTATCACAATTAGAAAATTGATCGATACATACATTATTTTTTATTATTTCTGCAAGATGACTGGTCTTGTTGCCTGGGGCAGCACACATATCCAAAATAATGTCACCTTCTTGAGGATTCAATACCTTACTACAAATGATAGAAGGTAGATTTTGTAATAGATAGCTTCCTGGAGTAAAGATTCTTTTATCTATAACTGGAACCCTAGATGTTGGCATGATTGTTTCAATAGCCACCCCTCTGAAAATTCGAAATAATAACGCAATATAAACTTCGGCCAAACTTTTATTCCACCACTTATCTAATTCATAGATCTACGCTTTATAATTAATAGAAGTTATAAGACAATATCAGCTATTGATTTGGTATTTTTAAATCAGTCACTTAAACTATGAGGACATTTGTGACAGGACAGGACTCAAATGCGTAAGCAAGGGTTTAAATTATCAAGTGATTTTTCCAGAATCATGGAAACCTATTGTATTTTCGTTGAGTGATTAGATTCCTTCCCGTTTAACCTTTAAAAAATCCTCCTATCTTTTCTTGCTCTGAAATAAACAGTTGACCAACCAAATTTGAATTGTGCTTGATCAATAATATTCTGTATTCGTTACAGGGGTAGGGCTCAGTAAAATAGTTTAACAATTTTGGAAAAACAAGTATATCTCCTTAAATTACTCTTGTTATATATCCATTACATGCAAGCAAATACGATCATAGACAATAGATTTATCCAACAATCAAATTAATAATATTTGATAATACCCTCTCTTTTCAATCAGTAAGCATTTGTATGTTATGATCTTTAAAATTACTTTTAGTTTATAAAATAATATGAATCTAGCTGTAACAAAATAAAAATTTGACCGACTATAGTTTTCATACTTTGGTTTTATATTCTCTCCGTAAAGTTCATGGCGCAACATTTTTAAGCGGCCTACGCCAACCAGAATCTTATCTCCAGTCAAGTATTCAGTTTTTAAGCCTTGCTTACATTTACCAGATATGTCTGCGTAAATATCAACTCGATCATTTCTTGAAATATCTAGAAATAATTAAATACAACAAAACAATCTAACCAAATTTGAATCATTTGAATTTTGTACATTTTGTCACTAATAACACAGGTTTTGCTTTTCGGCATCTTCAGGCATACAAGTGAAAGAGTGAACCTGAACTGACAGTAATTAAATATTGTTTGTCTGATATATACTAGAATAATTCAAACAAAATATTATCACTTTTAGGGTGTTCACTGTCAATACTTGGTGGAAAGGCATTATATTAGTAAAAACACAATATTCCTTTGTCAGTTGACGATGCTCGTAATGAGCGAAACCGGTCCTGACATATTAAATAAAGTGGAATGAAGTACAAAGGAATATTGTGTTTTTACTAACAAAATATTATCACTGAGTTTGAAAGTTATTGATGGCAATCTGAATTAATTTTATTTTTGATTTGATATTAATGATGCCCAATCTTAATTGGAAAATTAATCACACAAACAGATACAATCTCTGTAGGTTTTTAAAATGACACGTGGTAATTGGAATTGATCATCACTAAAAAGCAATTCGAAAGGTCATAACTGGTATTGCAAATATCAATAGCAATATAACAAAAGAGTGCAATAAAGCAAAAAGAAAAATTACCGCCAATTGAGATCGCAATATCGGGTGACTTTACATATTTCTTATATCAAGCCGCCATTCAAAACTGTATCATAATTAAAAACAGGTGATATTCATTCATGGTACTGTATATTAAAATCTCGTTTTCTATTGTAAAGGATTGAATAGGAATAAATTACTTCTGTACTGTTTTACTAGATTTGATTATGTTTAAAAGAAAATAAAAATTAGTGATATATTAATTTACCATGTCACCAAATGATGCAATAGTAGATTGTATATTTGGATGTTAATGTACAAGACAGTTATCATACCTGGCGGAAGACCCATTACTGCTGGAGCAAAGACATGGGAACCTCTCAAAACAGCTGCACCGCAAGCAGCATCGACAATGACTTGACCCTTCGATTCATTGCCGATGGAGTCGTCTCCATTATCAGCAGGCCAACACTCAATGGCTATAGTTTCAGAAAAAATCTTATAAACCTCTGGAATTACTTGTTTATGGGAGCTCGGTTTTTGCTTTAATGATAAAAGAACACATTTAATCCTGTAATGAAATAGTCTAACAATCAGTGGTGTAGGAAGGGGTCCTGCCGCCCAGGGCAGTCCTTGAATTTGTCACTCCCCAAATCACTTTTTTATTTATCTATGAACTAAGAGTTTTAACTACAGATGGCTTAATTTTTTTATTATTTATAAATAGAATTTCTCGAAAAATATTGTATATATTTTTGAAAATGCCACCCAAAAAATTTGTCGCTTGGTGCGGTCCACCCTTACCGCACCCCCCTTGCTAACAATGAACTATGATTATTTTCAACTGATGAAGTGATCTTTTCAATTATCAGGACAGGTTTCGAAATATAAATTGAGGAATTGGTAGAAAAAAAATGTGTTTTATTTTTATAAATATAATACTAATTCACTACCTTAAAAAAAACTAAAATGTTTTTAAAATGCTGGCATTACCAACAATCTTGCCACAGGGTCATTCTAAAATAATAAATAGAAATTACGAAGTATAAAAATTACATACAGATAAATTAAAAATTAATGGTTGAAAGCTTTCTTCAAGAAATTAAGATTCGATTTTCAAATATTGATTGTTTTGATGCAAACTTTTTTCAGCAATAATTTTTTTTAAATAAAAGAGAGTTATTATCCCAAATGAATGTAATGTAAAATAAATTATCAGACCTCTTAGTTGTTTTAAATAAATAAAACTTTATATCTCAATTACATATTCATGGAATACATATTTATATTAGGCACTCCGTGAAGTGATATTTTTTCTTAAGTGCTGGTCTACAATAAACGTCGTCAATCGTCACCTGACGCTATGTGCTGTCCCCACGTGGCCTGGTTGTTATGATTATTCTTGGATGTAACGTGTCAGTTATTGTGACTGGATTGATGGCAGTCGATGTTTTCACCTTCCTTAATGCTTTTATATTTTTTTGGTAAAAATCAGTTATAGCTAGTCATGCATTATTATGGCGAAAAACTTCACAGACTAAGCTAAAAACAACGCCACGATTTAAAATTATTTTTCGAGAGCTTGATAATCGCGTTAAAATCACACATTATTACGAAGAACACTGATAAATTATGCGAAATACGAAATATTTTATCAGTGTTCTTCGTAATAATACGTGGTTTTAACGCACTCTCACTTTTACCATTTTTTTTATTAATTATAAGTTTTGTTTATTGGAAGTCGTCATTTTGAAAGTACATACATCAACCCTCATAATGACATACATGTTGATATCATCTAGACTTTTAGTCAGATCATATTATCTTAAATTTGTAGACCATTAAATTACAAACAATACGATTTAAGATTCTTCCCAAACTGCAACATTTTCTTAATTATTAAGTCATACAACACCCTATGTGTTACCTTTTCCAAATATTGTACAACAATTCTCAGAACATCATCAATATTTACTAGTAACGGATTAATTCTGTATGTCGTCAGCCTCGGAGATTCTTGCAGCCACGTTAAAAAACATTTGGTTGTATCAGTCTAAAAAAGAATATTCCATTCCATAACCATCATCGTAAATAAACCATAATAAATATTTTCGTCCCATATATGAAGTTTTTGCCTACATTTATATTATTCGATGTCCCTCGTATTTGAGGAATTATCAAATTAACGATGTTTTCATCTGAAAATGGTGAATCCATCATTGCTAGCGCTTTGAGAATTTAAAGTATTATCAACGTTACTACCGGTGATCGTAAATAAAGTGCACGTGCGTTAGCTGTCAGTGGTTTTGACATATTTATTTTTCAATAATGCCACCCTAAAATCATTCAATTTGATACTTATTTTTATGAAAGTATATTATAATTATTGGTACAAAGAATAATTATTGAATTTTAGTATTAATGCTTTACTGAAGTTTTGTGTACTCATTATTTTATCAGGCAATAAATTTTTTGGCTCATGAGAAAAATTACTGGAATTATTATTTTGTTCAGATAAAAAATGTATTCTTTCAATAATATGAATGAGGCAAACAAAAATTTGATTATTCAAAATTATATGGATGGTTAATACATACTTCAAATATTGAATCTTGCGTTTTGCAAACTTCAGTTGATTTTTTATGATTGAAATTTGAAATATTCTAGAAATTTAGATATTAAAAAATGGATGCGAGTTCATTATTGCTGGCGCTATTCGCCGTGCCCCTTCCGAGAACTAGTTTTCAGTCACGTGGCTGAAATAAACCAATCAGCTTTATTTTCTCTCCCCGATACGTGGCATAAGCACGAATCCTCTTCCACGTCCGCCATTTTGACATACGGCCGATTGTAGTAGGATTCGGTCTATGTGTTAGCGTTTTTTACAATTAATAGTCAATAGTATCAGCGAACGTAAGTAAGAAATCTAAGATATACGCATAACTCGAAGCCTTAACATATTCACATGCATTTGTAACGAGTGTCTTTTTATTTCACGCGCAATTGTCATTTTAATTATGCTGGGGTGGTGACCGCCGTGGTGACAAACTGGTTATGTCGGCGTATCTTTTGTTGTAACCTTTGACGTGACTGTAATGTGCTCATTTTAATATATCCGAGTTATTAAATATTAATGACCAAACCGAAGTGATATCAGATCGATTTGACCGCCGAAGAGTGCGCTTTTTGCGATTAATTATAATCGATATTGCGTGAACGGTCCCTATGATTCATTTGGACAGTCATCGAATGGAGAATATTGCGTGTAGAAGTTACCGTATTTTTTTTGCATTTCATCACTCGGAGTCATTGCTGCAACGTGTATCATAAGGCTTCGACTTCGGCGAACTCTTCGCAGATACAACATCATTGTCTCTTGGACAACAATCTTGAAAGTGTATAATTAAAACAGCAACTGTCATTTCAGGTGACACAAAAAAGTCGGCATCATGGGGAATATGTTCGCGAATTTGTTTAAAGGCCTCTTTGGCAAAAAAGAGATGAGGATATTGATGGTGGGACTCGATGCAGCTGGTAAAACCACAATCCTATACAAACTTAAATTAGGAGAAATTGTCACAACAATACCTACAATCGGTGAGTCTACTTTCATTATCTTGTTAATTCGTCTATTTTGTATTTTTTTTTCATTAATTTATTCAAAATTCCATGTTGAATCTCTCAAATGTCAACATTGGGGATGGGCCCTGATTTCACACAATTTGAATTACCATATTGCCTTGAACATATAACATTGACAGTCATGTATTTTTCCACCAAGGAACCATTTCAAATTGTTTCCAGGTGAAGAATTCTTATTCATTCCCTGTTATGTGTCACTTGACCTTTTAACATAGTGTGAACAATAAATCTTTCGAACAGTAGTTTCTGAAATGCTATTGAAAAGTGTATGGCACAATCTTATAAGCACCCTCACTACCTTGATAATGCATCATGGTATTATATATTTTCAGGTTTTTCTCTAATATTTAAAACATTACCTGAATTTTACACAGGCTTAAATTACTATTTCTTATATAATTTTTCTTTATTTATTAAGTTATCTACTAGTATTTTATTTATTTAAATTGATCAGATTTGTGTTGGGTAATTCTTAATTGTATTTTTATCATAAGTATTAAAATACAGTGGAATCTAGATCCTCGTGTAATCGTTTAGAATTTTACGAAGATTGTTGTATTTTTCTTGATTTATTGAAACCAATGCAATGTCACAATGGAAGATAATGAAGAAGGACCAATACTAATATAAATTATTTTATTCATTTTTGGTCAGAAAAATATACGTATGTTTTGAAAATAAGACAGTCTACTTTGGTAAGCTTGAGGAACTTTTCCTGGATTCATTGTTTCTCCGCATTTATTGTTGTGTAATACTGATCTCCTCAGATGTTGAGGGACAGTTTTACTCAATAAACATATTTTTGATTTCACAGTAAAGAATGTTTTCTCAATTGCTTAACCATATTATGCATTTCGTACTAAATGCACTCGTACAATTTTAATAAATTACTTACATTAATCTAATCTTATAACTTTTACAGTTATCTGTCTAAATATTATATTTGGAAAACACTGTAAGGTTTACACATACATTGAATCATAACATGTGCCTAGTAAGATAGTGCCTACTTGAAAAATGTGATGTGGTTTTGTTGCCATTTACGATTGTACCACTCCACACGTTGTGGTGGAAAAAATTGAATACTGTCATTCAAAAATAGTGATGCGCTTGCGTTATCCACTTTATAGGCGATTTGGCATGAACATAGGGCTGAATGTGTGTCGTCAGTGTACAGAATTAGTACGATTTGTAGAAATTGTTGTAGATTATTAAATATTTATTGAGAAATACTCGTAAATTTTGTATATGTGTGCAATAAATTACTGCTAATTAAATGAGTGGATATGTATGGGAAAATAATTATTTGATAATATTCCATGACATTTTACAGCTCTTCGTATTTTTGTGGATAGATCAAAATTCAGCTACTTTGTGCGACTTATTTTACCTAACCTAAGCCCTATTTAGGACGCACACAATGCATTGTGTGTACCAGAATTGAAAACTTGTACTGAAATGCTGTTTTGTGTCATGTTGGTACTTGAACAGTTGTAAATTTTAACTAATTGATAATGTTTATGAAATACATTGCGGTAACCGGTTTCATTATTTATATTGCACCATTATTATTTCTACACCACCAATTCAGACACTTAACTTAAATGTGTCGCACCATCTTCAAGGTCACAATTTTGATGTCCTGATAATAAATTCTACAACAATATGATGAAATGATTCTAGTGTTATGCATTTTTTTGCGATTATCGATTATATTCAAAATTGTTCACTTGTCACTCTGTTGACTTATTCTCATTTCACAATACATCACGAAAAATTAATAAAACAAGTTTTTTGTGCCTCGTATTAAAAAATTAATATCATTTGAATAAATAAAGTCATTTATAAAAAATAAGCTTGGTGCTTAACTATGCATATTTTTCAATTGCTGTATAAATTAAATCAAACCCAAAGACTCGGATATTTACGATGTGCTCGGCCTGACCGCCTGACTTAAAAATTGGTCACGGTTGATTGATGCACTAATAAGCAGTTGTCTTGACTTCGCCCTATATTCACCATCTTAAAGCAAAACCCATTAGTGGCCGCAAGAATTAGGAGCAGTAAGAAAATGATTTTCGTTAATCGTTCATAGTTTTATTCCCATTGTGCTTTTTTTTTTTTTTGATTGTCATATGTTCACCGATTTTTTCCCATTATAATATCGTTAATATTGTCGCGACATTGATAAACTTACAATGCTGTTTTCACTTTCACTTTTGTATTTCGACTTGCTTTACTTAATTGCAGTCTCATTAAGTTCAATTTTATAAAAATTTTAAATCTCTCGTGCCAAATAACACTTAAATATGTCTTATTTCTATTTAGAGTTAGTTAAATATAATGAGAATTTTAAGTTGAACTCCTAAACCATTCTGTTTTATTGGTTTGACATCACAGTTTTGTAGGTGAACACCGTTTTATTTTCCTGAATACACATTTGTTATCTTTGAATATGCCTTTGCTATAATTTCGACAACATCGCCCCTTATTTAGAATTATCAATAATTTAATTTTCTCAACTTTCTACTGTATAGATAAGGATGCCCTTTAATTGATTCAACTACTGTACTTGACTGCTCGAATCATTGTATATTTCTACAAACTACGGAAGACAAAGTGTATCTCTTCATTGCACTCTAGATTTGATTGGGTTTGAAGTAGTCGAAGATTTGTTGGAAATCAAGATGCAAAGCACACGTTCAATGATTATTTTTTTTGTTTTCAGGTTTTAATGTGGAAACAGTAGAATACAAGAACATCAGTTTCACAGTATGGGACGTCGGTGGTCAAGACAAAATTAGACCACTCTGGAGGCATTATTTCCAAAATACACAGGTACGCAATTTTCATGGCTGTATCTGGTACTTCGAACTAAAACTGCTTGTAGTTTATTGCGTCGAAAAATGCTACATAGTTGTTGATAACACTAGAACTATGTTGACCTTTCATCCGTGCTGCAGTTCACTCTATCAATTATTGTCGATGCAGTTTCATTTGATTTATGTACAATATTGGAAAAGAATAAGGACGTAACCCACAGTTTTTGACCAAAAACAGCTTTTTGTATACAACCTGATGCACATTCTATCAAAAGGATGTAAGCTGCAAATGCAGGATTAGTATCTAAATTTAGCTTTTAAGTTTGAAAAAAAGAAGCTCATGTAAAAATTACAACTAGAAAAAAGGACTTAAAAATAGGTTTTTATAAAATTATAAATTTACCAAATTCCCAATATACTTCTGTGTTTTTAGGAATGAGTTGTGCTCTGCTCTTTTAAGAATCTTATCAGTAATATTCTTTCCAAGAGTACTGATCAATCACATAGGAATAAGAGCTCCAAGCATCATTATAATCACTGAGAAACTGTTGAATCCATTGAAAATATGGCCTGGCTTGTCTGACTTGATTTCAACATTCCATGAATAAATCTTTATGCTTGATGTAAAGATGATTGTAAATAAAAAAAAGAAATAAATTGAAGCACACACTCGGTGTGAGAATCGGCTTGTGCTTACGGACTGTTCTCTTTATTCCAGGGTTTAATCTTTGTGGTAGACAGCAACGATCGAGAGCGTATTGGAGAAGCGCGGGAAGAATTGATGCGGATGTTGTCAGAAGACGAGCTGAGGGATGCCGTTCTGCTTATATTTGCCAACAAACAGGTTTGTAGACATTTTCATTCCACATCCGCCACTGTAATCAATTTGTCACCCATGTAATTTTTACCTGCTCAATAAAATGGGGCGTATCAGTTCCGAGTTTCTCGTATTCCAATATATTTACTGTTGTAAAACAGTACCTAGTAGGCAAGTAACATTTTAACAACTTTATGAACTTGTGAGAAGGCAAACCCTATATAAGTCTAATATACGGGATTGATTACTCTGTCCTCATTTTAGTCTCATGAGCATTTATAAGTGAATCAATGTCCCATTGTGTTTCTCTGAACATCCGAGTTTGTGTGTAAGTGTCTATGTTACTGACAATAATTGTACACAGTTGTCTCGCCACACCAATACGTTGATGCTTTGAGGCAAAAGAGCCGAACAGCTCATAGATATTTTTAAAGACAAACTGTAAATAAAGTCAACCTAGCCTAACCCGCCATTAGATCTATCACAAACATAAGTGAATTGTCCAATGTTAGGCATCATTTTTATCAATAAACCGGTAGAAAAATGGAAGTGATCGTAGGCATGCTGAAACTTTATTTTAAATTGCCATATTTCTGAGTTGTGATATTATCCCATATTTCAGGACCTGCCAAATGCAATGAACGCTGCAGAAATAACAGACAAGCTAGGCCTGCACTCCCTCAGGAATCGCAACTGGTATATCCAAGCGACGTGCGCGACCTCCGGAGACGGACTCTACGAAGGACTGGATTGGCTCTCCAACCAGCTGAAGAACGCTAACCGCTAACGGCTAACACATTGCAGTGAACAGAGAGAGAGTGACCGAGTGACTCAAGTGACACGACAATGAGTGCGAACTATATTTTAACTATTATATAAATATATATATATGTATCGGGCATCATGCTTTTATCTAATTTATAATTTGTATACTATTATTCCTCTGTATTATAAAATAATGTTTGAATCGCTACATATACTATTAAGTTTTATTATTATTATTGTAATTCGTCGGTCATCGTGATGTTCCAAACCTCAGCGATGCGGATGCGAGGCCCGGCGGCGTAGAGACCGCCCGACCGCACGCTTCCGGAACGCGACGTGGCCCCTTCAAAACAGCCTTCACGCTATCTATCCACGGTCAATTCCATTAAACAACCGCTCATTGTTGTGTGTCGTCGACAGACGCTGCTCTGTGATGAATGTGTGAACTTTCATCAGCTTTATTATTGAACTTGTGCATTTCACCTCGTATTCGCGGATCTCCTTGTCAGTTTTGATTCTTCTCCTAAAAATTCCGACGAGTGAGATACGCACCGACAGGAAGACCCGCAGTCGCCGCTGAAGTGTTTTCGTTTGATAGTATCTCGGGTGCTGAGTCCTAACCGGCGTCTTCAGTCGATAGTATTAAGTAATTTTAATCATTTATGAATCGAACATGAGTCAGAACTCGCCAGCGATTCTGATGTAAAACTTAAAGTGGAAATATTTTAATTTAGTTATGATAATTTGTCAGACCGAGAGATTGAGTTCTGTTAAGTAATAGTAAAACATGTTGAGAGAGCCGGCAGTCAGGGCCTCGCGCGTTCCGGAATGACGGCGAGCGACCGAGATAAACGCTTTTTTATAAATTTGAACCATTTGCCCATTTTTTGTGTATTCGCTGTTGATTTTTTTATACTGATTGATTTCATTTCACTCTGATGAACGATTTTCAGTTCCATCGGGAGGCTTTCGAGCGACAGGAAAAGCGATGCCTGTCCTTAAAATTCCAATACGGCTGCTCGCGACGGCAAAAGTTATTAACGTCGCTCTGTCGGAAACGTGTCTAAAAGATTATTTCCACTAAAAACAAATTTAGATAGGGCCAATATTATTATGCGACGCTCGTTAGACGGTAAAGTTTTTTTTCAGTAGGTTTTATACAAACCGGATTTAATCAGTATCACTTTTAATTTTATTTTCGAAGATAAATATATACACTTAATATAATAATATAAAGGTTGCACGTTGTTATATCTCATGAATTTGTAAGAAGAGAATGATGCGGATTAATGCAAACGAGCGAAACGCGGTTGTCGGTATGTAGGTATTTTTCTAATATAATTTTGTCTCTCAGCATTCATTCAATTTGTATCTGACAGACAATATGTCGGCGGGTCGGGGGAAGCCTGAACCCCATCAAAAAAAAAATGCGATGGTAACAATGTGACATTCCGGTTTGTCTTGTGCTGTAATATGGAATAAAATTTATCCTCATATTTCTTGTGTTTTATTTCATTACAAATTTGCATCCGATAATATTACCCCTCCAAGGACGAGCGTGACCACACACAGTAAACACCGTTGTCTATTGATCCCACTATTCATCCTTTTTCTACCTGAATATCGTTGCTTTCACTAAAAGTTGGTTAAGAAGAGTATAGACTTCAGTTAGTCATCAGCCGCGGGGACAGAAACGGCCACCCAAAGCAGATACGATTTTTTGAATTTCTGTTTTTTTAATGGACTTTTTGAAACTGTTAGTTATTCTTTTCACAATACATCAAATTATTTACAGTTCTTTGCTAATATATTTCTATTGAAATTATGTTGATCTAAACAGGTCAAATTGTAAATATTTTTGAAAAATTCACGTTTAGCTATATTTCAACCCCAAATGTTTGCATACCCACACGGTCACTTTTGTCCTTACTCCTGTTCGCACACAATATTACACGGTAATAAAAGGATGAACATGACCATATAGTCATGCGGGGTTTCTATACGACGACTGCGTTTTTTTTTTTTAATTTTTGTTAGGAATAAAAATTATCTGTGATTTCAATATGGCTTAAAAAATATTTTTTTTATCGAATAAAGCTCTCGTCTGGAGGGTTATCGCTCCTTTGATAGAAGGTCCACTCAAGGCATGAATATGTTAAACCGATATTTTTTGGTATTACTTAAAAATAATTTTAAAACTTATATAGTTACTTGCTGTTCAACATAATCTAGAATTGTTTTTATGTGGCTTACTAAAACATTTCTCTTTTTCAAAGTTCCTATCACTAGTATTTAATCCTCACCTGCAACATTATTTATTGGACCTTATCCTTATCAGTGATAAAAGTGTTTGGAACATTGTGAATGCTACTTAACCAGTTAGCCGCCAACGTCGAAGTATTCAATACGAATGCGACTCACGGGTGAGACGATGGCGTACGAAGGGTTAATTTAACTAGTCTCATTTAGTACTCGTGATATTTTATTAAAGTATTTATTTTAATTGGTTATTTCATATTTGAGGCCTAATATAGTGATGTTGAATATGAGGACCTCCATTAGAAAACTCCAGCATGCACTGGGGCCTGGAAGAGATAGGAGGGGCGCAGAAGCTGAATGAATAACCGGACAGCAAGCTTGAGATGGTGATACCTGAAAAACTGTTATGAAAATTGGTGATGGTTGTAAATTTCAACCTGTTATTTCTATCATTTTTTGTCACAATGATATAGTCCTTAAAACATTTTATGCACCAATTAGTGCGCTTTTTAAAAAAAAATAGAGAGTAGTAGGGATAGAAGGATAAGGTTAGGACAAGACTAGTGGTTAACTAATCGCTCTCACTACGCCCAGCAATTGAAGGTTGGGAGTAAATTCTTTTTAGACATCGCAAACACCCATGCCTTTAAACACTAATCTATCGAAAAAATGCTGTACTTATTGGGACTTGAACCCATGAGATCTGGCATGGAAGCTAACAATGCTAACCCTCTCTAATTGCTTAAAATAAAAAGAAATCTATAAATAAAAACCTAAGCAGATTGCAACACAGAAAAATCACATTGACATATAAATAGAAAAAGGAACGATAGAAAGTTATCGTAAAATTAAACACCTTTAACTTTAGATTTATTTATTTACAATGAAAATTATAAATCTGATAGTTGCTTTTGCAACCTTCAAAAAATATAACAAAATAAAGTAAAACAAATATTTAGAAATTTGCAAGGAAGTCAACTGAGTGCTCCGACAAAGTACAAATACATATAAAATAGTATTTGTCTGGTCTCACTCACATTCATGTGGAATATATCAACATTCAAAGCAATATAATAATTACACTGTGAAAGCTCTCTCTAGTTGCATCCCCATTGAGACATCTCTTAAGAAAATCTTTCCTATGTATGATTGCTTGGTATTGGATATTTGATATCAGTAAAATTATTATTGAAATGCATGTAGTAAAACTAGAACACCAACACTACAATTCTAAATGTCATATTCTGAATAAATCCATTAGGAGTTGTCAAATTCACTTCTTTGTCTAAACATAAATTAAAACTTATCTTAACCAGACCATCTGGATAATGCATACATACTATAAAGAACATAGTCATAAATTATTACGAGTGTTCCAGATATTTCGAACATATTTGAAACTCGAATACACCAATATGGCAATCTTTCAATGTCTTAAATTCTGGCCAGGCAGTTGATGGGCATTCACAGCTAAAAACTCATTTTTCGGTGTACGGTGGGTGTTAGGAATTCAATCTATTTTACTTCAAACTGAAAAGTAATTTGTGATGACATCTACCAGTCAATAGCAAACTTATTACAACAAAATGGCAGAGCAGTTTTTCATAGTTTTATCATCAGAACAATAGAGAGCTTTGCAATATTTGACTTATTTTTTGAAACTCGAAAGATAAATGTGTTCTTTTTCTTATTGGTTTTTTTATTAAAATATACAACTTTGTTGATAGTTAATAAACATTGGTTGAAAGATGTGTATATTTCCATTTTTTTCTATCAATAAACTTCAAAATCATTAAAACAATATTCTTTTCGATATTCTAATATTGACCTTCATCAGCATTATCACATAGAGACCTAAGGACCAGCTTGAGAAATATTGCAGTTAATCAAGCAATATTTAAAAAATCAGCGTTCGGTGAAACTTATAGCAATCATCAAAAATACAAAGAATCGGAACAACCGAGAAATAATTTAGACAAGGACTAATGGTCCGTAGTAAATCTTGGTGTTTTTAGATAGAAAAGTGAGTACTGATATAGAATGGTATTTGCTGTGAAAAATATAATAAGAACATTTTACGTTATTGATTTATACCTAAATAAAAAGTATATGCTATAGGTATTATTTTATTGTTAGTGTTTTAAGGTGGGAGACATGTTTCGCCACTTTGAAATGTATGCTTAAACTAACTTAATTTTTAATATTTACGATGGATTCGGTTATAACTTAATGTTATGTATAATTTCTAAAATAATAATTCAATTTTATATTGAGTCTATTTTCAATTATAACTTGGACATTGATTCTATGATAATTCCGTACTTACTCTTCAAAGGGTTAAGAATATTCTGGAAGTGAGTATATTTCCTAAGCATTTGTTATATTATACGATTGATCCAAGGTTGAGAAATGTACACCAATCTTCAATAGATGTGGAGTTCCAGAGTTGAAGAAAATGCCAATGCCATAAGTCTGACTTGCTCAGATTCTTTACATAAAAACAATAAACACTTACGGCAACTTGATACATAAGTTTCAATGACTAATACTGTATCATTTATCAAAATGCTTTGTTGCTTGTTATGATGGCAAATGTTTTGTGATCAATGAGCTTATTCATTTATTTTACGCATCAGCATTGGAATTAATTAATATCCCTAATAAATTAATCAAAATTTTATATTGAGTGACATATTACAATTTATTGAAGTTGTACCTCGAAGAATGCAAGTAATATGCGCATCCAATGGGTGTATTGGCTGGGAAAAAACTTCTTTAATACGGGTTTATTCATAATTCATTTGAAATTATGTTGCATTCACTTAACCCCAATTACAAAAGTGATACGAGATAAATAAAATGTAATAATGTTGTCAGGGAGCAATCGGCGAGGGAAAATTAATGCTTATCATTTAAATAAACCTCAATGCAAATTGATAGCTCTCGTTGCAAATAAAAGTAGTAAATGATTAGACAGACTGTGCACAGTATGCAATCATAACAATATTTCCTCATGAAAATCACATCTCAATGGATCACTGAATTGTGTCATCAACCTTGTTAAATGTGGAGTCCAGTGCTCTCTTAGTGATGCAGCTCATGATAATAATGATTGTAATATGGTAAGATAATTTACACCGCAACTGCTGTGCTGCAGAGGTGAGGTGATGCTAGGTGTGCCACGGCGCGTTGCTTCATAGCAAAATAATAAAAATTGTTGCTTATATCTCTAGCGCTTGCAAACGAAAATCGGTAAAATCGCCATCGGTAATTATTGGTAAATAGGAAATTTACAGGTAATTACCGAAAAATATTTTATTATGGGAATAAGGACAAATGAAGGGATGTTATAACAAAAGTTTAAGGCAGAGTTTTGTTTTTCAACTTTGGCAACATTGAAACACGAAATGTGGCAGTAAATTGAAACCCTATTAAATTGGCTTAATATTACAGAGATACGCAGACATTGTAAGTGGACTGGATATTAGTACTGTTGGCATAACAAAAAAATATTCAATAATAATTATTGTGCTCAATCGATAGACCTCCAGACCGTTGATTTAATTTGTAGACTGCTGCAATGCCTGCTCGATTGGTATTAAATGGAATATTTTCAATAATGATGAGTGACACAAGGTCGTTAGTGTCGTGATGGTGCATTCCTAACAATATTTTTTGCCTACGAAAAGAGATGTATAATTAAATTGCATGGCTGAAATCCTGGTTTTCAATCAATATTGGATCCAAACATCACATTTTTTGTTGTCGTGATAAAAGCAACACCAATGTGGAGTTATGGACATATTAGCTACATCATGTTAAGAAAAATTTAATTTTTTTGATGAAACAAGAACAGAAATCATTTAGTTATGTCAGTTATGTGGTAAAAGATATTTGTTAGCTTTGTAGGCAAATTTCTCATGCTTGAAAATGCGCTTATAGTTTTCAATCTAATAATTCATTTATAGTTTTATGGAGTTAACTGTTAGTTCTTGGCGGATAGGCATTCTACATACAAAAATACAGAGCATTTTTTTGTACTAGTTGTACAATTTCATCAAAGTATCAAGACCTGTACGTTCGTATTTCTGTACATGGGGAAAACTGTCAAAAATGACAGTTTTTCACTATGGTTTCCTTGTTCCTGAAGTTTGTGTTAGGAAATAAATTACTGGTTTTCTTCTACTATTTGTATTGTAGAATATTTGTTTAATAATTGAAGTATTTTCTAAAATATTATTGGAAAGATCATCGCGAGGTAAACTACACTATGTCAATTTCTCAATTTGGCCAGAATTAACATAGTGTAGTTTTATCTTCTGTGTATAAATTTAAAGATTTATATTATTAATGTTGTTGTTTGAGACGAATTATTTGAATAACAGAACTAATGCTTCAAAACTGTATGTTTTGAA
This sequence comes from Himalopsyche anomala, assembly GCA_031772345.1. Lineage (NCBI taxonomy): Eukaryota > Metazoa > Arthropoda > Insecta > Trichoptera > Rhyacophilidae > Himalopsyche > Himalopsyche anomala. Next base: position 18,998,798 of record CM062835.1, read on the forward strand.
CATCAGGTGAAGATTCTCAGTCTACTATTCTATCTGTTTATATTATTTTTAGTGCACTTTGTTCATTGATGCCAAAAGAGCTTTGAATGATTAATAATACCAGCCAATTATGCCAATAAAGTGGTGTGACCAAATGAAATAAATCCCTGGAATGCAACTGGTTGATGTTCAACTCGAGGCTGGCAGAAGATATAGTCATATAGAGACACCTGATCAAGAGTAGTTCACAGCGAATTTTAGCTGAAATGCGTTTATGTTTTTAACTGTCGTATCCTAGTCCTATACTCTTAACTGTTCTCTCACAACCACATCCACACCTTCCGCTTTCAGTCTATGTGTTTACTAAAGATTCTTTTTGTCACATTATCTTTATGAACCCTCCAATAAATGAGCTGTTATGAACAGTAGTTTTACATCGCTGAATTCATTGATCTCATTTGCAGACTGCCTGTTTTAATTGTATTTTTTTTTCAAAAGAAAAAGTCGTTTTTTTATCACATTCCTTTCAAATATGTGGAGCATCTCAACAGAAGCTAATAAGAGCTGTCTGTAAGTCAGTTCCCATTCAATCTTTTCGAAGTGAGGATAGGGTTTAAAAAAGATGGTAGCTGTGGCGGATTACCCCATAAGCGCAGTAGGCCAAAGACCTCCATTACTTACATTACTCCACCACCCTATTTTCAATATTAACTTTTATTTTACATGGAATTCGCAGAATAGGGCCTCCAAATTTTATTCTGCCAGGGTCCTCCCAAGTATTTAATCTTTCACTGAATGATAGTTAGCCAATTAACTGGCAATTATGGAAAGAATGAATATAGCACATGTATTCAGGCTTTTTGGATGTTATAGAATATGTTACAGTGAAAGTGTATTTTAAATGAAACTACAAATTTACTGGCGTTTTACTGAAATCATATCTTAGTATATTTTTATTAATTTTTGTCAAATTCGAGTTTGATGTACTTGTGAACTGTATCTGGGTCACAATCAATGTTCCCTCTAATTTTCGGAAGGTTATGTGCGCAAAAATTATTGACTGTGCAACTTTGACAAGAAATAAAAAGATAGGTGCGACACATAACGGTATTTAGACCTACTAAACGAACAGGTTGATTTTTAATAATGATAATAATGAACAACACTATTTAACGTCAATTAATTTATTCTGGTGATGATATAACTGATGTAATTTTTGTGCGCTCGGTTGTAATGTAGGTGCGCGCACAGCTTAGATGGAACACTGGTCACAATGCACAACAAAAATATCTTCAAAATAAACATTAATATGCATAATATTGTCAACACATTCATTGATGTATAATATATTGAATTTTCAACTACATGTGTCATTTTATTTGTAACAATAAGACTTTCAAATCATAAGTTTTTTAAAAAAATAATCAAAATAAATTCTAACATTAAAACCCTGGCTAACATGTTTAAAAAATCGGGTTTTGAATAAAGTAAAACATACAAAGAAAAGTACATATATCTGTCATTATCTCATTAATGCCCGAGCAGTGAAATTATGATTTCATTCTTTTTTTTTACATTTTTTATAATATATTCAATTTAAATATTTTATTAAAAAAAATATTTGGCAAAACAACGAATGCCAATGCGCCAAATTTAAAATTTTTGTAAGTCATTTGAGGAACTCAAGGAGAATTGACATTACAAACACTAAATTATAAAAATCTCAATTTAACATTGACCTCACGGGGAATTGAACTCAGATCAGCCTGATCCAAAGAGCAAGCTCTAACAAACTAGACCGCAATGGGCGATTATGTGATGCATTTTCACTACCTACATTAGCTAACAAATATTGACTTAAAATACACTTTACCTGTAGCGTGTAAAAGTTTTCATTCAAATGATTTGACCCCTTGACCCTAGAACCAAGACGTATCTTAATTCAAAAATATTAACCACTGGGTTATAGAAGGGTATTTTAATGGCCTTGTTTTATTCTAAATTTAAGCTTCTTCTGCATAAATATTCTTTAACATCATTCTGTCTGTCTATAACGTGCAGCATAATAACGTGTTGAGCGATTATTGAAAAGTGGCACGATCAGCGAGTATCAGCGGTGGGCTGCCAATACGTTAACAAGGGGCTCGCTTTATATCAAAGCAATTCTCGGTGTTCTGGGAAAGCAGCGAGTTTATTTATCACTCAAATGGAATTATATGCAATACTTAAATAAGCAATTTATTGTTACTTGGTACACTTATAATATGTAACAATATGCAATTTACCGTCAAATTATCAATGTAACAGGCCAAAAATGTACTACTGTGTATACTGAAGCTGTTCTAGATAATATAAAAGTCATAAATTGCAGTTATGTACTCATTTGATCTGAGAATATTGTTTTCTCTAAAATTAACAAGAAGCTCGCCGGCCTTACTAAAATTCAACAAGGGGTTCGCGCGAGACCCTCTGAGCCCCCTCCGAGCCTCCTCCAGCCCACCCATGCTTGGTTCATAATAGTACTAATTGTATAAAAACAAGATCTTCAAAAATGACAAAATATATCAACTGAAGGCACTTGATGGAATTTTTAATATTTAATTTTAGTTGTTCAAATTTTGTACAATCGCACAAATTTTGGCACTCACGTCCTGGGTGTTACTTTTCGTCATCTTCAGACGTTCAATTATAACAACACCTGTAACTAGAAATTAATTTGTTTTGACGTTGTCTTTTTATTCACCAATGTACCTGTCAGCAAAAGCAAAAATATTATCGAAGATATCTTAAATAGAACAGAGTTAATAAATATTTAAGATGTTTGTGTTGGTCAAAATTACTTTCAATTTGACAATAAAATTTATAAGCAGACGGCTTTACAATGTGATATCCGTGCACTTGAATGCCTGAAGATGCTGAACTTGTGCGAATGTACAAAATTTGAACGATTCAAACATAACATTGAATTTTTTAAATAATAATTGTGTTTTGGTGGATTGCATATCGTCGGTATGCCTACAACCAGAAAACGTTAAGACAAAAATTAGATGTTTTGAGTTATGAATGCAAATAAATATAAATTTTAGCACGCTCTATCGTCTAAAAAAGAAGCTCACTCATATTACACAATATATTTATTTCAATATTTAAAGAAGTTATACGATTTAAATCAATTTCGTTGCAATTTATTACTGACAGAAACAGAATTTTATATATTTTTTCTGAATTTTTTACGTTATCCAAAAAACAGGGCCTCCAAATTTTATTGCGCCTGGGGCCTCTCATGTGTCCGCCACTGAATACAACACGAAATATCCCGTACGATTTTGATTTATATGTACACAGATATTATCATGATAAATAATATTTACTCGAATAATCTTGAGAGCATTTTAGAAGCACTGCCATTGTCTGTACAAATTGTCTGCGGGTATTTAATTGAAGGAGCCGATGTTATCGATCAATATCGTTGGCTTGTCAAATCTATTCACCGTTGATTGTCTCGTATTGTATTCTTGACCTTGCTCATTTGACCAATTGGTCTGCCATAATAATGCTTGGTCTATTTGCGGCGATTGCCTCACATATTCAATGCATTCAGCGGCTCTCAAATTATGAAATGATACGGCGATACATAAAATATCAATAATTAGTGTCATGTAAAAGATTAAATTAAAGAAATAAAAGCGGTTATAATATTCAGAGCGAGCTAACGGACAGCGTTGAAAGGCGATCGGGAGTAAGACAAAGTTATGCTCTGCCATTGCGGTTTTTAATTCCGTGTTGGTGTCCACGGTCGTGATGAGTATGAAAGATTAATAGATTAAGAAGAAACTGAATAATTCGAAATGAAAATTATGAAAACTACGAGAATGTCATATTATTTAAAAACATAATTCAGAAGAGTGGAGATGATTTTCAAATAAGGGGTCCATAATTTTATCGTCTGTAATAATTCACCTCCAACAATTAATTACTAGCTGTTGGCCGCCGAGTTAATGACAGGTGTCTTACATATTTTATAGAAACAAAAGCTCTTACTCTATTTCTCTTCTCTTGTATTTTGATGTTGATTTTTGATCGTTTTATTAATTGTTTCCTTTTCTTTCCCCCCTTTTCCCTTCTCCGGTGCCTGTTTGATTATTATTATTAGTGGTAAGTGTCCTTTTCATCTTTTCGGGGATTGACATCGTCAACCAGGCAAGTGAGATAGGAAGTGGTGAAAGTAAGGGGACCCTCCGTGGTCTCGCGTTGTACGTATTGGGATAGTATATGTATTCGACAAGTAATGCTTTTATCGTTGGGTTAGGATGATCAATCATGCTGCTGTAAAAATTCTTTGATAGCTTCACGATGTGACCAAGGATGCGATCCGCATTAATTGACCGCATGGACAATTTATAGCCTAAAAATGATCGCTAGCATATTTTATCATCTAGCTAGAAACAATGAGATCTGTTTGGTCAAATCTAGCCAGTACTCCGTAATCAACATGAGAATGTTTTTATCAAGCATATTATGAACTATGAGGGAATAGTACGGAAATATACAAAATGTATGAAATGTGGGGTGTAAAATATGTAGTTTATGTGTTTTAATAGCTTAAAAATAGAAAAAAAACTTAAATACTTAAACAATAAGTGGGTATTAAATAATACAATTTAACAAAAGTTTATGTAGGTTAGGTAAAATTAACAATACAATTATATAAATTGTATCTATTGCCAGGTAATAAAATATGCTAGCGATCTATTAATTGTTTATGCGATCAACGGACACAAAAGAAAACTGCTATCGATTAATCGTTGGTTGTAAAATACGGCAATTAAATTTTCCTAGACTTGTCAGATTTTTCAAAACATTCTTATTTGATATCACAAAGTCAATTGCAATTCAATTCGATTAGATGATATTGTTTGTTTTGGATTCGATTAGGGAAAACATTTGATTTTTGCCTACTGCTTATTGTAAATATTTCATATTTTTCAAGCCTCTTTTGTGATACTTCAAGTAGTCATTTTCTTACATCTCATAACATCGTAATTGTGACTACACTCTGCTAATAAGTTATTGAGTAGCTAATATTAAAACATACATTTTTTTAGTTAGATAGGAGAACAAACAAACTCATAGACCGAAAAATAATTGTTCTAAGCCGGAACATTATTCTAATCGTTTTCTATTGTTAAGAATAAATCAGTCATTCGTGAGGATCAATCAGAATTTTTTGGTTGGTCTATCTATTATTTATACAATCCGTCCAATGTAAAGCAGTAGATTTAGTACCTATTTAATATATCCAGTGGCGTGTCTGAACATATATTTATCACCAAGATATAAAAATATTAATAAGCAACAAAAGGTGCAAAGAATTTGTAAAGAAAAGTTATCGCATTAAAAAATCAATGGCTGGCTACTATAGCATGTATCTACGAATATGAGAATTATTATAAATTTTACGTGGGACTATAGCCGAGTGGTCAACGCACTTTAGAGTTCGTCTTCGTTGGATATGTCCAGGGGTGGGCTGGAGGGGGCTCGCGCGAGCCCCTTGTTAAATTTCAGCGCGGCCGGCGAGCCCCTTGTTAAGATAAGAAAATCATTCGTCTTAGATCAAATCAGCACCTAACTGCAATTTCTGTAGATGGTTAAATTTTATTATAAAACAAGACTTAGTAGCCCCTTCATTTTCTCATTCAGCGTTGTGGACTTTCGTGCCGGACCTCATGGGTTTGAGTTAATCACTAGTCCTGTCTTAGCCTCATCATTCTATCCCTACTATTCTCTTTGGAAAAGGATGGATGAGCGACTCAGTAGCAAACAGTTCTCGTAGAAAAAAGACTTTTGTTGAGATACCTTCATAAGGAAGCCATATGCTACACATCAGGAGCGAAAATGGATACAAATAAATGGATAAGATTTACCGAGTCCCTTGTTAAGATATTGGCAGCCCACCGCTGGTTATGTCTACAAGTTCAAATCCCCTAATGAACCCTTTCATAAATTGATTTTACAATCGATTTTTAGAGTTGTGTTCGGAGACATGGGTGATAATGATATTTTAATTTTAATAAATCCAACCAACCACCCAATCGTTAAAAAGGGGAGTAGTGAGAAAGATTAGTTATTTTTAATAATGCCTCCTAAAAATAGATATCTCAACAAAAGATTATCAACGAGAAATGCTTGTTACTCAGTTGCTCAACCTCTCTCTTAGAACGATTAGTTTACTACTAAAAAAATGTTTGACCCATTCATTAATATTTACCGTTTTTAAAAAGAGAGTTTAATTGAATAAATAACAAACAATTCTCAAAGAAAAACAATCTGTTAAAATGGTCCATTAGGGTTCATATGCTACAATTTGGAAGAGGAAATTGTTAAAATCACATGTAAAATATAGTAAAATTTAAGGGGTCTTTTGCGTTATGTAACATTTTTGTCACATCAATTTCTTTGTGTTTTTTTCCGTTAGATTGAATAGCTTTTTTAACATTTTTAAAGATTCTGATTAAAATATAAAATTGAATTTGATATTAAAAATGAACATCCACAAAGAATAGATTATAATCTTCGCCGTCTTTTAGCGACGGAATTAGATTTAGACAGAAGTAACATTTTAACCCTAATTGAAGATGGATTTGAGCACGTTACTGGGCATCAAACGTTGGATTTATTGTACTGCTTTAATTTGGCCGCTTTATTGCCGCAATTGTTCATTTTATTGCCGATAATTGTCCCTTTCGGGTAACCGCGAACCACTCTTAACGACTGATCTAATTATAAGCCAGGTGTGTCGATCTACAAGACCGGGGCACGATATTACATAATTACTTTTCCTAAAAATGATTCATTTTTAATCTGTGTTCTCAAAATTAATTAATCAGAATATTTTAAAATTGACAATTACTACATGATTAAATCAGTTTTACACAAAGAGACTATTAGAGGCAGGGCCGGTGCCACCGTACAGGCAAAATAGGCAACCGCCTAGGACGCCTACCATTAGGGGGCGCATAAATGGAGTATGAAAACTATTTTTACATACTCATAAAAATATAACAATCCATTTTATTTTATTTGATGTTTGTATTTTTCGTTGTAGTTATGTATCGTATTCTATATGATTCGAAAAAGAGAGGTTGAGCGACTAAGTAACTAACAGTTCACGTAGAAAAACTTCTGCTTAGATAATGCTATTAGGAGGCCAAATGCTCCACATTGGGAGCGAATATGGATATATTAAAAAAAAATAATGATATTGAAAAGTTTGTTTTTTATTATTTTGAAAAAAATGGGATGATTTTTTAAAAAGGGGCGCGCCAATAACCGTTGCCTAGGGCGCCAAATAGCTTCGCGCCGGCACTGATTAGAGGATATCAGGACTGGTTTCGTTTAAAAAAGTACGTATTGTAATCGTTTGATAGTTACACTACATTTTTGGCAATGTACAATTTACTACATCGCATGCTTAATAACTAACGGCGTATCTACAATAAACTTTCACTGTTTTACTGAAATTGAAATCTTTGTAGTCAAGGATTATTGAAAAAATTATAAATATTCACAGTTATAAGTATTACGACAGATTTTTTAATGAAACTCATTGTTGTTCAGTTTCTCAAACTATTTTATAGTGGATAGGGCTAGAGCAGGACTTGTGGCTTATTAATTACTTTCGCTACGCCTTACTATCTTTGAAATTGGAAGAGTGGGAGGAAATTGAAAATACTCGGTACAATGTAAACTCACATAATGAATGAGTCTCTCCTCTACGTCGTAGCACCATCAACCAATTCACACGTTTGCATTTTGTCCCATTATGTAACTCATTTCTCTCGTTTTATATAACTTATTAATAATACGGATTCATAATATATAAATCGAATGGTAGGATTCATATAAAACAATCCATATATTATAAACGAATGAGCCAATTAACATACAATTGTATTTGATTGTTCTAAAAAAAAGACTTATACAAAATCTTTTCTCAGTTTGATATAAATACAACTCGAAATATCGTTTCATATCAACGTTACCATAAATTTGTATTGCATTGATAAGTGATTGCACAATTCTCTCCACTACCCGCCACAGCCGAAAGTTATGCATTGTTCAGTCGTATGCTAAGATTGTCCCGGGAGCAATAGACCAAGACTTGGCAGCTTGCACTTAAGTGTACGAAAAATTACCCTATAATGAGAAAATTGATTGAAAAGGTGAGACAAATAATAATTATCACTTTTTGACAACTTAGTTTGGTTAGATGTGTCAAAAACATTTTCAGCCATATTTCAAAATTATAAATTTCTAGCTGTAGCATTAACTAAGCCATCGATATTATTATAAATACATATTTTATATACGTGCATTGAAAAATATTTTTCAGTGGCTGTTTGTCCCTTGACTTCTGTAGACATATTCTATGAAATATATATATTAAGTTAATGGAATAATGTTTGATTTCGTTAAATTTACAAAATACAATGGAAATAACCTAACCTCAAATTTTGTATGGGTGGCTAGTCCCCTATAGTTTAGTCCCAATTTCTACGCTATACGGTGGCTGACTGCAGTTACGGATGGAGCGCATGAGAGGCCCCATGTGCGATGTAATTTGGATCCCTGTTTTTCGGATGACATAAAAACGACAGAAAATTCCATGTAAAATAATTCAAACCTGAACAAAACGTATACGGGTTATATAATATAAGCTATTTTTGAGACTCCTAAAGTTTGGAGGCCCAAGCCGCGCTTCATTCAATTATAGGATAATCCGCCACTGGTTGACTGTATTTCACATAGTAATAATCAGGGCCGGCGCTACCATACAGGCGAAATAGGCAATCGCCTAGGGCGCAAATCATTAAGGGGCGCATAAATTGAGTAATCAAATTATTTTTATATTCTAATAACAAATAATAGTTTATACTTGTATCTGTTCGTCATAATTATGTATCGTATTCTATATACTTAGAAAAAGGTAAGTTGAGCGACTGACTAACAAACAGTTCTCGTAAAAAACTTCTTTTGAGATACTTCCATTAGGAGACCATATGATTCACATTGAGAGCGGACATGGATGTAAAAAAAATATTCCACAGTTTGTTAAAAAGGGGGCGCGCCAATAACCGTTGCCTAGGGCGCCAAATAACGTCGCGCCGGGACTGGTAATAATATGAGTGTGACAAAGTAATCTGCCCTTTTCCCGAAACATCGCGAATAGCTCTGAGACTCAAACGAGCCCTGGTTATCTAATTGCCAGCCTACCACATCTAATGGGCACCGGCCGCAGTTTGCACACCCTGGAACAAGATGGATTGATATGATCCTGATAATATCTATTACACACTTGTATCTAATGGGACAACCGTTTATTTGTTTGTTTGCATCAATTGCTATACATACAAACGACGTAATCTCTACTCAATTATTGATCGTACGTTCAAGTACTTAACTTGTTTTTACATTATTCATTTGGGGCCCGTATTATGATATCATTTCATTTAAACCAGAACAAAAAGTATTTTAAATATAACACATACATATTAGCTATCCGTACCAAAATCAATCATTTCTGACAACATACCTGTATGGCTAACAGATGAATTAATTATAATACGTTTGAATTTAAATGTGCTTAGTTCAACGGTATAATAAATTTAGTAATTTAATAATAATTAAATTCATTTAATTGTAAGCTTTTTATAATAAAATTAACATTTATTTTTCTTTCCTTTTTTATATATAATATCCCAGTGGCAGTCCGTAATAATTTGTAGTATTGCAGTAATAAAATTAGTTGTAATTGAAAAAAAATCTACGACGTAAGTTTATTAAACGCGAATCGATTTTTTGAATATAATATAAAAAAAGAACTTCGATAGTAAAATTATACAACTATTGTGGCCATCAATTAATAATATTGTTACATTTTGAAATTTGAAAATGTAACAATTGAACAAGAAATGATACCTAGAAAGACTATGCAAATATCACGTCGATACTGTTCTCCGTTTTAGAGAAATTGTTGTGATATACCGATACTTTGTTTTAAAGTATGGATAACCCAGTGGTAGCCCGAAATAATTTGTCATATTACAGTAATAAAAGTATCATAATCACAAAAAATAAAATATAAAATAAAACGTTCAGTATATTTTATTTCTACGCCTTGTTTAATAAATAACAGATCTGCGAATTTTATTTACATTAAAAAAATAACGTCGATGATTAAATATGACAAATTATTTTACTTAGATGGATGAAATATTATAATACATACAGACAGCTACGATGATTTTTAAATTATATATTGAAGAACTAAAACTTATTAATCGTCATTTTTTTAATCAGTAGTAACTTAAAACTCGATTGCATCTAAGTGCCCCCAAATCATTTGTTATGTGTCCTACACAAGCACAATTTTTAAAAATAGTTCAAAGCCGTGTAACGCATAAAATACATTGTATAGATGTTACAGTATGAAAAAATAAAATTGTATGTGTACATCAAGACAAGTGATATAGTTTTTTTTTATTTTCCACCAATCAAGCTATATTGTACAATATGTACTAAAATGCAGCGTTTGGTTAATGCATTGGTCATTCATAGCTAATGTCAGTCATAGTCATAAGTGCGAAAGTAAGCCACTCGAGATGCCTGTCTTATTAAAAAAAATGCCATCAGAAAAATGCATTCCGTATGCCATAAGTTTCCGACCACTGCCGTAGGACAGAGTTGTTAAACTCAGGGTACGAGTGCCCGACTTGGCACGCTCCAATATAATTCCGACTCGTGAATGATTCAAAAATTTAATGTTTGGTAGAAACAATACGTTAAAAAAAGATTTACTGCATGTATTCAATAAATAAATAGCTAGTTTTCTTTAAGGTAAAACCTATTCAGGACTGTTTTGGTGTTACCTTGATAGTATTAAACATTAGTACATATAGTAAACCTATTTTTTGCTCGACACGTTGAAAGGTTTGCCACGCCACCACTGCAATAGGCTATGTATAGAGTAATATTTAGTAAATATAATTTAAGTATGAACAATTATTAATATGTTAGTAATTACCACTGTACTCGGCCATATATCGACTTTGGAAAGGAAAAAGGACGTAACCCATACATAGCAAATTTTACATGAGACACAAAAAACGTGTTTTGATGATTTTGGACCATATCCAAATTATGAAAAATATAGACAACCTTGAAGCGTACGTAGATTTCTGAACTGGTGTTTAATTGACATAATCTAATATTAATTAAAAACATTTTCTAGGAAAAACCTTTCTTTCTTGGTTTCAATTTTTACAAACCCATCTTTATTAAACTTAAAAGCTAAATTTAGATACTAATTCGGCATTTGCAGCTTACATCCTTTTGATAGAACGTGTATCAAGTTTGATACATTGTGATAATCGAAAAAAAAACTGTGGGTTACGTCCTTTTTCCTTTCCACGGTCGAATGAATATTTATAGATCATTAGTGATATAATTTATGTCGTTGTAATTGATTGTTTTTTGTTTCTTGTGAATATGCTAGTCCTTCAATTATTCAACTAAGATTTGGTTAATAGTCATTTTCGATCGACGTACTGATGTGATAACAAGTAGAGTATAATATTAACAAAGCATGTCAGTATGTAACAAATCAGTTATGGTTTTTTTGCTGCGCCGGACATTATTTTATTGCGGCGAGACATGTTACTAAATTAATTCATTCATGATCATAAGGCTGACCAGTTGACCCGCAGTTGCGTTGTAATAATAATATAAAATTATAAATTATAATATGGTTACGATGTGGTCGAGTGGAAGATAAATCTCCTACTGCGCTGTGATGCGTGGGTCGGGGATAACCAACTGATAAACCGAAACCTGTACGGGGCCCGAATGCTTAAATGAAATATCACCATTGTTTTTTAATTTACATGTCGCAACCCGAGTACTACAAGGTTCTATGTGAAAAAAAATTGATGAAACAAAAATAGCAATATATACCAATGATGGTACTTGGAAGACTGCCGCATTGTTACTTCTGTTTCGTCAAAAAATTTCACATAGAACCTTGTAGTACTCGGGTCGCGATATGTCCACTTCCAATGCAGGGCATCGATCACCTAGTTCCATAGAACGATAATTCAAATTTGATGTTTTAGGTTATATTACCAATTATATTCGAATATCTTCTACAAAAGTGCAAATTGAAAAAAAATACTAGTTTTCTCTTTTGGAAGAGAGATGTTTGCTTATGAAAATTGAGAAATATATACAGTCTTCTCTGAGTTCCATATGAATATAACTGGAAATAAAATGTTATGGTTGTATTAAATTTGAATTGAATTAAGATAAATGACTAAATGATTCACTAAAAGAACGAAAAAAAATAATAATTACTATTTTCCAATTCAGTTTAGATGTGCTCAAAACTACCAATTTCTTGTTGTAGCACTTTGGAGCTAAACTATCGATATAGCATCGTAATGGAGGTATGCCTATATAAGTTTTTGATATAAGAACTGCTTGTTACTCAGTGTCTTAACCACTATTTTATTTTGGGTGGGCATATATGAATGTAACACATCTAACTCATTTTTTTTTCTAAGATACCACTTGGCTCACTTCACTTCTCAGGGGCTCACATGATCTACTATTCAAAATTTATTTGTTGTATTTCAGCACCGGTTTATACACAGGATGCTTAGTATCAACTTGATTTAAGTGGCTGAGCTAGTCACAATTTTATTATTATTAATATATTTTTTTCAAGCACACTAGTGCCAAAGTACAAAATCAGCCCCGTGCAGCTCTGCCCGGGCCATGAATGTCAAGGGTAGACTCCTTTTTTCTATCAATAGCGTTGTGGAAGGCGACCATAAAGCTTTGTAACTTTTAATTGACCTTGTTTTACTTGAATTTTGGTTGGTCCCGATTGCGCGTTATTTTTAAAAACATGTTCGTTGTCGATCCCACACACTGGGGTTTTTATTTATTTATTTCAAAGATCTTAATCTTGTAAAAAAATTGTAATCTACAATACACTAAAATAACAATCCAAAGTAAATCGTAACCCGAGAACTACAAAGTTCTAAGTGTAGATTTTTTGCAAAACAAAAGCAACAATGAGGTTGTCTTCCAAATACTATTAATTGTATTCATTGTTCCTTTTGTATCGCCAGAATTCTATACTTAGAACCTTGTAGTTCTCGGGTCGCGAAGTGTCTAGATACGATATAGCGTATTATATACAGTAGAAACTAAAATGAAAATTACTTTCTTATATTACACCTATCGCTAAATATTGTATACTAAAGTTCATTTGAAGTGCTTGTATGTCACTTATCACCTCATTGAAAACAAATTCAGACACCCAGCATATTTGGCTGCAAATTCTTTCCGGTGTCTGAATGTCTGAAACAATCAAAGAGAAGTTTTTTCACCGTCTGCAGTTATTGCAAAATAGACAAAATAAAAAGTTTCAAAAAAGCGATTGACAGCTCCTGTCAACGGGCGTCCGTTGAATGGCGCCGCCCACGCGATCCACCAAGAAGGCCAGTGACGTCATACGTCACCAATACACCTCAGCCTCGTCATGCTATACCGAGCACGCTTGTATGTGTTTGTTTACAGACTCACCTGGTATAAGTACCAGGGATTATTTTGATGTATTTAACATCAGAACGAGTGTATTCAGTATATTAATCTGATGTGAAGTTTAATCACTCTGGGGGCATTTCTATTAAATCGGCCAGTATTTTCTGAGGAAAAGAGGCAAGTATTGTCACAAAAGTCGTCGTGACTCGGCCGTTTGTTGAGATAAAAATTCCGCCACCGTCGCCCTTGTAATTTTGCGCCGCTCGCGAAAAATTGAAAAAGAGATTGAGAAAGGAAAATACTACAAAACATATTTTTTACGAGAACTGATCGTTAGTCAGTTGCTCAACCTACCATTTTTAAAAATAGTAAGGATAGAAACATATGGCTATTACAGGACTAGTGGTTTACTAATCGCTCTTGCTTTGCTTTTGGTTAAATAAAACTTTGCTAATATTGATTTTAAACATTAAAAATGTCGAGAAAAAAAGGTGCCGGAACGACGATCCACCGCGTTACATGGGAAAAAAGCACTGATTTTTTTAAAATCATGTTAGCTCCCAATATGGAGCATATGGAATCCTAATGGAGTTTATCTCAACAGAATTGTTTCTACGAAAACTGCTTGTTACTCAGTTGCTCAACCTCTCTTTTTCCAAAGAGAGTAGGGATAGAAGGATAGGGCTAGGACAGGACTAGTGGTAAGCTAATCGCTCTCGATACACCCGTTCATAGGATAGGATGTGTGGAAGTGGAGAATTGAAGACATCACATACATCCATGCCTACGAACAGAAATTCATAGATCGATCGAAAAATCAATTTATAAAACTGTCCGCACCGGGATTTGAACCCGTGCCCTTCGTAACCGAAGCCAACGACGTTGACCACTCGACCACACAGGCGGCTAAGCTGAATATTACTGAAGACAATCAATAGTGCGTATGAAATGATTTTAGCTATTCGTTCAATCAAAAATGCAAAATTAAGTTTTCTTATGAATAGAAAAAATAATGTTTTGAAATGTAAGTACCTCATTAATTTGAATTGTTTTTAAAGAAGAGTTTCTTGTTTTTTATAATGCGTATTGAGTAACCCTAAGTTATGTCAAGGTCGGTAAATATATTAAATGTTTATTCCACGTCTGTGGAGTCGGAGTCGGGAAGAAAACACGGGCTACTCTGATTCCGCATAAACAATATGCATTTTATTGAATATTCAAAAATACGTAAATATTTATCTGTACAACTTTGCACCTTTTTCAAATCGGAGTGGGACCATTTGTAAATGCTGGACTCGGGAGTCGTTTTTTACGTCTCCAAAGCCCTGGTTTAAATAGTTAGAGAACGCTGACAAAAAAAATATATTTTTGGCATTTGCAATTATTTATGTCTCCATGCAGATATTTAATATCTGCGAAATGTGAAGTACGAGGGGAAGAAAAAAACTCTTTCATTTAAGTTCCAAAGAAAACACCAGTAAAGTGTTTTTTAATGAAAAGTTGGTCCCCCTCCAACCGCGTTGTCGGGAAATTGAACTAATATGACAGGTGACAGATGTCTGTGAAACACGATATTCTGATTAAAGATTCGTCTATATAAGTTATTTCAAGTCAGAGTCAAGAAAAATATGTTTATAATATTATGTTGAACAGTGTAATTTTGTTTTTAATGACATTGTTAAGTTGTGAAGTTGAACACGAGAAAAATATTTTTACCAACTAATCACATTCACAAATACTTGTGAGGATGGCCATTTTCAAAAAGAACACACGGCCTTTGTTCGGGTTGGTTTTGTATACACATGGAAAAAGGACAAGCATTTTTTCCGCGAAGAAAAGGCAAAAGAAAATTTGTGATTGTTGTTTCAACATGAAATTTACTAATTCAGCTGCGTTGATTTGAATGGTACTCTTTCCCTTTTATACACATATCGTCTCAGCGGTGGGCTGCCAATACGTTAACAAGGGGCTCGCTTAATCACAAATCAATTAAACGCAATACTTAAATAAGCAAACGATTGTTACTTAATAATACACTGATAATATGCGACAGTGTGCAGTTTATCATAAACTTCATGTATATGTTTATCATCAATGTAAATGGCTAAAAATGTACTACTGTGTTTACTGGAATCTGTCTTAGATAGTATATATAAGTCAGACATCGCAGTTATGTACTAATTTGATCTGCGAATATTGTTGTCTCTTAAATTAGCAAGGGGCTCGCCGGCCGTGGTAAAATCTAACAAGGGGCTCGTGCGACCACCTCCGATCCCCCTCCACCCCACCCCTGTATCGACTGTGAAAAGACAAAATAACGGACCCCCAGTTTTTTTCGATAATCAAAATGTATACAGCTTGATATACATCAAAAGGATGTAAGCTGAAAATGCCGAATTAGTATCTAAGTTTAACTTTTAGCAATTTCGTTACGTTTTAACCACTCAGACCAGGGATGGGCTGGAGGGGGCTCCTCGGGGGGGCTCGCACGAGCCCCTTGTTAAATTTCGGTGCAGCCGGCGAGCCCCTTGTTAAAATAAGAAAATCATTCGTCTTAGATCAAATCATCACATAACTGCAATTTCTGTAGATGGATAAATTTGAAAAAAAGTTCATTTTTTCATTCAGCGTTGTGGGCTTCCGTATCGGACCTCACGGGTTCGAGTCCCAGTACGGAAAAGCATTTTTTCGATCGATTTATCTACTTTCTGTTCGAAGGCATGGGTGTTTGTGATGTCTTAAGATTGCCTCCCACTCTTCCGATTCTTCAATTCAACTGGGCGCTACTATTAGTTAATCACTAGTCGTGTCTTATGTTTACCATTTTATCCCTACTACCCTCTTTGGAAAAGAGAGGTTGAGCGACTAAGTAACAAGCAGTTCTCGTAGAAAAATAACTTTCGTTGAGATACCTTAATTAGGAGGCCATATGCTCTACATAGAGAGCGGAATGGATAAAAAAAATGGATGACATTTACCGAGCCCTTTGTTAAGATATTGGCAGCCCATCGCTGACTTAGACAATGGAAAATTGTTCTGTATGCCCGAGAAGTAGGTCGTTATAAAAGTGAATAAATGTATGGAGAAAACCATAAACTAAAGTGTCAACGAATGTTTCCTTGTTACATCAGAGATCTCGCTATTTCCGTGATCGTAATAACCGAGCTCGACTGTAGTTAAATTACTATTATTGAAAACTTGCTTCACAAGACAATCGTTGAAAATCAAAACTATGTACTGACGTCGTTCATAATACATCCAGGAGTCATTTATGTCTCAATAGCATTAAATCACTTTTTATTGTCAGTGAAGCGATAAATGTAAGTGATTAAATTTTATGATGCCGTATGACATATGGCACGAGTGTGTTTTATGTTAATTGTAAATTATAAATTCGCCATTCCCCATATTGTAAAGAATTAAAATGATCTTTGAAAACTCTTTTAAGAGGTGTGGTCCGCAATAGGGTTAATGACCAAGATATTGACCGCGTGTAGTGATTTTTTGTCTGTCATAATTATTTGTCTGCAACGCAACGCACAATGTAGTACACACACATATTATTCGGTCTCTCCCTGGTGGCGTAGATAGGGGTGGAGTGAAGGTGAATCACGTGAGCCCCTTGTCAAATTTATTTGACTTAAGTTGGCGAGTCAGTTGTTAAATTAAGAGAAATAATATTCTCAGACATATGCGTTGTATAATGCAATGTTTCTTAACCACTTGAATACCAAGCGGACACAAGTATCCGGAAATATGCAAGCGAACACGGATATCCAAGACACTTAAAAAATCAAATTCTTTGTTATTTTAAAAGAATATAAGCAATATCTTGATGAATATATGTACTGAATCAATGTAGGTTTTTAAAATATCGAATTCGAGTGTATATTAGGCAAAATTATTTTTCTCATAAACGAGCAGTATCTTTGGGACATATTAATGATTTATTTGCGTGGTATTCAAACGGTTAACCGATGGTCCGCGAAGATTTTTGGGTGGTCCGCAAAAAAATTCTACAGTTCGGAAATAGAAAAACATGTTAAGAACCATTGGTTGGTATAATGTATAAAGTGTTGTCACACAAATACAATTGGTATAAAGTGATTTGTCACACAAATACAGAGCTTTGAGTGTTGGAGAAATCACGGTTTGCTTGAATGTGTCAACTTTATGATTTATCTTTTATAGGAAAAAAAACCTTTGTTGAACACTAATTGTGATTTCAATTCATAGATTTTATTATGGATTGCATTTTTCAAAATTTGTGATAAATCACCTTTTGAATGTTTGCTCCTCAATATGCAAAAAAATTAAACTTAAGAACACAGTGATGTAATTTAGTATTTCTGATGTTATATTTTAATATATGAAGTATAATTCTTGAATCATGAAATTTGATTGAAAATAATAAAACGTTGTTCTGTATCTTGGAAACCTTCCCTCTTGTACCTAATCGAATGTTGGTAAATACATTTTTCAGTTATTTATATAAGTTATTTTATTAAGGTACATTTCGTATAGTTATATATAATAATACAGTAAAACCCGATTTCCGGTAAATTGCTCGAATGCAATTGCTCGAATGGAAATTGCTCGAATAACAAGATGCTCGAATGACCAATTCCTCGAACGTCAATTGCTCGAATTACAAATTGCTCGAAATTTTTTATAAAAGTTTTATAAAAGCTTAAACATTAATTACTCATTCTTTAAAAAAATATTTATGCAAGTCGGGAAATAAAAACCATAAATCAAAATAAGTCATAATAAAAAAATATTTTTTATTTAAGTTGCCAGTGGTCGAGTGGAAAAGGTCGTTGGTTTTATTTTCGGAAGTCAGGGGCTTGAATCTTAATACGTACACTTTTTAATCAATTATTTTTCAAACTATTTATGGATTTCTGTTTAAAGGCACACATATATGTAATTTCTTGAAACCCTCTCACCCATTCTTACTAAAAAATGGGCGTAGCGATAGTGATAAGCTAACCGTTTGTTCTGTCTTAGCCTTAGTCTTCTATGTGTTCTGGAAAAATATAGAAACAGTTTGAGTAACTAATTAACAAGCAGTTCTCTTAGAAACACTTCTGTTGAGATAAACTCCATTAAGAGGTCATATGATCCGCATTTGGAGCGAACACGGCTAAAATAAATACTTACGAAAATTATTTTTATATTTCACTCTCTAAACAAGTGTTGCACGAATTCTAGTTAATAATTAGTTCTAATTTAAAAATCCCCAATTTCTACATCGACATCTAACATAACCCATTGCTAATCTTCCAATATATTTTTTTTAATTTAAAGTAGGACTTGAACCTATCATATACATATAAGAAGAGTAACCATTCATTTAAGAAAAAAGTTTTTTAAAATTTTAATATTCACAAATAATATTTTTTCTTTATGAATATTATTTACTTATTGACGCAGATATAAATTACAAAATAATATTAACCGCCATCTTGGATATTTACTAGATAATTTTTCCAGAAAGTTTCATTTTAATCCAATAATAATTATGCCAGTTACCACCGCTATCACAAATACGTTACATCCCATATCTATAAACATTTTTGCTATTCAGTGATTTTGGGCTCTCCTTGTAAAAGTCAACAATACTGATTTTTCAAATTACAGAATTAAGATCAATTAATATAGATAGTATTTCTTAAATGTCTGCCTAAAAAATAATAATTCAATTCAATTATGATAAATAGTACAACAATAATATGCAATTTGATAAAAAGTTCGGCTTATAAACTAAACGTACGTATGGTGTAATAAAATGCCGAGTGATCAACTACCAGGTAATAAACACTAAACTGTATTAAAACCGTTTAAATAACCAAGCAATTCGAGCAATTTGTAATTCGAGCAATTGACGTTCGAGGAATTGGTCATTCGAGCATCTTGTTATTCGAGCAATTTCCATTCGAGCAATTTGCATTCGAGCAATTTACCGGCTCCCGTAAAACCCCCATTTACACAATAGTCGGGACCGTGTAATTGGGGGTAGTGTAATTGGGGGTGTGAATCTCATACAGAATTAGGGATTTAGTTTTTTTTCCACGGAAAATGCAAAACTAAGGAAAATCTTAGTTTAAAAAAAAATAGTTTTTGTAGTAGTAAATATCCCGCACACAGACAGACTCCCAGCTATGCGTGTATAGCCTGGCACGTGTTGAATACACAGACGCTATCCAACATTTGACTGTATGCGCGGCACAGACGACCGTTTCGTAGTAACGACATTGGAATGCGACCGTGCGATTGGGGGATTTGCGGCGAATATTTCAAGCCAGCGCGTAATTCGGGGTAGTGTAATTGGGGGTTCCACTGTATAACTTTACATTCGATAAGTCTTATAATTATTGCGTATGATTGTACAAGTGCAATAAAACAAATCAATAGTTTTAAATAATAGTTTACGCTTTCAAAAGAAAATATTTGAAACATTAAAAATCATTAGAAGAAAGCTACCGAATCGCCGCTCCACTGCGTTACATGGGAAAAAAGCCCTGAATAAAACCGTAAGCAATTCCTGTAAATATTCACTACGACATCTAGTGATGGAAATAATAAGTAATTGAAATTTATATGAGATTATCAATCAGAACTGCTGTTAGCCCACCAGTTCGTGACACATTCAAAGCTGTGTATGCTTAATAAAAACCATTATTAATCGTGTTACCCGAGTCGTGTTAAATTTATATTGCATGCCATAAAAGTGCATCATATTCGATGGCGGTCGTAAAGGAACTTGTACGGAATGTGCTGCTCCAACAAACACCCGAATTCTTCCTACCATTGTGTCATTGTTATCCTAATCGTGACTTATGGCATATATATGGCAGACCGACGAGTCGGGACATACCAATAACCATAAATAATATCACGGGCGTTTTACACCTTCTGAGCTGGTTATTAGCAGACACCTTCGGATAGGTGTGTGTGCTCCCTGAGAATGGAAACGACGTATTGAAGGAAAGGGTTAGTTGAGACAGGGCTACATTGATGCCATTCACGATGTTATTATTAGTTTTTTTTATCCATGTCCACTCCCAATGTGGAGCACATGGCTTCCTAATGCAGGTATATCAACAGATTTTTTCTACGAGAACTGTTTGTTACTCAGTCGCTCAACTCGCTCAGCTCGCTCTGTGTCCCCCTTTCAGTCTCTTTATTTTTCTGTTGCCTCCAAACTATTGTTTTGTCTTTCCATAAAAACGTGGGACCTTTTTTTTAGCTCTTCCAAGGATTTCAAATTCTAAATCCCAAGATATTGCGGATTGGCCCAAAAACCAGCGTGGGACCTTTTTTTATTTTAACGGCTTAACAACCGCACGTTTTTTTTTAATAGAATTTCACCTTGCGACCGGGCAATTTTGCGAAAAATTCGCAAAAATTGTTATTTTACTAAATTCACTATAATTTGTAAACCAATTGAGATATCTTTATCAAATTTATTTTTCTTAGCTTCCAGATACTTCGCCTATACGCATATATGAGTCCGCCGGCCAGCAACCTTTGTTTTTTAAAGTCTCAAATACGCGTCCGCTGTTGTTAAGCTGTTAACTCTTCCGAAGATTTCAAATTTAAAATCCTGTAAGTTTGCGGATTTCGGAATATTTGCCCCTCTAAACTGTGCTGTGGTTCCCCCAAATCTCTGCGGCACCCTTGGAACACGCTGTGGCCACAGGGCTCCCGGTTGAGAAACCCTGGTGTAAACATTACTGTTATAAGTACTGCATTAGCATATATATGCAGTACTTATATTATGTTTTGACCAACAAGAGGAAATTGAAGAATTCCCGATTAAATAGATCATAGCCTATGACTTATCAGTTCAGGATAATAAACGAAATAATTCTCACCCGAACAACCATTTCTTGGAAATCCTTTAATAGCCGCGGCGCTAAAAATGCGATCTATAAATTATAAACACATCAAAATGTCCCGCGTGGGTATTACAAATTAGCATCCGACACCTTTTAAAGGATTAGCAGGCTTATCCCAGAATTTTAAAATTAAATTATTATACAAACCAATTCATGCGAAAAGGATAATGTGTCTCAACAAATACAATGCGACTTGCCGAAAAAATCTCCATTTAAAAATACTGTGAACGGAAAAGTGTCTGACTTAATCTGGGAAAATATTCGAAAAATCTGTGCCCGCAATGGGTCCATTGTTGTTGAAATATATCTATTTCCGGTTTTTTTCATTCATCCATAGATAACGAGGCCTAAATCATTTTGAATGTTAATAAAATATAGCATAATATAATTCCATAATTGGTCATAGTGGAGACAGTTCAAAACACTGATTCTTAAATTGATTTATGGAGTTCTATTCGAAGAAATGGATGCCTAACATTACTTTCCACTTATCTGATTCTAAAAAAGGGTGGTACTAACACCGCTCCCAATGCGGAGCATATAGCCTCCTGATGGAGGTATCTCAACAGAAGTTTTTCTACGAGAACAGTTTGTTAAAAATATAAGAATAGGGCTAGGATAGGACTAGTAGTTACCTAATTGCTCTCGCTATGCCGAGTTGCTTGAGGATCGAAAATGGTGGGAGGGATATTACAAATACCCATGCCTCCGAACAGAGTCGAAAAAATGCTGTTCGTACTGGGATTAGAACCCGTGAGGTATGCCACCGAAGCCCACAACGCTAACCGTTGCGCCACAGGGTCCAAACATCTACTGCCTTAAAAAAAGGTTAAGCAAATGGCTAATAACCAGCTCTCGTATAATCACAGAAATTGAAGAAAACTTTTAGTTCAGATAAGCTTAATTTAAAGCAGTACCTCTGCAGCGGCCGAACATGTTTTGTACTCAGGGTGGTCGCAGATTATGTTTTTCAGGTTTAGTGGGTCGTTGTATGAGGAAGTTTGGGAAGCACTGATTTAGAGTATATATTATCATTTTCATTGGAGGCGAGCATGGTTAGTTAAGATATATTCCTAAATGTATAAACTATGTACATATTATATATCACTTTTAAGGTGTTCACTGTCAATACTTGGTGGAATGGCTTATAATAAAAATAATAAAAGATTTTTAGTACGTTTTCCACATAATTTTTTTATTTGATCAGGACCAGTTTCGCTTATCGCGAGCATTATCAACTGATAAGAAAAATATATAAACAGTGCTATTTATACAAGTTAAATTGAAATAGAAGGTGATGAGCGAAAGCGGTCCTGATCAAATAAAAAAAAAAAATGTGGAAAAAGTACTAAAAATCTTTTATTATTTTTATTATGTAAATTTAATCTTTTTGCATAGTTTTGAAATTACTCGGTCAAATGTAATAAAACCTATCTTTTATTTAATATTTTTACGCTGTTTTTTTTTTGCACGGCTGTTTTACTAGGAACGTATTTTTCGTGTAAAAAGAGGATTGAGTGTAATATTTCAAATAAACTTTTATCACTCGGCGAATTTTTCATTATGTATCTATAGAAATTTTTAATACAAAGAAACTGCGCGATATTCATGAATGAAAAGAAAAATATAAACACTAACACATGCAAAGACAACTATGAATAATATATGTATATATGTATAATAAAATGGCATGTGATTGATAAATAAACATAACATAATAAAAAAAATATGTAGGTAGATTCGCTTTTGACACGAGAGACAATATATAGACACAGTGGCGTACGTTTTGATTAAATTAACGTTGAGTAAAATAATTAATCACGTACGGAGTAAATAATGCAAAAATACTTTGTTTTTTAAATTGATTGTTATCTAGTCAAATTTATAGGCGTATGATACTAAATGGTTTAAGTAAAATAAAATTGAGAACGTATTTCATTCTACACCAAGGGTGGCCAACCCGCGGCCCGCTGGGTGTCTACTTGTGGCCCGCGGAGCATATGCACACCAAAAGAACATTCCAACGTGCGTAGTTCGTATCATATCTCATATATGGAAGTATCTCAGTACATTGATTCAACTATCGTGAAAACTTTTTGCTGCACTTACAACGCCATTCTCTGTAGACGTGAATTTATTGCCAGGAATTGCCAGGAAATGAAACATTGTGAAATGTGTTGTGATGAACAGTTATAGGAAAAAATCAATCAGATTAGTTTGGAAGAGTTTTACAAAATATATATGGACAAGGAGAAATATCCTGCATTTTAAAAACATGCTCTATCGATGATCTCGCTATTTTTCGTTATCAACGATGCACTTAGTTCTAACAAACAAAATCAGACGTCTCACTAAAATTTATGATATTTTTTATTATTTTTTTGTATTGCCTAACTCTAATCTAATAAATAAGTTTGATTATCATTTTTGTTATATCTTCTTAAAAAATATATATTTTTTGTTTGTTTTGAATAATAAAAGAAATTTAAGAAAAAAAAAAAAACGGCCCGGCAGGAAATCTCATTTCTAAAATTTGGCCCGACTGTTGAAAAGGTTGGCCACCCATGTTCTACACGATTTTCAAATGTAATAAATTGCTATGGTAAATGTGATAAAACGAATTTTCGTTATTTTAAATTAAAAAATATTTAAAAGGAACCTAACTATCTGTAAAACCAAAAACATTGCTTTTTTAACGTTATTATAATAGAGTGATTTCAATATCTTTAAAATATTTTACTCTCTCTCTCTCTCTCTCTGAATTCGCCTAAGTAAAAACATCCGACTCCACGATTCCCGACTCCATAGTCCTGATAAATACCACAGCTGTGGAGTTGAAGTCAGTGTCCGTTCTTTATTTAAAGGCGGAGTCAGATTCAATTTTTTAACACCACCCCACAGCCCTGATAAATACTGATTTGAGCCACTGAAAATCACTCACTTCTCGCATGTCTCTTCAATAGCGGGCTATACACACAGGGTCTTTCACATGCGATTAACTGGTTGCGTATGCTTTAAAACCAAAAAGGTGTGTAAGACGCGTGTGTATGTTGGTTTACCACCATCACCCGTTGTGTATATGCAGCCAACGTTTAATGGCCGCCTACCACAACGCTATCGACAGGAAAAAATGAGTCTACCCCTCACATTCATGGCCCGAGCAGAATTGCACGGGACTGATCGTGTGTAAGAGGTTACTTTTTTAATGCAATTATTTAATCAAAATATATGTATATATTAAATTTATTTTCATTATAAGAAAAAAAATTCGAGGGCCGACAAAAGAGGCCGCGGGTTATGCATTTCTGGTGTAGAAGAACACTTTGGAATAAATACCACATATTTGCAAAAGATATTAGTTAGCCATTTGCTACATTACAGGGGCGATATTTGAATTGTCAAAACCATGATGTGATTTTTTGCTGTCTCCTTTTTGGACACCTCTGGTTAATTGGGTGTATGTGTCATCCCAATCTCTCTCCACCTTTAACCTGCCTACCCCGGGTATATTGAAATATGTATCGATTACTATTCGACAGACTGCGGGGGTCACTATCTTCTTGTGATATTCTTGAGACTTTGATTCTCAAGAACGCCACTCGCAGAATATGCTCGTGATGTTTGGGCGTAGGCGGGCTTTTGTCTTACCGAGTCTTTCTTGTCTTCTCGTCCGCCCACCTCTTGAACTTTCCAAGTATTGGGAGCACACCTCGCAGGGCACCGGGGACATATTGCAGCTCGTGCGAGACTGGTTGGCGACTTATCGATAGTCATTATGTCACCACTACTACGACAAATGTGCCGCCAATGTTCTTTTCTCATTGCGACAATGTACATCGTCCAGATCATTAGTCAGACACCTCCAAATAACCTGTTTTGAAATAATGTGAAAACCAATACTCGTCACCACAAGCTTTATCAAAGGATATTTACTGGAATTAACGTCGGGTACAGTAGTAGGAAATAATGAAATATTCGAGCAATGACCCAGACAAAACCAATATTTTGCTTAATTCCTTAGAAGTTTATCGACTTTGACATTACCCCTCACATTCATGGCCCGAGTAGAACTGCACGAGACTGATTTTGAACCATACACTAGTGTGATTGAAAAAATGTATTTTGATAAAGTGATATTTTACACTATTGATTTGTTTGTTCACGGGTTTGTGAAATTTAAAAAAAAAACAATTAAAAATTAAGTTTCGTAAAATTGGACCATGTTATTCCATCTTACTTATAATGCAATCAATATTTGAGAATCTCAATTTCAAAACCCGCATAAATACCATTTTTGATTTTTTTCAAATTTTGATGCCAACTTGTTCTCTATTTAAATTCTCTACACAATTAATAAATTTCCGATTTCAAAACCTCTCTATATACAGAGAAAACGCATTTTAAAAAACGTGTTTACTCTCAAAACGTACTGAAATCCAAAAACCCTTATGCAGTTTTTTGCACTTTGTCAATATTTTTTTATGTTTTGAAACTAAGGCGCTCATTTATGTGTTTTACATTCAAAATACCGCGCAAAAAAAAAAAACACCGAATCTTTTGAAAACAAAAAGTAAAAATTGTCACCATGATATTCATCCAACGCAGCGTTTCAGATTCGCAAAAAATCGTCTACTGTGTAAAAAATCTTTTTTGTGCATCCTTGTGCAGATTGTTAGGCCAAATTCCACAGATTTTATCCCCGAACGACACGTTCTCGAGGGGTTTTAAGGAGACAAATAACAAAAGCCCCGATGACGCGTCCGTACGCCTCCCTGCATAATGTCGGCTTATTAAGCCTTTATTGCAGCCGGTAATATAATATTTTAATATAACAGTTTTAAAATAAACGCATACCATTTAAAACAATACAAAATTGAAACTTTTTTCCAAGAAGGATGATTTTCATGATGACTTAACTTATCACTCAAAATTATGAAGGTTTCTCTACTATTGCCATTTTTTCATTTGACATAATATGACATGGTCGCATAGAATGTTAATGTTTTTATAAATATACCTATAAATCAATTTTATTTACACCAGGGTTGCAGCATTTATGTATTTTTTTGTATCGCTCGAATGTTTTTTCTCAAAATTAAAATATAATACATATTAGCTCTGTTCTTCTGCGTACTTCTGACGGTTTGTTGACGGCTTGCAAACTGTCTAATTATAATCTAAAAGCTTTCAATTCGATTCTTACTCGAAAACAGTTTCCAAACCGTCAGCAAACCGTCAGAAGTACGCAGAAGAACAGAGTTATTGTTTCCAAGTTAATCGTTGAATTTAAGCTTGTGAGCAAGCTTTTTCGTTAAAATTAACAAGTACGAAGATCACATTAACTTTTGAATTACATATAAATAAAACATGTATACCTAAATATTTCAAAATAAAATATTTTTATAAACGAGAACATTTAATGCTGTTTTTGCACGATTTATTTTTCACACGATTTCGAAATGTTTTTTTACAACGCCAGATACATTGAACATATTATTCGCGTAAAAGAGGATGTGTGTACTTTAAATATTATTTTTTTCTGCTGCCTGAACCCATTATATTTTTTTTAGAAGAATATGGTTGTTTTTTTTCTTCTTTTTTTATATTTTATTGAAGCTTAATTACATTTATAAATATGTATATGTACATACATATATAACATTAAAATAATTTAAAAAACTTATAATAACCAATTTAACTTTATATTTATAAGTAAAGTTGTGAATAGTTTTCTTTTAAATTTTCGGGACAATTTAGCACTCATCCGGGGACAGCGATTCCAATTCCGGGACAATCCCGGCCAATTCAAGACGGTTGGCAACGTTAGTTTTCCATGACAATTGTACTAAAAATGTCACTTTGAAATATCAATTAAATAACCTCAAAACTTCAGAAGATATGAATCAAATCAAATATTACCTCAAACCCTTCATTAGCAAGCATAGCAACAGAAGTATATTTGCTTAAATCATTTTTTTTTGGTTTTTGTTATAATCACACTTTTGTAATTAATGGATTAGTATTTAGTAAGAAGTAAAATTTTCGAAACATGAATTTATTAAGACACTTTTTATCAATGCGCGAAAGTGTGCTATTTTAGGCAATTGCGTTATGGCTTGTCACTCTGATAAATAATAATCATAATCATTTTTGCAAATTAACAAAGCTTGTTAATATTTATTATGCAGTCGGGATGATTTATTACAGACGAACAGAATTATCGAGGGGGCGTGTCCCGTGAGTAAAAATGCTTTGACCTTTTATCACACTCGCTCAAAAGCAGATAACCTCTTTTAGTCACCGCAATACTCTGAGTTAATTTAGGGTAATCTATTTTCAATGCAGAATTATAAAGTTGTCTTAATTTACTTGTTACACATTTGAAAACTTTTCTTTTCGAATACAGTAGTTGTATTTAGGAAGGATAGTGGGCTAGTGGTAAGTTAGCCGCTTTCGCTATTCCCTTTGTTTGAGATCGGTTGGGTGAGATCACAAACATGCCTTCGAAAAAATCAATTGAACTTTTCTTACTGCAGCGATTTCCAAACTGGTAGACGTGAACCAATGCAAAGAGATGTGTGAACAGCTTAAAATATTTATTTATCCTTTCAATCATGTCTTTATATGAAATAAAGGATGGATAGGCGTAGTAACTGCTTTACAAATGACAAATAATTATACGTTATTTGAGATTTTTGTTGAAAACTTGAAATATTGTAAATTTTAATATAAAATGTATGTTATTTCTTATATTTTGTATATTTATAACTGTCTAAATTAGCATGTATGAAATGAAGAACGGATTATTATTTTTTAAAGATTTTTCCGGACATGAATTATCCGTACAAGAAAACTTCGTACAAAGATTCTTTTAAACAAAATTATTCCGTACATAAATTAGAAAACTCCGGACACAGAATATTTCGAAGATTTAAAAAAATGTTGTACTACAATTGTTGTTTCGTTTTAATGTATAATATAAAGTGTGCTAAATATTTTTCAGGTTGCGAATCAGTAAAAAAATAAATTAGCCCTCGAGAGGAGAAGTGAGCCAAGTAGTCAAATTAAAAAAAATATTGAACTTTAAAATACATTCACGATTTTACTTAGTGTTTTGGTGGATTGCACATTTTTATTTTAAGGAGATAAAACTATTGCAGTGTTTATTTATTGAGCTCAATTTCACTTTTTCGATATTTTAAGACACGCAGTATATAATAACAATTATTTTTTTCCTAAAACATCACTTGGCTCACTTCACATCTCATGTGATCATAATGAGATGTATAAAAGTATTCAAACGTACGGAATATTCTATGTAGTTTTTTTTAATGTACGAAAGACTCTTTTTATGTAAGAATTGATGTTTTCCTGTACTAAGAATTCTTGTACGGAGTATTCTGTACGGAGAATTCGTGTTCGGAAGAATCTTGCACGGAAGAATCACAGAAGCGTATATAATAACTCAATTGTCATGCATGAATTGAATTTAAATAAATCCTTTATGTGCACATGTGATGCGGAAAAAATGTTTAAAACACCTTCGCAATCTTGATGCAAAAAAATCTGCTCGTTTTGGTATGTATTCGAATTAATAAATATCCCTGTTAACAATGGTGGAGTTCCAAATTCAAATAAGGCCAAAAAGACAGGATTGATTTGCTGTGTGAAAATGTTGTAGCGTACCCCAAAATTTTTGGCCGTTTTAAATTTTAATGAATGAAAATTCCGATTTCAAAATCTCAACATTTCTCGATGTCAACTTGAGGAATCCAAATTTACCAGTAATAAATTTATTACAGGTAAATTCTAGTCCATGTATTTAAATTAACTTACTAATCAATATATACATTAATTAACAGTTTAAGTTGAAGCTTACATTTAAAAAAATCACATTCACTTTGGCTAGTCAATGTATGAATACACTAGAAAGTGTATAAGATTACTAACGAGTGTTAGACATTACTCCTAAAGTTACAGCACTAGTCGAAGGAGAAATTAAGGCTTAGGTTAGGTTTAACTAGTTGAATAGAAAGAGAGCGAGAATGACAACAAGACGTTGATATTTTTGAGGTAATGTAAAATTTCAGATAACAGTAAAGCACTAAAACTGAGTGATTGCATGCGCGCAGCAGTGAAGACTGGCTGGCAACACTGTGAATGCACTTGTGAATATTTTTTAATTTCTGAATAATTTAAACTCGCAAGTGTGTCAATGCACACATTGACTAATACAATTGTTAATAGTATACTATAACTGAGACAATTCTTAACAGATTTAACATGTTTCAATTAATAGCGAAATACTTATTGTTGAATTAATTTTTGTTTACCGTGACTTTTCTGTTCATTAATCATTCGATTTTGCTTTACTTTTCATGTCGAAATACCAGTAGCTTTGTTTTCAAAACTGGGATTTCTAGTATTAAATACCTGGACCCCGGTTTCGGTGACACCGGTATTGCAACCGCTTATGCCAGATAATAAAACTTAAAAAGCATACTTATAGTTTTGTCAACTTTTCATTTTTATTCCGAATATGAAGGTTATATAGATCGAGAATTCAAGATCAGTTAGCTGCCTTACCAGAATATATTTGGCTGCACTTTAAACTCCAACGTTTTGATCCAAGATGAAAATTTCTTACGAAATATATTATTATAAAAGAAAGGATATTCATATTGCGACTTCGTAATTTTTGCAATCCACCTTCAATTCATAGTATTTTTTGAAACCCTCTTAACAACTTTTAGCTGAAATTTTTTATCGAGAATTCTATTACTGGCACTTTTAAACCATGACCAATAAATTTCAAGCAGTTTTCGCAAAACAAGAAAATTATCATTTGTTTTTCCAGCCATGATTAATATTTTCGAAAAACTTATTATAATTATTTTAATTAATTTCTAAACTATCTTGTGTAGATATCTAACATTTCAGATAGAAAATTTTGACACGTATTCGATAATAGCTGCACGTTTTTATATTAATTTATTTTTCATTTTTTTATTGTTTACTAGCCGGTACCCGGCAAGCGTTGCAATGCCACTCAAACAAAGAAAGAAAGTGTTTGTGTTTTAATTGTGTTTATTGAAGTGCATGTTTTCCTTTTCTTGCCTGTTTGACGTTTGACGTTTGATGCCGATTGTCTATGGTACGACACACGCGCCACTTACTGTAAGTTAATTGTACAATAAATTTCGCGCAAGTGCAAGCATACGTTGTCAAAATGAACCGTATGGCAGACATACAAACATTGATTTTTATATATAAGACCTACTGTAATCTAATTTTACTATAACCTTCCCGGAAGTGCAAACAAAAAGTTTTTCAAAGTTTTATTGCAATCGGATGAGCGGAGTGGTAACGCATAAAGTACGAACAAACACACATTCATTTTTATATATTAGATTTACGCATACGGAAGTTTTTAATTATAGCTGGGCGAAACAAAAATATTTATAAATTTTCTGATTATATTTAAATATTTTTTCTGGTAAACATGACGCGAGTTTATTAATAATTATTTAGACAACAATCATTGTATTAAATTAAAACAAAAATATTATGTTCGTATCAAGGATTTTCACGAAAAAAATAATGATTTAAATCTGAAATAAAAATATGTTTTGTAAACTTTTTGACTGCTTCCTTGTGTGATTAAAAAATATGTATTATATTTAAAACATCAATCCAGTGCATGCTAAAATTGTTGATATAACATAAGATTTAATGATTTAAACAAGACAATGTTATCAGTTGTTTTGAATACATGTCTTAGAAACATTTCTTGTTATTATCATACAACTATTTTTGAAAAATAAACATAAGCATTTAAAATCGGAAGGAAGTGACGAATCGTTAGGTTGCATAATTGTTATAAGAACTTGTTATGTTAATAATGCTTAATTAATTATGTTGTCTTATAATTAAAAAAAATAACTCTTTAAACTGCGGGGCTCAAATGGGAACGATATATGTATCCATTTAAAAATTCTTTTGCAAAGTAGTTGTTAAAATTTCAGATTAACGCTATGTGCCACGATGATAAAGTTAGGCAAAATAGCAAGACTTGAAAAAGAGCCAATTACATAGAAATATTGAGTCCCTGAAAAGCGAAATGAGCCAAGTGGTATTTTAGATGTGTTTTAATATTCTACGTGTCTTAAAGTATCGTAAATATAAAATGGTCTTAGATAATTAACACTGAAATAATGCCATCTCCCTAAAATTATAATATGTAATCCACCAAAACACCAAGTAAAGACGTGATTGTACTTCAATGGAAAAGCTTTACTATTTTACTACTTGGCTCACTTCACTTCACTAGGGATAATATCAACCCATAATCGGTAAAAGATCTTAAGCGACACATTTAGGTAAATTACGTTTTAAGCCAATAATTGTTCAATATCGCCATAGGCGTCAGTGACAACATTTTTAGAATTTTATCTCATTCGCCCGATATTTTTTTGAGCCTGTGCATTTTAGCGTTTTGACTTGTTATTATTTGTTCCACGTGGACCCCGGTTGAGAAACGCTGATCCAGAAAACTGAAAGTAGTCAGTATAACAGCAGGATAAGCATTGACCAGATATTACTATTAACTAACCGTATTTAAGGAATTCATTTATCGAACTTAGTAAGGATGTAATTTAAAAAAAACCTTTCAATTTAATTCCTTACAATTTTTTGTCTATTATGGGTTGATATTGTCTCAAACAACAAAGTGATCTCAAGAGAAATTAATTATGATAAATTTGAACGCTTTAATAATCGCTTAGTAGCAGAGGTTGCTATAATATATGTATTTAAATATAATATTTAAAATGTGGGATATTGTATGCTATTCAAAAATTTATCTATTGAAATCACGTCATATTGTTAAAGGGTTGACGATCAAAGGCATTCCGATGTTGGATGGCGCTTAGGCTTATAAATATTCAAAATGTCATTCATTGGTGATCCTTTTGGCCGCCCACGCCAATCAAAATACCCTTCCTATAGCCAACAGTGGCGGTGCATGATATCAATTAAAAATAATGCAAACATATATTCGATTGTAGATTTTATTTTAAAATTTGTTGATACTTAAATAGCATTCAGAAATCGAATAACTACATAAAAGATTCAAATTTATTTTAAAAAAAATAAGTTAATTATAAAATCAAATGGTCAACATCGTTGTAATATTAGTTGCATTTGAGTCTTCGGGTTCGAATCCTAATAAGAACACATATTTCATCGGCTAATCGATTTCTATTCGAAGGCACGGGGCAACAAGCAATTCTCATAGAAAAACACATGTTGATATAAGCCCCATTGTGAGTTAATATAATCTTCATAAGGTTCGACAATTGACGGCCCCCTTTCAATGGTTAATTAATTTATGAAAATCACGAATATCATAATATATATTTTAACGACGGTATATTATATAAAATACCGTATATATACTCCTAAGGGAGTTTTTC
The DNA here is from genome assembly GCA_031772345.1 of Himalopsyche anomala. Classification (NCBI taxonomy): domain Eukaryota; kingdom Metazoa; phylum Arthropoda; class Insecta; order Trichoptera; family Rhyacophilidae; genus Himalopsyche; species Himalopsyche anomala. The sequence continues at coordinate 19,031,760 of CM062835.1, forward strand.
TCAACTGTAGTTTTTCTACGAGAACTGGTTGTTTGAACTCATTTGATGATCCTCGATCTGTTTCCATAGAGGGAAAGAATAGAAGTATAAGGCTGGTACAGGACTAGTGGTTAGCTAATCACTCATGCTACGCCTCATTTTATGATAGGATGGGTGGGGGGAGGAATTCAAAACATCACAAATATCCATGCCTTTTTACGAAAACTCACGAATTGATTGAAAAATAAATTAATACAATTTTTCGTACAGGAATTCGATCACGTGACTTCGTAATCAAAACCAACGACGTTGACCACTTGACTACGTTAGCGGTATACATATACAGTTAATCCAGCGGTGGGCTGCCAATACGTTAACAAGGGGCTCGCTTAATCTCAAAGCAATTCTCGGTGTTCTGGGGAGGAGTGCATTTTTATATCACTCCTATGCAATTATATGTAATACTTAAAAAAGCAATCGATTATTACTTAATACACTTGTAATAGGTAACAATATGCAATTTTGCGTCAATCTAAATGGCTAAAAATGTACTACTGTGTATACTGACGCTGTCTTAAATAATATATAAATACGAAATTGGAGTTATATACTTATTTGATCTGAGAATATTGTTCTATATCTTTTAAATTAACAAGGGGCTCGCCGGCCTTAGTCAATTTTAACAAGGGGCTCGCGCGAGCCCCTCCGAAGCCCTGAGTTAATCCAATAGTAATTTGCCCAGATTTTCTAAGACAAATATGATTCCATCGTTACAATGATTAAATACAGCAAATAAGAGTGCGCCAATGCTAGTGTGTCTCAAAGGATTAATTAAATAGATCCTTTTACAGGACCATACAAGCCGCTGGAGCCACAAAAAAGGTGTTTTACCTGAACATGCGGTCCGATCGTTTTGTCACCTATCTTGTCCTTATCTAAATCTTCTGTGAAAACACAAACCGCGTCGTTATTATTTCCCTCCGCTTTTTTGGATTTGGAACGCGAGCGTTGGGGATTGTTCTCCTTTTTCTTTATTACATTTATTTTTGTATATATAACGCGAGACTTTAGGATCGTTATTTTTTAAATCGATCCGAATAGGTACATGTAGTTGTTTTTATGAGAGATGCCTTTCATATATATTTTTATATTGTAAATTATGTCACCTAATCGATAGATTACTTAATTGATTTTAAGCGCATGTCGGTTGTATTGTTGTCGGCATGGGTGTTTGTGATGTCATAAAATTCCTCCTGCCATTCCAATCTTAAAATAACGGCGAAGCGAGGGCGATTAAATAACTACCAGTCCTGTCTTATCACTCTTTTCCCAATCCTTTTATCTCTACTCTATTCGAAAAGTGGTTGAGCAACTGAGTAACAATCAGTTCTCGTACAAAAAATCTGTACAACACCCTCCGTTTGGAAGCCAAATGCTTCATATTGAAAGCGGACATGGATTAAAAAAATACAAGTTTAAAAAAGTGTAAATTACAATATTTATGAAAAAGTGAATTTTTTCCAGTATTCTCTTATATACCATATATATTGAGTTATGTTAAGAAAATCAGTGCTGTGGAGTCGCGTGAAAAAAAGAGGACTCCGACTCTAGCTTTAAAATAATTGGTAATCAATGAAATAAGCTACTAATTTGGATTCATACCAAATAGGCTCAAGGCATATCTTATGTGTCATACATAACATATTTCGATGAATCCGTAGTCTACGTCTAATGGTATGCGCACTATTGATGGCGGGCGGAAAAGGGAGCTTCTATCGGAATTCGTTATAAAAAATAAGTTTTATTGTTAATTTAAATTAAGTGATTGTTAACAAATACCTGCGGTGTATTTACTGATGATATGTTTGTGGTTTGGAGGTTTGAGAAAAATAAAAACACAAATTAAATTATATGTGAGCCTAAATGTATGTGGGCGTTGGTGACTCTTAATTTTTTTGGTGAATTCGATGACCATAGACAACTTTTTGCTAATTTTTTTTTTTTTTTAAATGAGAATGTTCGCAATTAATTACCGGATTAGTGGCTGCGTATAAATGTTGACTTCAACCGCAAAAAAATGACACCGAATTTTATTTATGTAAAACTATTTTGTCTCATTTAAAATAATAATAAACTATTTTAACAAATGAATTCTTTGTGAATTATTTAATTCAGTATTTCGCAAATGGGGGTTCGCAGGTTCTGTCAAGGGGTCCGCAAGTAGCTTCGTCTAATCATACACTTATGTCAACATTATCAAAATTTTTTTTTTAAAACATATATATTTTTGATGATTTAAAAACTATTATATCGCAACTGTTACCAAGCCCAAACATATTTCCGCGGAAAAAACCAAATTCTTAATTTTGTATGAGATTCACACCCCTAATTACACTACCCCCAATTATAGACACGGATAAAAAAATGGATACCATTTATCGAGCCCCTTGTTAAGATATTGGCAGCCCACCGCTGGTTTTATTTATTAATTGATCTATGTTGAATACAACCAATGTATTCATTTATTTTTTATGTAACATACTTTTTTATTAAAACATGAATTTTGCACCCCTTAACAAATTATGAGAGTTATGCCAAGAGGTTTTGAATAAGCTTAATAATTAATGTAAAATGCATTCATTTGTATTGGCGACGCTCGGTAATTCTGTATTCAAATATCAAGGAAGAAGATGCACTGCAGATGCATTAAGTAAACAAATTTCTCGGCATGCAAGCGCCTCAGTTGCATACATATTAATAATTATCTACGAGTGCTGATGATAAGAGCTGATTGCTCCGTCATCATGTATGTAATGGATACATCATTTTATGTAATTAAGAAAATAATTTTCTTACAATACAAACTTAATTAACTTCTATGATGAAAACTTCACACTTTTTCCCAGCTGAAATTATTTTTCACTTTCAGGGTGTTCACTGTCAATATTTGGTGGAAAGGCATTATATTAATAAAAACACAATATTCCTTTGTACTTCATTCCACTTTATTTAACAGGTCAGGACCGGTTTCCCTCATTGCGAGCATTGTCAACTGATAAGAAATATAATTTAACAATGCTATTTATACAAAAATGAAAAGTTGTAAACAACAATTGGCATTGAAAAGAAGTCACCAATTACATTAAAAGTGATTCTAAAATAACACAAAATTAAAATGTTTAACACATCTAACATATAATTAAAAAGTCATCCCAGATTAATAAATTTAGAGTGGTGATTGAAAGTAATTACAAACATAATTAACAATGCTGTAAGGTACATTTTTATTTGTATTGTGTTGAGTATGTTACATTATAAAACGAATTATTAAGCACCTTTTGGTGTTGTCGGCAGGGCGTAAAAAATACGACTCCGACTTCAAAGAATTTTTAAAAAAGTTTCATTTTAACTTATATATATGTATTCAATCAGATCATCTATAGTCAGCCAAGCATGCAATGTCAACACTATGGAATATTGTGGTTTGGAAACACACCAATAATATATATTTTTTAATGTTTCGTTTTTAATGTTCGTGTCGTTCATTTTTTGCGATTCCGACTCCGACCCCACAGCCCTGGTTGCTGCGTGTTAAAATACGCACTGTATACAATGATAAGAGGTTTTTCGCTGCTTCTGTCAAACCATCAAAATATCCCTATATTTTTTATATGATATTTTTAACTTATGTTTGAAAATTAGGGGTGTATTTTATATTATCCATTGTCTGTGATGTTTTAATACCCTTCAGGTATTCTTCTATTTGATCCTGCTAATGGGCTATTGAAAGACTATTCATTTATTCATTCTATCTTTATTCCCATATCTTCTCCGAAGAGAACCAAGAGAATCGGTGATTTGCAGTCTGATAAGGTAAAACTAATTTCTGTTAATATTACTACAATGGTAGCAGGGGCACCCTGATATTAGTGCACCGAAATTTCCGCGCTGACGTTAGCGCGCGCAGTGCTACCAACAATAGCGCGCAAAATAGGATTATGTTGTGTTGTGGATTGCTCATTTAAAGAAATGTACTTTAATAAAATAACATCTTATTAACTAACAGCTCAACGACCGCGGACGCGTATTTGAGTCTTTGAAAAACAAAGGTTGCCGGCCGGCGGACTCATATATGCGTATAGGCGAAGTATCTGGAAGCTAAGAAAATTAAATTTGGTTAAGATATCTCAATTGGTTCACAAATTATAGTGAATTTAGTAAAATTACAATTTTTCGCAAAATTGCCCGGCCGCCAGGTGAAATTCTATAAAAAAAGTGCGGTCATTAAGCTGTTAAAAAATATTTTTTATTTTTACAAACGTATCAAATAAAATTTTATCGATTGTTTTTTTACGGTTATTTTTTCGTGTACTTTTTTTAAATATTGAAAATATTTTTTTTATTTAAATTTTACAAAAATCTGGTATTTCGCACTAAAGTCGATGCGCTTATGTCCCGTGCGCTAATGTCGTCGTCCAGATAGCGGGCGTGGTTTATAAAAATGTGTATAAATTGCTGTAGCATTCATGCTTCTTCAGTTATGGTAACTTGACAAGTATACATTTAGATGTTATTCATATTATGACCATGTCATGTAAAAATGCATGCCTGTCCGATGCAAATTTAATAGTGTTTACAGTGCTGTATTAAGGAGTGGGCGAAGCAGCTAAATTACCTGAAATCACCATAAATACCTGGTGCAGCCTACGAACGTGCGAGGATCCAACAAGAAATATAGCAAACTTTTCAAAATACTTTGAACAATAACATCATCATCTTTTGAAAAACGTATTTTGTTCTCGATTTCGAATTAATATGGTAAAAATAATTAATATAATGGAACATTTCATTCATTTATTTATATAACTTTTATTTTTTACACAGTTTTTTGCACGTCGGTTTAACATGGAATGCAGTGGCGGCCGGTCAATGTGGTATTGGATCAAAGCACCCCTTGTTGGGGCGGTTATATTTCATGAAATAATATTCAAACATTACATTTATATCATTCACTCATTTTAAATTATTGTCTACATATTTATTTTATTATGGACAATTTTTAATATTTATTATAGACAATATAAGTATATGAAGAATTTGAATAGAATTTTGAATATTATTTCATGAAATATAACCGCCCCTGCATATACAAGGGGTATATTGATCCAATGCCACATTGAACGGCCGCCACTAATGGAACGTATCCCTTGTGTAAAAAAAGATTGAGTGTACCTTAAATTATTTTTTTCCTTGCGGCCCGAACCCATCTCTTTTTTTTTGCGGCCCGCAAGAAGAAAAAGGTTGTGCATGTCTGACTTAGTTTGATTGACACTTAACAGTCCATTTATGCGTTATACCTGACAACTAGACAGGTTCGCTTATCTACTCAGGGGGCGTTGTATACAAAAGTAAGAGGGATGCTGGAAGCTTATTATTTGTCCGTAAATATAGCGTATACCCACGTCAAATTGATGCCGCGCATCCGTTTGACATTAGTATACAAATTGCATAATAATCATTGATAAAACAGCGGACTAGACTTATTATCTTACATGGGTTTTTTGTAATTGATAACGAGAGTCTATGAAAAGTTTGAGCTTCGGGGATAATAGAAATTTGGGGAATATAGACATTAATGCTGGCCATTCACATGAAAACAAATGATCATGAACATCTACGCCATGTCTCGGGAACAATGTCCTAGAACATTTTCTTGAACACACGAGGAGTCACAGAAATGTTACCCGTTGAGCAGCGGTGTGCTGCCAATATGTTAACAAGGGGCTCGCTTAATCTCGATGTAATTCTCAGTGTTCTAAGGAAAGAGTGAATTTTCTAATCGCTCCTATGCAATTATATACAATAGTTAAATAAGCAATCGATTGTTACTTAACACACTTATAATATGTAACATTATGCAATTTACCGTAAACTTATCAATGTAAATAGCTAAATAGATAGTATCGCAGATAATATATAAATTAGAAATTGCAGTTATATACTAATTTGATATGAGAATATTGTTTTCTCTTTTTAACAAGGGGCTCGCCGACCTTAGTAAAATTCAACAAAGGGCTCGAGCGATCCCCTCCGAGCCCCCTTTACCCCATCCCTGCCGTTGAGGTTATGTCGGTAAGTGTTGCGTAATATGGGGATAGTAAAGATTAGGTGAAGATATAAGATACAAATGAAAAATATTGTTACCTCTTTAGTTTGTCAGCCACTTTTGTATTATAATTGAACACTTGGCAATCGATAACAAAACTATTTATCACGTTTTCAATGATTCCATCCTTATAATGATATGCAACTACGACCTATGTAGAGATGTACCATTTTAACTTGACTGTGGCAGAACTCAGAACTAAAATTGACGCCCTAGGACGTGTTGACTATGGCAACGTTAATGATGCGATGGTGGCGCCCTCGCGGGCAGTCAAGTTACGCTGGTACATCTATAGTGTTGTATGCAATATGTATCGAGTCATTTACTGTCATTTGTAGACTTAGTGAAGAACGTGATTTGTATACTTTGATCTGTTTGTTTTGAATCGTTTTCAAATGCTAATTTTATTTATAGAATTTGCTTATATTAGCGTTAATAACTTGCATATGTACGGTTAACTAACTTACTTATTTAAGAATAAATTATAATAATAAATATTATGAATATTTTCCACGGCTTTTTCAAGAAGCACAATAATTTTCAATTCATATCGCGTATAATTGTGAGGTGTGTAAGATGATTAGCAGCACTTCACTGTTAATACATTACAGCTGTTTCATTGTTATTTATTAGTGGAAAGGCTATATTTATATTAAAAATAAAACCTTTTGTCCTTATTGCAGATATTTAATAAATAGCAGGACCAGTTTCGCTCATTACGAGCATTGTCAACTGATGAAAATAGTTAATTATATCAAACTGAGTTTGTGTAAATGTGTAATAATCAATTATTAGAAAACAAAATATAGCAAAGATTAGTGAACCAAATTTAACTATATGTGTAACACATAAACATCTAATTAACTTTTAATACGATTTTAGATGTATAATACGATCTTTAAATTTTAGAGAAAAATCACTCAATAACGGAGTTGGTTTTTCGTGGAAAAGCTTTGTAGATTATGCGTGGAAAATCAACATAATGGACTGTGAAAATCAGCAGACGGCCAAAATTCTATATTTCGACCATGAAAAAAACCTCACACGTTTTTGTAGTTTCTTGAATATTTATAGCTGAAGTTTATACAATATTTATACAAAGTATACACACTCGATCAACATCTCAATGAGTTCGATCGAATCCTCAATTCTATTAATGTGTCTATCTTAGATGTTTTTAAGTAGCAAAAAAAGAAAGTAAGAAAAACAAAAAAAAACCCAATAAAAAAAAGTGTCATTGATTTGCACGGCTTAAATGTTTAACAGCCGTTAAAAATTACAACAATAAAAAAAATATTTGAATATCAAAAACTGATATTATTAACCCTATATATGGCTATAGATAAGGCTACTAGACACATCCACCAGTGACTTTTGGCCACCACATTATTTTTATTTTATATAGCAAATGAAGAAAATGTTTTTTAAAAAAGGGTAACATTTGTAAACGAATCAGTAGCCATATAATATTGAGCATAAAATTCTGTTTGGGATTGATTCCTTTCTGGAACAACGTCTGTAGAGCGGCACATGTAGACAGATGAGAGCAAAAAAGATATTGACGCAAAAGCGAAGTAATAGCTTCTAGAAAAAGATTCAAAAGTAATAATGAACTAGCTTACTTTACATTTTTAACTATGAGTTTTATAATTAAAAAAAAATATTTACTTGAAATAATAACTAATATTCTTCCCAGATTGGTCCGTTTCCAAAAAAAGGTTTTTATATTTTTGTGTGTGGCAATACTACAAATAATCAAAATATAAAAAAAAACCTAATTTAGTAAAAATTAACTCACCACTCGAAGGGTTAATAATAAAACAATTGACTTTGTAGACGTTCACATAAAAAAATTGACAAATAATCACGCAAGTTCTCACAAAAATAAATAAATTATTATTCGTTTGGTTAATTAAAGAATGAAATAATTACAGTGTGTTATTTATTGCTGACTGTTCAAGAATACGTGTTTAGCTGATGCAGCTGTCAAAATATGTTGGTAAATAATTTCGCAATACCTATCATTCATATAATATAAAACAAAAATTGGCCAGAATGAAAAGTCTTTTTGTTGGAAAATGTACTGTTACGTTTGTTATTTCACATACAAACTGGCGGTGGACACAATTAGGGTATCCAATCCCGGGATTCCAGGATTGACATGGTCGCGATCCCGAGATTTCGGGATTGATTAATTTTCAATCCCGGGATCCCGGGATTGGGATTAGCTCACCAGAGGAATTTGAAATCATCGATTTGGTATACTTTCTCCCCGGATTGTCAATGAACCTCTTTTTTTTTTAGCTCACCGAGGAATTAGAAAATTCACAATTTGGCAATTTCGTGTCAATTTTCGGGATTTCCTTAAAACTTCTCAATCCAGAAATCTCGGGATCGCGACCATGTCAATCCTGGGATTTCGGGATCAGAAAATTGAACGGGATCCCGGGATTGAATGCCCTAGACACAATATCCAATTATGTATTATTGAATTATATTTGTGTAAAGTTATTTTATATTGTATTTCCTGTCCGGTAGCGTTCGTTATATTTGTGCGGTACTCATAGACTTAAACTTTCCTGTACGGAATTTTCCATAAGTTAATTGATTTTCGTATTTTACATGTTTGTTTTTAAATACGTGGATGTTAAATACGGGATTGGGATTAGTTCACCGAGTAATTGAAATCCTCGATTCCATATACTTTTTCCTCAGATTATCTGCAAACCTTGTTTTTTTTTAGCTCATCGACGAATTTGAAATCGCCGATTTGGTATACTTTTTCCCAGGATTGTCACAAAACCTCGTTTTTTTTTTGTTTAGCTCACCGAGGAATTTGAAATCGCCGATTTGATATACTTTTTCCCAGGATTGTCGCAAAACATCGTTTTTTTTTTTTGCTTTCCGAGGAATTTGATATCCACAATTTGCCAATTTCGTCTCACTTTTCGGGATGTACTCAAAATTTCTCAATCCCGAAATCCCGGATTAGAAAATTGAACGGGATCCCGGGATTGGATGCCCTAGTTGCCATCATCGTAATATAATATTAAAAAAAAAATGTTTGTTATTGGCAAAAAATTTTATCAAGTGCGATTTGATATCATCATCATTAATGAATTTTAATCATATTAAAAACAGTGTTTATACACAAAAGTATATTTTTCTTCTCCGTAGCATTACTGATATTCCTTCTAAAGCACTATGGTTTGTGAGTTTACAAAACGCCTAGGTAAGTTTTGTTTTTGCCGAGCATCTGTGTCTTTCTCAGGAAACTTTATAAGCATCGCTTCGTTTTGTTCGATATGTAGGGTATCGAAAATTATTCGGATACAGGTATCAACTGTTGTACATCGAAGACATAATTATGCGATTTACAATCGATCAAGGCTGTCCATGCCGTCAACTGCAACCTGCAACAGTGATGAGCAACCGTATTTTGCAGCGGAACAGAACAGGAAATTCAATAGCAGCACCGCCGACAACCACAAAACAATGTGGAAAAAGTGGTAGGTAGGTATGTGAGTATAAACTAATAAATTAGAAAAGGTTAAAAAAATATTTTCTATTTTAATAATTTTCGTTTTTTTTTACCATGTCTGCTCCGAATGTGGAGCATATAGACTTCTAATGGAGTTTATCTCAAGAGAAGTGTTTCTATAAGAACTGCTTGTTACTCAGTTGCTCAACCTCTCTTTTTCCAAAGAGATTAGGAATAGAAGGATAGGGTTCGGACAGGCTGGTTAGCTAATCTTAGCTCTCGATACGCCCCGTTCATAGGATAGGATTGGTGGGTGGGAGGGTAATTCAAGACATCACATACATCCATGCCTTTGAACAGAAATTCATAAATCGATTGAAAAATCAATTTATAAAACTGTCCGTATTGGGATTCGAACCCTTAACCTCCATAACCGAAGCCAACGACGTTGAGCACTCGACCACACAGGCTAGCAAATTTTCGTTTTTAAGGTAGGCAAATCTTTAAAACAATCTGGTGTTTCATTTCTACATAATATGCTGAAAATATATTAATTATAATTTTATGTGTTAAAGGATATATGTGTTTATTTTTAACTACCAATTCGGCCATAGTGATTTGACTGGTTTTCTTGGTCCGTATTCGTAAAGCTTATAATAATCTGTCTGATGATTTCTATTGAAGAGGCAAGTCACTCCTCACAATTTGTAACACAACAAGCTTAGTAACGAAGTTATCAAATTAAATTTTATATTTAAAAATGAATTACCCGCAGAGTTACAGTCGAATCCACCGAAAATAGTATTAGGTATATTCGTTACATTAAATCAATGTGACATTATAATTCAAACAGCTCTAATAAAAAAACTATTGAAGTATTGTTATTATTTATACAACTGCATAATGTCACGTAAATTGCTCGATAAGGATCCGAAAAAAGTGAACGAAGCTGCAGACAAGCTGGCGTCGCCTAGCAGGTTGTCTGGTTGTCTGGTTGACTCTTTCACAAGAAAATATTTATTCGTTGAATTCATTGCATTGATCTCTTTGTATGTGTTATGAGAGGCAAGATATTCCGATTATATTCTTTAAATACACAAGTTAAATGGATACATAAAAGATATGTTGGTAATTTATTGAAAAAAGTATTTTATTCAATACAGATAATAGCTAAGTATAAATGTGATATCACGGTTTTGAAAGATTTTTTTGTCGTTTTTTAAATAGCAAGGCAAAGCACAGGTTTATATAAAACAAATACAATTATCATATCTTGATATTTAAAAAAAAAAACTGATCACTGAATAAACACATTTGTATGGAATATTTGTTTTACATTTAAGATGAAACAAGGCAGCGGTGGGCTGCTAATATCTTAACAAGGGGCTCGGTAAATCTCAGTCATAATTTATTGATTTGGCATTTACTTGGTAGAACTCCTTTTTAATAGGGTAAAAATATCAAGTTATTTCAGTTCTACAGTTTTTTATATATGTTATACGTTGATAGCTATTTCGGCTTTCGCCATCGTCAGAACTATCTGAACTATGACTATGACTCATAATGTCTTAACACTATAGATAATACATCTTTGTATTAAAATTAAACAGAAATTGCAGTTAGGTGCTGATTTGATCTGAGACAACAAGGGGCTCGCCGGCCGCGCCAAATTTTAGCAAGGGGCTCGGGCGAGCCCCTCCGAGCCCCCTCCAACCCACCCCTGAAACAAGGTAGTTATTGTGACGACAGGTGGGTGGAAATTAAAAATCCCATCGATAATAATTATCGTTACACAAAAAAATCTATTATTTAGTATGTTTTATGGTCGTATAAAAGAAAAGGTATTGAAAAAACTATCTCAGAAAAGCAGTTGCAAGTATGTATTGAAGTTGGCACAATTAAAAAAATACTTAAATTAAGTCCATGTTCTTAATTAAAATCTCCCAACATTTAATTAGACTACAATATTATGATAATTTAAATTCAGTTATTTTCAGTTTTTTCTTACATTCATGTATGTACCTTCATCTTTTTGTCTTGAAGAAAAATGGTATTGAGTTACGCTTAAATGTGCTTACACGAAAGTAATAGTAAATACTAAGCATGTTATTTGGGAAATAAAATTAATTGGTCGAGCTGCATTCTAGATACAAAAGAAAATATTTTTTTCTTAAATTTAAAAGTGTGTGTTTTAGACGAGAGATGTGTGTTTTAGATAATAATGTATATCGTCAATTTACTGGCAGAAGTTGGTAAGTAACAAATAAATAATTCTGAGTAAAGAACAAAAGAAAATATGAGCATTTAAGATATTTTAATTCAGATGGGTGCTGGGTTAAAATCTTTAGCTAAGTTAATATAAGTTTAAACATAGTTTTGAAGAGGGCTGATCAAACATCAATTATATATGAAATAATATTTTTTGAAATAAAATACTTTGATATTATTTCAATTTATTCTTTATTAACATACTTGCCAGTTAAATTAATATTTAAATGTTCATAAGGCCTGGGCATGGTACAGCAGTGATAAAAAATATGGAAATGTACCAAATTTACATTAGTCAGTCGTTGCTATGCTGGCGAAAATTCCGACACACTTAGATTTTTTGGAAGGCGGACAATTAGTCTGCGTAATTAATAATTGGTGCTGGCGGATCTTTCGGACTTGCGTATACACATTTTTATATATATTAGGGCTTTCAATTTACCGTCAAATTTTAATTACCGGTAAACGGTAAATAATTCCTCGGTAATTTACCGGTAAATGAAAAAAATAGATTATTAGTATGTGACATTTTTCACTAAAAATTACGGCCTTAATTTAAAATGAAAATAATTTAAAGTATTTCTGAGGTGAGTGTATAATGTATTATTGATACATACATATATGTATTTTATGTTTTTATTGGAAATGAGTGATTAAATAATCACTTATATGCCACGTCAAGTTTGGTTAATTTGATGAGAAGTTAATAGTCTTCGCTAATGCATAATTTACGTAGCTTAATACATATTATATTTTGGATACATATATTACATTAATAAAAAAAATCTTAAAGTAATATAACAATTTAATGTTTATAGTGAATTTTAGGAGTAAAAATATGCTGCCACGAAATAAATTAATTCTGACTTAACCTTGATTTCGTGCATATTTCCGCAGACAAAAAAAAACAATCGGTCTTGTTCAATACTGATATGATCGGCATGTCAATTATTGTTACTTATAAATAAAAAAAACAATCAAATAAGCATAAAAATGCAAAAACAATGAAGAATAAATAGGTCCATTAGAGGTGAAGTTTGCCAAGTGGTATTTTAAAAAAGTAAAGTTAGTTGTAATATTCTACACGTCTTAAAGTATTGTAAAAGTGAAGTAATCTCAGTTAATACATACTGGAATAGTGTTATCTCCGTAAAATAAAAATATGCAATACACCAAAACACCAATATAAAGACGTGATTGTAACTATAATACTTAAAAATTCAAGATTTTTTACACATTTTTTTTAGTTGTTTCACTTTACCTCTCGAGGGCCAATATTATGTATAATCAAATAAGTAAGATCGTAAAATATAGCTGCAAAATGTGGTTGTTTTGGTGATGGATGGCAGCCGGCAGGTGACACCAGTATGGCCAGTAACGATTACAAGGCGGTTTCAATTTTCCTACAGTCAAAAAACAAAACTACACATTCTGGAAGCATACCTGAAATCTTTGGTTATAAAATGCCTGTATCAATTGTTGATTCTCGATAAAAAATAGCTTTCGGTTATTAGTGAGAACCGACGATCATTTTTTGTCAATTAACCGGTAATGAAAACCCTAATATATATGGTGTATTATTGTCTCTAGTTTTCAAGTATTGCGTCATCTCAAAGATGCGCTACTGTGTGGTTATAGAAGTCACAACTCACCACGCAACGCCGCTGGTGCGACGCCAAACTGTCTGCCGTGAGTAAAGCTATTGGCTGACACGTCATCATGATATGCCACTAAACGGTGGCTCTCCAACGGTGAAGATCAGAATATATATTTTTGATTAAATTAATTAATTCTTGATTCACAGGTATTATTATTTTATACAAATCGTAGCGCTGAACTGAACTGAACGAAGGTGAATCGAATAATCGAACATATAATGAAAGGTACCTTACGTTTTATTTATTTATTGTTTAAAAATAAAAGTACAGTACATGACATGACAGCTGACGTCAATTCGCCATGCACTAATATAATGAGAACAAATAAATTAACACTTAATAGGCGGGAAACGACAAAAGTCGTTTTTAGCGTATTGTCGGTAGAATGCGATCACGGCATAACGTTAC